>OX377618.1:252469910-252929209 GCA_947397865.1 Polietes domitor | reverse complement strand
AACAAATAAAAAACGGCGTTAAGTTCGGCCGGGCCGAACTTTATATACCCTCCACCATGGATTGCATTCCACAGAGGTTGTCGGTTTTCGTAGAAGTGCAGTAATATTACAGGAAAATATATTTTTTTTTAAATAGCCAAACCAAAACAAATACAAATATTGAAAAAAATAATTTTATAAATAAATATAATATATTTATTATTTCAAACCACGCTTATAAGGCAAGGCAAGGCTACCAATACGTCAATTTAAAAAATAAATATTCTTATATTTATATTTTGTACTTTCAAGGGATACAAATAGAGGGATAAAAATAGTATCAACTAAACGACTACAGCTAGCTTTTTAGTCGTTTAGTTGATACTATTTTTATCCCTCTGTACCATTGTATCCCTTGAAAGAACAAATTTCGAAAAATTCGTCTATTTTACGTGTCTACGCAGTCAGAGGAATGTATTCGCCGAATTTCATGACTCTAGCTGGGGTCATTTGATTGGTACTATTTTTAACCCCTTTTTTCATTTTAAACCCAAAAAGTACGTATTTCGAAAAATCTCTTTATTTTAAGTGTCTACGCAATCAGAGGAATGTATACACCGAATTTCATTATTCTAGGTGTAGCCGTTTGGTTGGTACCATTTTTATCCCTCCATATCCATTGTATCCCTGGAAAGTACGAATTTGGCAAAAAACATTTTATTTTTCATGTCTACGTAGTCAAAGGAATGTATACTCCGAATTTAATGACTGTAGCTGCGGTCATTTGGTTGGTACTATTTTTATCCCCTTTTTCTATTTTGACCCCAAAAAGTACGAATTTCGAAAAATCTGTTTATTTTCCGTATTTACACAGTCCACAGGAATGTAAACTCCGAATTTCATGATTTTTATCCCCTTTTTTCATTTTAAACCCAAAAAGTACAAATTTTGAAAGATCCGTGTATTTTACTTATCTACGCAATCAGAGGAATGTATACACCGAATTTCATTATTCTAGGTACAGCAGTTTGGTTGGTACCATTTTTATCCCTCTATTCCCATTTTACCCCTTAAAAGTACGCATTTGGAAAAAATACTTTTATATTATGTATCCACTCAATTAGAGGAATGTACACACCGAATTTCGTGTTTCTAGCTGTTATCGTTTAATATGTACCATTTTTATCCCTTTTTTGCCCCATTTCACCCCCTACAAATAAGAATCACTTTATGGTGCACGTTTTTGCTATAAGGGGAATGCGCATACAAAATATCAAGCAAATATAAACAGACATTATCAAAAAAAATGTTTAAATACGCTAAAATATTAGGGATTATTATGGGTATTTTTAGTCCTTGTGAGGGAAAAATTTTTTCCTTTGGTCCGATTTCGCCCCGTTCCAATCCCAACCGATCTACGACTATAAGACGCATTTATGGAAAATTTGAGAGTTCTAGCTCATTTCGTTTAGATGCTAGCGTGCTTTAAACAGACGGACGGACGGACATGGCTAGATCGTCTTAGAATTTTATGACGATCAAGAATATATATACTTTATAGGGTCTCAGGTCGATATTTCAAGGCGTTACAAACGGAATGACAAAGTTAGTATACCCCCATCCTGGAGGTGGAGGCTATACAAATTAGTCAATGTTAATGTCCAACACTGTCCAAGAGCATTTTTGAAACAAAGACCCTATAATTCTGAAAGCGCATGTCGAGTAGACCCAAAAAGAAGGGAGTTAGTAGACCCATTGTTAATTATACCGATCGACTTAGAATCACTTTTTGAATCGATTAAGCAGTATCCATCTATTCTTGTAATCACGATACAGGTCGCAATTGTAGACAGAACCAAATGAAACTTTGCACAACGAAGTTTTTCGGATCAAGGACGGACGCTATTTAATTTGACGAAAATCGGTTCAGATTTATATATTTCACTTTTTTTGACGATTTGACTCTTTTCACTCGATATACCCCATATTACATAGTTTCTTCAAAATTGGCATATTTAAAGTAGGAACATCTATGGTGAAAAAAAGCTCCCATTAAAATTTGCCTCCCGATTTGACTTTTTCTGCTCTAGAATTCACATATTTTAACAGATCCTCTTCAAATTAGGCGAAATATAGTATGTTTGTACTACAAACATCCATGGTGCAAATCGGTTCAGATTTATATATAGCTGCCACAAATTTCACTCCCGATTTCACTTTTTCCACTCTATAATGCACATATTATAACAGATCTTATTCAAATCTTTCAATATATCTTATATTTCAACTAGAAACACCCATGGTGAAAATGGGTCAGATCGGTTCAGACTTACAAATTTCGCTCCCGGATAGACTTTTTCCGTCCCAGAAATCGTGAATTTTTACCGAATTTCTACAATGTGAGCATAACACGTTATATATGAACTGGAAGAACTTATTGTGAAAGTAGTCACTTTATTAAATGTTTGGGGCTATATCCAGATACAAATATTCTCTTCGATTTGACAAATTGGACCAAGTCATATTAGCCTATGATTAGGAAACATACAAAAATTCTTCCCGTCTTCACTTGTTTACCGAATTAAATTATATTCGGACAAGTAGCCTTTCCTTACTTGTTTCTATTGGGGTTATTGTAGACAGGAAATTAAGGCAATGCTTTGGAATAAGAATTGAGATAATTCCCGTAATAAATATAGCACCTGCGTTTAAATACTATTATTTCTAAAAGTCTTTACAATTACGTAATTAGTATGTATTAGTTATCAACTGAACAAAGATAGAATAATTTATATGATTTTAAACATGTTATTCGAGTTTTTTCATGGAGCAGCATTTATCAACCACCCTGTATTAGGTTATAGTTTTCGGTATAATTCTATAACTACAGTTCATTTTGGATCAAGCTCCATGAAATTTTACACAGGTATAGTCAAGGTATTTTCGAGTTTAGTTGAAGAATTCAGAAGGGCCCCATACGTGACCAATTCGGGCGCAATGCTCGATTTGGATGTATAACATTATTTTTATTATTATTTAACTCTTTTAAATCTCATTTAAATATCTCTCACAATGTTGCTATTTATAAAATGTTCTTTGATTTAATGATAACGATTTTGATCTTTCGCCTCTGCCTCTCGGCCAAGGCCACCCACATTCTGTCGCCCGCAATATGAATGTTTGTGATAGTGTTTTGGCGTTGCTTATTTGTTTGTTTGTATTTGTGTCTGTGAGTCGGTCTTAAGACAACCGCAACACTGCAGGTGTGAAATATTTATTTTAACCTTTCGAGGAAGGATGTCGTTGGCTTACTGCTCCACATTCTAACGCTCTCATTGTAACACACACACACTTACTCACCCATTCGCAGAGCTTATCCCTGTGCAAACAAGATATCGTGGGGAACTACCTGTGTTTTCTCTGTGCGGTCGGATGTTCGTGTGTGTGTACAACTGTCTAACTTTTTCGTAAACGAAGTCATTGTGAAAGTTCTGTGCTCGAATTACTGTCGTTCGTTCCACAGCGATTGCATGCACTCGCTAGGTGCGTGGCAGTGGGGAGTGGTGTGTTCGGGTGGTGAAGCGAATAAGTTCGTATAAAGGTCCTTAATATTGTTGTTCAAGTTTGTTCTTTGTATGAAACAAATAATGAAATCAAAACAGAAGTTCTTCGTGTTGTTTTTGCTGGTGGTGATGCTGATGCTACGGCTACGGCTGCGGATGCTGCTGTTGCTCTGGCTGATTCTGATGCTATTGGGTTCCTATGGCTGCTGGTTAATTGTATGCTTTGTTACTCTAGAGATTTTACAAATTGCGCTTCCATACACACACACATAAGTGCACACATACGCACGAACGATTATGAGACATTCCACAAAACTTTGGATTTCCACAAGATGTGGATGAATGCTTAGATGATTTAAAATATATGGATTCATGCATGATTTTGCCATTTGCAAGAATCAGGCATATTTTTTGTTAATTTTATCAGAAAATCATTCGATTTGCATTGGAATGACTGATATGAATGAGTTCGTGTGTGTGTTCGAACAGCTGACATCCTTACGCAGTTTCCATTTCCTGCATTTGCTTTGTGCATGCAAATCTCAAAAGAAAAATAGAAGAAGCATTCATCATGACGCTGGCGGTATTTATAGTTTTGCCATCCTCAGCTCCACTTTACCCACGAGTTTAGAACGGAAAGTGACATTTCTTAATTTATTGCCACCAAACTCCTAATAGCTGTTCAATTGTGCCTGTGAGTGTTAATTGTGTGTAATCCAAATAAAGTCAGGCTAATGATGGTGACGATTACACTAGTTTACAAACATTTTTCGAATGTCTGAGCATAACGTTTTCCAGCACATTTTGGTGTTCTAAACACGAAGAAATATTTAAACAATTAAGGAAGGTTAAAGTCGGGCGTGGCCGACAATATGATACCCTACACTTAGTCATTATAGCCTATGGTGTAGGATATAAAAAGGTCATTACATTTGAACCGGGTGATATACGATGCAGCTATAAGAGGAGAATATACTACAAATTCCATACTTCTATCTGTATTTGTAAAAAAAATGTGAACACAAATCTGAACCGATTTGACCCATGTTTAGTAAAGTTTTTCTAGTTGAAATATTAAAGGCTTTCCCAAATTGTAAAGAGTGTTAAATATGTGGCTTCTAGAGCGGAAAGAATCAAATCGGGAGCTATATATAATGTGAACGGATGTGACCCACTTTCGCTATAGTAATTTCTATTTGAAACATTAGCTGATGTGCCGAATTAGAAGAAAATCTGTTCAAAAATGCTATTTCTAGAGCGGATAATCAATTCAGTACCGAAATTAGTAATGGATATATATATATATATATATATCATTTTCAGCAGAGCTGTTTTTAGTTGCAATATAAGCTGTTTTGCCAAATTTGAAGAAAATCTGTCCAAGTTTGTGGTTTCTAGAGCAAAAAGAGTCAAATCGGAGGAGACATATGTATAGGAGCTATATATAAATCTGACCCGATCTATCCTATTTTTACCAGAGCTGTTTATAGTTAAAATATAGGTGTTTTGCCAAATTGGAGGAAAATCTATCAAAGTTTGTGGTTTCTAGAGCGGAAAGAGTCAAATCGGAGGAGACATTTGTATGGGAGCTATATATAAATCTGAACCGATCTGTCCCATTTTTACCAGAGCTGTTTCTGGTTAAAATATACGGTGTTTTGCCAAATTTGAAGAAAATCTGTCAAAGCTTGTGGTTTCTAGAGCGAAAAGAGTCAAATCGGAGGAGATATTTGTATGGGAGCTATATATATGTACATCTGAACCGATCTATCCTATTTTTACCAGAGCTGGTTTTTAGTTGAAATATAAGCTGTTTTGCCAAATTTAAAGAAAATCTGTCAAAGTCTGTGGATTCTAGAACGGAAAGAGTCAAATCGGAGGAGACATTTGTATGGGAGCTATATATAAATCTGAACCGATCTGTCCCATTTTTACCAGAGCTGTTTCTGGTTAAAATATACGGTGTTTTGCCAAATTTGAAGAAAATCTGTCAAAGCTTGTGGTTTCTAGAGCGAAAAGAGTCAAATCGGAGGAGATATTTGTATGGGAGCTATATATAAAGGGTGATTTTTTAAGAGCTTGATAACTTTTTTTTTAAAAAAAACGCATAAAATTTGCAAAATCTCATCGGTTCTTTATTTGAAACGTTAGATTGGTCCATGACATTTACTTTTTTAAGATAATTTCATTTAAATGTTGACCGCGGCTGCGTCTTAGGTGGTCCATTCGGAAAGTCCAATTTTGGGCAACTTTTTCGAGCATTTCGGCCGGAATAGCCCGAATTTCTTCGGAAATGTTGTCTTCCAAAGCTGGAATAGTTGCTGGCTTATTTCTGTAGACTTTAGACTTGACGTAGCCCCACAAAAAATAGTCTAAAGGCGTCAAATCGCATGATCTTGGTGGCCAACTTACCGGTCCATTTCTTGAGATGAATTGTTCTCCGAAGTTTTCCCTCAAAATGGCCATAGAATCGCTAGCTGTGTGGCATGTAGCGCCATCTTGTTGAAACCACATGTCAACCAAGTTCAGTTCTTCCATTTTGGGCAAAAAAAAGTTGGATATCATCTCACGGTAGCGCTCACCATTCACAGTTACGTTACGATTCGCATCATCTTTGAAGAAGTACGGTCCAATGATGCCACCAGCCCATAAACCGCACCAAACTGTGACTTTTTCTGGATGCATTGGTAGCTCTTGCAATGCTTCTGGCTGATATTCACTCCAAAATCGACAATTCTGCCTATTTACGTACCCATTGAGCCAAAAATGAGCTTCGTCGCTGAACACAATTTCTTTCTTTCTGAACTTTCTTAACAGAGCTCGCATTTTGATAATAAAATTCAATGATTTGCAAGCGTTGCTCGTTAGTAAGTCTATTCATGATGAAATGTCAAAGCATACTGAGCATCTTTCTCTTTGACACCATGTCTGAAATCCCACGTGATCTGTCAAATACTAATGCATGAAAATCCTAACCTCAAAAAAATCACTCTTTATGTACATCTGAACCGATCTATCCTATTTTTACCAGAGCTGGTTTTTAGTTGAAATATAAGCTGTTTTGCCAAATTTAAAGAAAATCTGTCAAAGTCTGTGGATTCTAGAACGGAAAGAGTCAAATCGGAGGAGACATTTGTATGGGAGCTATATATAAATCTGAACCGATCTATCCTATTTTTACCAGAGCTGTTTCTAGTTGAAATATAAGCTGTTTTGCCACATTTGAAGAAAATCTGTCAAAGTCTGTGGATTCTAGAACGGAAAGAGTCAAATCGGAGGAGACATTTGTATGGGAGCTATATATAAATCTGAACCGATCTATCCTATTTTTACCAGAGCTGGTTTTTAGTTGCAATATAAGCTGTTTTGCCAAATTTGAAGAAAATCTGTTGAAATGTGTGGTTTCTAGAGCGGAAAAAGTAAAATCGGAGGTGATATTTGTATGGGAGCTATATATAAATCTGAACCGATCTATCCTATTTTTACCAGAGCTGTTTCTAGTTAAAATATACGGCGTTTTGCCAAATTTGAAGAAAATCTATCAAAGTTTGTGGTTTCTAGAGCGGAAAGAGTCAAATCGGAGGAGACATTTGTATAGGAGCTATATATAAATCTGAACCGATCTATCCTATTTTTACCAGAGCTGTTTCTAGTTAAAATATACGTCGTTTTGCCAAATTTGAAGAAAATCTGTTAAAGTTTGTGGTTTATAGAGCGAAAGAGTCAAATCGGAGGAGACATTTGTATGGGAGCTATATATAAATCTGAACCGATCTATCCTATTCTTACCAGAGCTGGTTTTTAGTTGAAATATAAGCTGTTTTGCCAAATTTGAAGAAAATCTGTCAAAGATTGTGGTTTCTACAACGGAAAGAGTCAAATTTGTATGGGAGCTATATCTAAATCTGAACCGATTTGCTTCAAATTAAATAGTGTTCGTCCTTATCCCATATAACTTCGTTGTGCAAAGTTTCATTTAGTTCTAACAACAATTGCGACCTGGACTTTGATTACAAGAATAGATGGACAGACGGACGGACGGATATCGCTAAATCGACTGCAAAAATTGATTCTAAATCGATCGGTATAATAAACGATGGGTCTATCTCGTTTCCTTTTGGGTGTTACAAACAAATGCACAAAGACATTATACCCTGTGGTGTAGGGTATAAAAATATTATATTTTATATTTTGTAAAACATCGATGTTTTAAACGAGTGACATCGATGTCGATATAATATCGGTAAATATCTTCTATTGTTCTAACACATCGATGTTTTTGTCGAAATTACATTTTTAAATCTATTTTTTTCTATTTTAAATCATTACAGTCTCTATATAATTAGTTATGTTGAGTAGCAATGGTAAAAACACTTTTTAAAATAAACAGAATTTTCTTTTTATTACGTTCCGATTCAAGTAAATATTACTGGTCTAGATTACAAAACTTTGGGTCAATCGTCTGCAAAAATAAGAGACTTTGAAGCTTGTCCCCTAAGAGCGGAAAAAACTCTCACAAGGAGCGGATTATTGCCATTATTACTAAATACTTCATTGTATTCTTTATTTGTGCACAATTCCTAGGAATGTATCCCTGGAATGTGGCCTCCAAATGGGTTTTGCTTAATCTGAAAACTTGGCTTTTCAAGTATATATATTAACAATCCATCCAGTATTTTAGTAGTATCTACACTTTCTACACGCCTGGTCCGATTTTAGGAAGGGAGATAAACCCATAATTAATTATACCGATCGGCTTAGAATCACTTTTTGAGTCGATTTAGCAATGTCCGTCTGTCTGTCCGTCTGTCCATCTATTGTTGTAATCACGATACAGGTCGCAATTGTAGCCAGAACCAAATGAAACTTTGCACAACGAAGTTTTTCGGGACAAGGACGAACGCTATCTAATTTGTAGAAAATCGGTTCAGATTTAGATATAGCACCCATACGAATTTCACTCCCGATTTGACCCTTTTCACTCTAGATACTACATATTTCAACAGATTTTCTTCAAAATTCGCAAAACACCTTATATTTCAACTAGAAACACTTGTGGTAAAAATGTATTAGATCGGTTCAGATTTATATATAGCTCTCATACAAATTTCGTTCCCAATTTTTTCCGCTTTAGAATCCACAAATTTTAACAGATTTTCCTCTAAAGTGACAAAACATATTATATTTAAACTAGGAACACCTATGGTTAAAATGGGTCACATCGGTTCAGATTTACATATAGCTCTCATACAAATTTCGTTCCCTCAGAAACCGCGTATTTTCAGAAAATTTCTTAAAATTGAGCATAACGCGTTATACTTCAACTGGATGAACTTATTGTGAAAGTTAGTCACTTAATTCCATGTTTGGATATAGCCCCGATACAAATATTATTCTCGATTTCACAAGTTGGGCCAGGACATATTAGCCTGTGTTTAGGAAACATAAAAATTTTTTCACTTTTTTACTGAATTCAATTGTATCCCTTACTTGTTTGGACTTCCAATTATCTAGCACTAATACAAAGAATATTTGTAACTTCATTATACACTTCTTTGTGCATTTGTTTGTAACACCCAAAAGGAAGCGAGGTAGACCCATTGTTAATTATATCAATCAACTTAGAATCACTTTTTGAATCGATTTAGCAATGTCCGTCTGTCCATCTATTCTTGTAATCAAAGTTCAGGTCGCAATTGTAGCCAGATCGAAACGAAGTTTTGCACAATGAAGTTTTTCGGGATAAGGACGAACGCTATTTAATTTGAAGAAAGTCGGTTTAGATTTAGATATAGCCCCCATACGAATTTCACTCCCGATTTGACTCTTTTCACTCTAGATACCACATCTTGTATCAGATCTTCTTCAAATCTTGCAAAATATCTTATATTTCAACTAGAAACACCCATGGTGAAAATGAGTCAGATTGGTTCAGATTTAGATATAGTCCCCATACGAATTGCACTCCCAATTTGACTCTTTTCACTCTAGATAAAACATATTTAAAAAGATTGTCTTCAAAATTGACAAAACATCTTATATTTCAACTAAAAACATCCGTGGGGAAAATAGGTCAGATCGGTTCAGATTTATATATAGCTCCCATACAAATTTCGTTCTCAATTTGAGTTTTTCGCTCTACAAACCAAAATATTCTTCAAATTTGGCAAAATATCTTATGTTTCCACTAGAAACGCCCAGGGTGAAAATGAGTCAGATCGGTTCAGATTTATATATAGCTTCCATACAAATTTCGCTATCGGCTTGTTTTTTTCGCCCAGAAACCACGTATTTTCACCGAATTTCTTCAAATTGAGCATATCACGTTATACTTGAAATGAAAGAACATATTGTGTAAGTGGGTCACATTCCATGCTTGGATATAGCCCCGATACAAATGTTCTTCTCGATTTGACCAATTAGGTCAGGTCATATTAGCCAACGATTAGGAAACATACAAAAATTCTTCAAGTTTTCATTTTTTTTACAGAATTGAATTGTATTCGGATAGAAAGTGGAGTGTATCATATAATCGGCCCCGCCCGACTTTAGCCTTTCCTTACCGGTTTTATTTTAAACATGTGAAGGAACTGCTTTTTTGGAGCTACTGTTGTTTGATGATGGTCGGAAAAAAGTGATTTTCTTATCGTCGTCCCTAGGGCAACACTTCACTTCTTCACAGTGAAGGTTTTTGAATTTGGGATCAAGTAGCGTAGCATTGGCAAAAGGACCTTTTATGAAACTGGCGGCATTTTTAGACCCACCTTTAAGTATACGGATCGGCTTAGAATCTCCAGTTGAATCGATTTAATTTATCTAAGCTAGTTCGAACTCTACAGGTCGCAATTGTTGTCCGATTGTCATGGAATTTGGCAGTAGTTACTTTTTTGGCGAAGGACGATTGGTATTGAGATTTGGAGAAAATCGGTTCAGATTTAGATATAGCCTCCAAATCCAATTAGGATCATGTTATATTTGAACTAGAAATATAAAGAATATCTAATTTTAATGTGATTTATAAGGGTCCACTTTTAATGTAGCGCCCTTACAAGTGGGCCCCCATTTTTTTCCATGCTTTATATAAGGTTACTTTCTATATATGTTTGTGTGCCACAAAATTTGAAATCAATTTTTGAAAGCTTTTTTCTCAACCAATTTTGCTCAAATTTTGCACACTTAATCATTTTCGATGACAATACAAGGAAATGGAAAAATTTGACCAATTGGACAAAGGGGCGTGGTACCTCCCATACAAACCACAAATTAAAAATCTATTATTTCTGCTCCTGATAACGGTATTTAAACAAAATTTGGTACGTCGGTTTGGTGTGCATGTTGTAAGTGCTGCTGCAAATATGGGCGGGATTGTACAAAGGGGCGTGGTACCTCCCATACAAACCACAAATTAAAAATCTATTATTTCTGCTCCTGATAACGGTATTTGAACAAAATTTGGTACGTCGGTTTGGTGTGCATTTTTTAAGTGCTGCTGCAAATATGAGCGGGAATGGACAAAGGGGCGTGGTACCTCCCATACAAACCACAAATTAAAAATCTATTATTTCTGCTCCTGATAACGCAGTAATTTTTCCTTCTACAAAAGATAACTAAAAAATAATTTCTAGGCCCAATAGAATTCTGCTTGCATAAAGCATGGATTTGAAAAAATTTTTTTTTATTTACTAGTTATTATTACAACTCTAGGAACCACATTTTACATCCGAAGTTTACCAAATTTTGCAGATTATAAAGAGTGATTTTTTTGAGGTTAGGATTTTCATGCATTAGTATTTGACAGATCACGTGGGATTTCAGACATGGTGTCAAAGAGAAAGATGCTCAGTATGCTTTGACATTTCATCATGAATAGACTTACTAACGAGCAACGCTTGCAAATCATTGAATTTTATTATCAAAATGCGTGCTCTGTTAAGAAAGTTCAGAAAGAAAGAAATTGTGTTCAGCGACGAAGCTCATTTTTGGCTCAATGGGTACGTAAATAGGCAGAATTGTCGATTTTGGAGTGAATATCAGCCAGAAGCATTGCAAGAGCTACCAATGCATCCAGAAAAAGTCACAGTTTGGTGCGGTTTATGGGCTGGTGGCATCATTGGACCGTACTTCTTCAAAGATGATGCGAATCGTAACGTAACTGTGAATGATGAGCGCTACCGTGGGATGATATCCAACTTTTTTTTGCCCAAAATGGAAGAACTGAACTTGGTTGACATGTGGTTTCAACAAGATGGCGCTACATGCCACACATCTCGCGATTCTATGGCCATTTTGAGGGAAAACTTCGGAGAACAATTCACCTCAAGAAATGGACCGGTAAGTTGGCCACCAAGATCATGCGATTTGACGCCTTTAGACTATTTTTTGTGGGGCTACGTCAAGTCTAAAGTCTACAGAAATAAGCCAGCAACTATTCCAGCTTTGGAAGACAACATTTCCGAAGAAATTCGGGCTATTCCGGCCGAAATGCTCGAAAAAGTTGCCCAAAATTGGACTTTCCGAATGGACCACCTAAGACGCAGCCGCGGTCAACATTTAAATGAAATTATCTTCAAAAAGTAAATGTCATGGACCAATCTAACGTTTCAAATAAAGAACCGATGAGATTTTGCAAATTTTATGCGTTTTTTTTTTTTAAAAAAGTTATCAAGCTCTTAAAAAATCACCCTTTAGGACCAACATTTTGCATCGGAAGTTTACAAATTTCATATTTATAAGAATATATACTATGAAAGTCAAATATATGTGCCCATACCTTGGTATAATCCAAATGGGGCCCCATTATAGTCTATTACAACTCTAGAAACTACATCTTACATCGGCCTATGAATACCTGCCGTGAATGAAAACTATATAGGCCCATATTTTGTCACAGGCCCCAAGTGTTGTTATAGGTCTCCATCAAATGTTCGCCCGATTAATCACATTACCGTTGTATAATCTGCATTTATCATTGGATCTTGACCAATTCTCCAGATCATGTTATATTTACTTTACTCCGAATATCGGGCGGAAAATTGGAACAATTACCATATTCGTTATATTTTAGCCTTTCCTTACTTTTTTAATAAACAGATGTTGAATGAAAAACATCGAAACAAAACATCGATGTCAATAAAACATCGGTACTACAACATCGATGTAAAAAGTAATGGATGTTTTTACAAAACATCGATGTCGATGTCGCAGGCCTAGTTTCTAGCTGTTGTCATTTGATAGGCGCCATTTTGACCCATCCCCTACGAATAAAAATCATATTGAGTACAATGTGCTTGGTTTGAGTAAAATTTTCATTTTCTCTGATTTAAGAAAAAAAATTCTTGATTTGAAGAATAAGCTTGATTACATTTTACTAGCTTTGTGGAAAAATTCAAATACACCTTTTTCAATTGTAATTCAATACATCACTTGAAATTCAAAAGACACCAGATGAAATTCAAAAATTCCATTTGCAATTCAAAAAATGTCCATTGAAATTCAAAACTCATTTGTAATTTAAAAGACAACATTTGAAATTCAAAAGTCGTCATTTGCAATTCAAAAGTCGTCATTTGCAATCCAAAACTCGTCATAAGTAATTCAAAAATGGTGCCTGCTACCCCACCTAATGTATATTTTGCTTAAATAATTTTGTTTGTCCTTTTTGAATTGCAAATGGAATAATTTTTGAATTACAAATGGAATTTTCTAATTTCAAATGGTGTCTTTTGAATTACAAATGTTGTCTTTTGAATTTCAAATGATGTCTTTTGAATTACAATGGAATTATTGAATTTCGAATTGAATTATACTTGAAAATGGTGTAGAAACAAAGCACACCCTACATGATATGAAGAATTGCTTTAGCAATTTTTTACTTTTAAATTTTTACTTAGTTCTTGATATTTAAGTGTATTTTTTGGGCTGTATTTCATTCACATTGGTTTTGGGATTTTAATTTCAAATGACATAGTATTTTTGGTTATTGAGCTCATTGACCTAGTGAAGCTCTGCTCTAGCATTTTGTTTTTTGTTGCTGTTTTGGCTCTGAATGAATCGCTTAACTAATGACACACGCTTGCTCATATTGAATAATGCCAAAAAATCACATTCTCTCTTGTGTTTTCTTTTCGTATTTCAAGGAAAGCGTATTCTGTGGTTATTCATAAAATATTTATAACTTGTTACTGCATTATTGAATCGATCTTGACCCAATTCCATTTCCTTACACATTATCGTTTGGATGTTTTTTCTTCTTCATTTGCGCTTTCAGCACTCAAATTTTATTATTATACATATACGAGGATGTATGCACATTAGGCAGGGTCGAAAATGAATTAAATTTTCCCGGAAATTATGTAGATAAAATAGATTGAGTCTATAATTTCAACAGTCTACATACAGTGGGTTTGGAAAAAATATTTTTTTATTTTTTCATGAAATTATTTTTATCATGAAAGGTTTAATAGAACTACTTGGATTGCCTGCATCCAAATTAAGGGTCGATTTTCTAGTGGATGAATAAGGTAGCATCTTAAAACTATCCTTGGTGTTGCCTTTTAATATTTTTCAGGACTCAGTCTAATATCGCTGCACATTACTTTAGATATTCTCTAAAATATGCTATATTTTCCCACCATCCCGAATACCGAATTTGGTTAGCTGCGAAGTATGCAATAGTTTCCCTTCGACGTGCTCGAATTCAAGGAATGCATTTATCAGTAGTTGGAAGTTGGAAGCATCGCTGTCTGTCGGTCTGTCCGTTCAATGATTTGGAGCGAAAATGAATTTGAATGCGTCGGATGTGATTGCGCTTGTCAAACTACTTTCGAAGGTTGTATGGCAAATGCACACATACTTATCTAGGTATGTATGTGTGTGTCAAGAGTACAAATGTGTATGCAAATGTCGCAGCGAAGAATCGAAGAGCAGAAGAGTTTTATCATTATGGAAGCTTAATGGAAAAATATTTGATTTGATTTAGCATAATTTGAAATTCGATTAGCCAGAGCACAACTGTATGTCTGTATGTATGCATATGTATGGGTGATATATGCAAATGTAACATTATTTATATGAATCTGTATGTATGTATGTGTGTGCACATACTTTTATTATCATTTTTCGCTATGGCACTTTGTGAACTCTCGCTGGCTATTTATAATCGTCCTTTTTGTCTCGTCATCAGTCGGTCAGACGATGCTGTTGATGACAAATTCAAATGTAATCACCATCGAGATGACCATTTCCGTTTCAACGACCATGAGTTGGTCATTGCTCATGAGCTTCAGATATGGCTCATGCAAAAAGTGCGAGTGCGACCAGTCTGTGTGATAGCGCGGTCGATATGCATGTGCGTATGGAAGAAATTATTCATTGTCCGCTGACATGACACAGTGGGAGGTACTTTGTTTATCTCTTACGGCTATACAGGATACGTTTGTGATACCGAAAAATAAGAGAAATTCTTATACAAAATTTTATTTTATTTCTCACCATGGAGATCATCCCCATTAGCTCTATACACTAAGACAGGGTTTCTTAAATTTCTTTAAAACATATGTTATTAATCTTACTCATGTCTGTCTATTAAAATCTACTTATCCAAAGTCCCAATAATTAATTAATAATTAATCTTACTCATGTCTGTCTATTAAAATCTACTTATCCAAAGTCCCAATATCCAAGTTGAAAATTAATTTTGTAGACACGAATTTATCGATTCTATATGCAGCACATCATTTGGCGCCACTTTATCCCGTTTCTGACGTTGCCTTCTAAAAGTATACATTTCGATAAATACATTTATCTCTCTCTTAAGTGACCGAAGCGTACAACCACACCGAGCTCTTACGTCGACAATTAAATAATCAATTTCATTGCAAACACTAATTCTCGTTTACATCATGGTACAATATATATAAAGAGTTAGCCAGTAGTGCCATCAGATGCGTATCGCCGCAACCTTAAAGATTCGCATATGGCTTAGTAGACTGTGATACACTGTCGAAACAAACATCATTCAAGACAACTTTGGTCTATTTTTTTCTCCGACGAAATTCATCCATCGTTTACCACAATAACTGATGTCGATCGTTTGCCCACCACAACTTCCATCAATGACTCCAGCCGTTAGTTTCCCTCAACGAATCCCATCATCAGTGTACCTCGACGGCTTTATACGTCTATTTCCTTTGACGAAGAAGCCAGTATGCCTCGACGACACCAGTCATTATTTGACCTCAAATAATTCAGTCATTAATTTCCTTTGACTACTTTAGACGCCAGTTTTCATTGAAGATCCTAGAAATCAATATCCGTCGATGATTCCAGACGTTAGTTATCTTCGACACCTTTATATGTCAGTTTCCCTTGAAGACCCTAGAAGTCAGTAAACCTCAGCGACTTCAGTCGTTGGTTACCCTGGATGGCTTTAGAGGATCCTTTGGCGATCCTAGAAGTCAGGCTTCCGATAAAAGCAAATTCTTTAGTTTTTCTTAACAACTACAGGCCTTTGTTTCGTGTACAACTCCAGTCGTTTCTCTCTATGGTTTCAGTCGTTACTTTCCCTCAATTACTGCTATCATCAGTTTCCATCAAGGACTCAGTTTCCATCGAGAACTCTAAACGTCAATTTCCCTCGACGACTGTAGACTTCAATTTACTTCGACGACTCATGACGTCAGTTTCCCTCAACAACTCCAATCGTTAGTTTCTCTCAACGACTCCAATCTATAGTTTCGCCCACCGACTCTAGACTTCAGTTTACCTCGACGACTCTAGACGTCAGATTCTCTCAAGTTGTTGGTTTCCCTCAACGACTTTAATCGTCAACGACTATAGTTTTTGGTTTCCTCAACGACTCTAGTCGTTGGTTTCCTCAATGACTCTAGTCATTGAATTCACTCAACGACTCTAGTCATTGGATTCCTCAACGACTCTAGTCATTGGATTCCCTCAACGACTCTAGTCATTGGATTCCCTCAGCGACTCTAGTCATTGGATTCCCTCAACGACTCTAGTCATTGGATTCCCTCAGTGACTCTAGTAATTGGATTCCCTCAACGATTCCAGTCGTTGGATTCCCTCAACGACTCTAGTCATGGATTCCCTCAACGACTCCAGTAGTTGGATTCCCTCAACGACTTCAATCATCAACGACTCTAGTCGTTCCAGTCGTTGGATTCCCTCAACGACACCAGTCGTTGGATTCCCTCAACGACTCCAGTTGTTGGTTTCATTCAACGACTCCGATCGTTAGTTTCCATCAACGACTCTAGTCATTGGATTCCCTCAACGACTCTAGTCATTGGTTTCCTCAATGACTCTGGTCGTTGGTTTCCTCAACGAATCTAGTCGTTGGTTTCATCAACGACTCCAGTCGTTGGATTCACTCAACGACTTTAGTCATTGAATTCCCTCAACGATTCCAGTCGTTGGATTCACTCAACGACTCTAGTCATTGGATTCCCTCAACGACTCTAGTCATTGGATTCCCTCAACGACTCCAGTAGCTGAATTCCCTAAACGACTCCAGTCGTTGGTTTCCCTCAACGACTTCAATCATCAACGACTCTAGTCGTTCCAGTCGTTGGATTCCCTCAACGACTCCAGTCTTTGGTTTCATTCAACGACTCCGATCGTTAGTTTCCATCAACGACTCTAGTCATTGGATTCCCTCAACGACTCTAGTCATTTTTTTTCTTACTGAACCAACACTCAGGGGATGTCCTCTATAAATGCAGCGCATTGCGTTGGCGGAAGGAAAATACGGTATTGGAAGGAGGAAAGAGGGAGTAGTGTTTGTTGACTTTTGTTTTAAACTTCTGAACATCATAATTAGCTGGGAAGATATCTGCCGGAAGACGATTCCACATACGGATAGTGCGGGCGAAGAACGAATTCATTCTGTAATGTGTGGTGCGGTCGGTTGTCAAATTTATAACAAATGGATGAGAATTCCTGGAAAGT
The DNA here is from genome assembly GCA_947397865.1 of Polietes domitor. Lineage (NCBI taxonomy): Eukaryota > Metazoa > Arthropoda > Insecta > Diptera > Muscidae > Polietes > Polietes domitor. Next base: position 252,911,702 of record OX377618.1, on the reverse strand, counting down.
CGCGTATCTCTACCGAACGTTCTCACGGGCGGTTTAAGAACACGAATATCGGAGGAACAAACCCCATGAAAGTAACGATAGAACAAGGACACACAACTCACATGGGGGAGAAGATCAGGGGGAGTGAAGTATTTCTTACACCGGTTTAAGAAGCCTAGACACTTGAATGCTTCTTTCGACATTTCAAATACATGTTTTGTCCAACGAACATCAGATTGAATTTTCATGCCTAGAACATCAAGAGTATCTGATTGCTCAATATCTACACCGTTCATTAAAATCGACGACACCGTTGGATCAGTGAATCGCTTTTTTTTTTTTTCCACTGAACCAACACTCAGGGGATGTCCCCTATAAATGCAGTGCATTGCGTTGGTGGAAGGAAGATCAGGTATGGGAAGGAGGAAAGAGGAAGTAGTGTCTGTTGACATCTGTTTTGAATCTCTGAATGTCGTAATTGGAGGGAAAGATATTTGCCGGAAGTCGATTCCACATACGGATAGTACGGGCGAAGAACGAATTTATTCTGTAATGTGTAGTGCGGCCGGTTGTCCAATCGACGACAAATGGGTGAGCGTTCCTGGAAAGTCGCGTATCTCTACCGAACGTTCTCACGGGCGGTATGAGATCACGAATTTCCGAAGAACAAACACCATGAAAGTATCGATAGAACAATGACACACAACCAACATTACGACGGTGTTCAAGGGAGACAATAGAATTGGATATCCTACCATCACCTATCAACACCATCGCCCTCCTCTGGACACGGTCAAGTAGCTCCAGTGATGAAGCTGGAGCACCCGACCATATATGGGAGTTGTATTCCATCTTTGGTCTGATGTAGGTGGTGTAGATATTGAGAAGATCAGAGGGTGTGAAATATTTTTTACATCTTTTTAAAAAGCCTAAACATTTGAAGGCATCTTTCGACACATCAAATACATGTTTTGTCCAACGAACATCACGTTGTATTTTCATGCCGAGAACATCGAGAGCATCTGATTGTTCAATATCTACACCGTTCATTAAAATCGACGACACCGTTGGATCAGTGAATCGCTTGTGAGACAACAAGGAGCACTGGGTCTTACGTGCATTAAAATCTACTCTATTCACTCGACCCCATTCAGAAATGGCCAACAAATCCTGGCTAAGTGACTCATCCATCAATCGCCTTTTATCCTCAATTTCTTGACGACTTGGTCTATGATCGAATGAGTATGAATGACAGATGTTGCTGTCATCCGCGAATGAGTATATTGGATTCGAAGTCCGATCCAAGAGGTCGTCGATGAAAATAAGAAAAAGGGAGGGGGAAAGGACAGAGCCCTGTGGTACTCCTGCGGTTAACCTATGCTCGTCGGATGAGAACCCATCTACAACAACACGTATAGTGCGATCTCTGAGGAAGCTCGATATAAATCGAGAGAAGTCACTACCAACACCAAAAGCGATAAGCTTTGATATGAGTGCGCCGTGCCAAACTCTATCAAAGGCCTTGGAGATATCTAGAGCAACGACCTTACTCTCACCAAGCTGGTGAATAGAACGATTCCACTTTTCGGATAGCATTGTCATCGGTCTGCCGTAGTTCGATTCCTACGGAAGCCATACTGTCGATCATTAAGTAAGTCATTGTTTTCTAAGTACCTCACAAGATGGTGGTTAACCATACTCTCCATAACCTTCGAGAGCGCTGAGCAAATCGCGATCGGTCGATAGTTAGCAGGATTATTAGCCTCACCTTTTTTAGGGATGGGCTGGATGTTCGCAATCTTCCAACGCGCTGGGAAAACCCCTGCACGGTATGCAAGGTTGAAAAGATTGCGAAGTGGACGGGCAAGCGTCGAAGAGCACTTACATAGGACAAGTGCTGAAATGCCATCCGGGCCCGGGGATTTATTTACGTCGAGATTTGTGAGAACCCTTTTAACTCCACGTGTTCGAAAAATATCTGAGGCATGGAACTAAATACATTTTCGATCACGGGGAGTGGTTGATTGCTTTCCGGCAAGGATGAATTCCTTGCAAACATTTCAGCCAATAGGTTAGCTTTGGCAACCGGGTTAGTGAATATCTGGTCATCTTTAACAAGAGTTGGGATTGATGAGGGGTTATCCTTTACTCTTCTTACAAATGACCAAAAGCTCTTACTTCCCCTGGGAGAAGAAAGAACTTTGGCACGAAGACGTTGTTCGTACAGAAACTTTTCACGTCTAAGTACCTTGGCACACATGGTTCTTATCTGTTTGCGTAGCAGATCAGTTGTGGCATTTTTATTTAAACGCCATTTCCTGAATGCTTCCTCTTTGGATCTGACAGCAGCCTTGCATGTCTGGTTAAACCATGGATGGTTTATCCGAAATAACTTTAATTGGAATAAATGACTTCATTCCAATCAAGATAATATTTTCAATCATTTCAGCCGCAGCATCTATATCGCTATTTGGAAGCAAAGTTTCCAATTGAAATGCTGGAAAAAGTTGTTGAGCTCGGCCCAACGTGCCTGCGGTCATTGGTTTCCTTCAATGACTATAGTTTTTGGTTTCCTCAACGACTCTAGTCGTTGATTTCCTCATCTACTCTAGTCATTGGATTCCCTCAAAGACTCTAGTCATTGGATTCCCCCAAAGACTCCAGTCGTTGGATTCACTCAACGACTCTTGTCGTTGACTTCCCAAACGACTGCGGTCATTGGCATTCTTCAACGACTCCAGTCGTTGGTTTCCCTCAACGGCTCTAGTCGTTTGTTTAACTCAAAGTCTCAGGTCGTTGGTTTGCGTTGTTCCTTTTAACGACTATAGTCGTTAGTTTCCATCAACGACTTAGTCATTGGATTCCCTCAACTACTCTAGTCATTGGATTCCCGCAACTACTCTAGTCATTGGATTCCCTCAACGACTCTAGTCATTGGATTCCTTCAACGACTCTAGTCATTGGATTCCCTCAATGATTCCAGTCGTTGGATTCCCTCAACGACTCCAGTCGTTGGTTTCCCTCAACTATGCCGGTGGTTGGTTGGGTTGGTTTTTGGTTTCCTCAACGACTCTAGTCGCTGGATTCCCTCAACGACTCCAGTCGTTGGATTCACTGAATGACTCTTGTCGTTGACTACGGTCATTGGTTCCCTCAACGACTCTAGTCATTGGATTCCCTCAACGACTCTAGTCATTGGATTCCTTCAACGATTTCAGTCGTTGGATTCCTTCAACGATTCCAGTCGTTGGATTCCCTCAACGATTCCAGTTGTTGGATTCCCTCAATGACTCCAGTCGTTGGTTTCCCTCAACTATGTCGGTGGTTGGTTGGGTTGGTTTCCTCAACGACACTAGTCGCTGGATTCCCTCAACGACTCTAGTCATTGGTTTCCTCAAGGACTCTGGTCGTTGGTTTCCTCAACGAATCTAGTCGTTGGTTTCATCAACGACACTAGTCGTTGGTTTCCTCAACGACTCAGGTCTTTGGTTTCCACATCGACTCTTGTCGTTGATTTCCCTCAACGACTCCAGTTTCCCTCGACGACTTTAGACGTCAGTTCCCCTCGACGAATCTAGACGTCAGTTCCCCTCGACAGTAGTTATTTACCTTCGTTTTCGTTAGTTTTCCTAAACGACTCCCTCAACAATTCCAGTTCCATCTACATTAGTCAGTCTCAGACTTTGCTTGGTTTTTCGCCTGATATCTTTACTCAAGTCATTTCATGAATTCAGTTGATTCTTTCCAGTGACGATTTCTGTCGTTTTTTTTCATAAATAACTTCCGGCTATCCTTTTATTCGACGACTCCATTCGTTAATTTCCCTCTATGAGTTCCCTGTTCAATGCTGTTGGTTTGTCGCCCACCAACCAAAGGGTTTCTACGAATGGAGTCTCTTCATATTGTCTTCGATTGCTCTCTGGTACGTCATGCTTCCAGCAACCGATCCATTGTACGTGGAAGGCTCCTTCAACAACCAAACCGTTCGAATTCTTATCTATTACTCGAATTTGATGGTCCGATAGACGAACCTGACTTGTCGACTCGAATCCTCGTGTTCACTGAGTGTCTTTCGCCCACAGGTTTCCAATTTTCTGCAAATCATGGAAACCATTTACAAATTGTGCGCGTCCAACATATTTTCCATTACCTCTAAATATTATACAATTTTCGATCATTTAGTAATATTTTGTCAACAAATTGTAAATCGATCGATCAGAAATCGATAATTTCCGGAGACCATAAACTACTAACCATCACAACAAATTGGTGATGTATGGGTCCTGTACTCAAGAACCTGCTTCATAGATTCCAAATATTCAAGCTGACAGCATCTGTGATCAATAGCTCCGACGTTTAATCCCTTAGGTATTTACCGTGCAACTTCAATGTTGTAGAAAAGAAAGATAATATATTTACTCTGATTTCACCCTTTTTCACATCTGATTATATACTTCCCACCCCACTGTGCAACGGCATTTTCCATCCACAAGTGACTTGATTTATAATTAGCCGATGCTGTCTGTCACTGCCCGTGTTAAAGTTAATAGCGAATTTATTATTTCGATATTTTATTGAAATTATCCCAAATTAGAATTTGCACATCACCCCATTGAATGTTTAATTGAAATCCACAAATTTCAGTCATTTGCAATCGTTCGCTGGCAAAGTTCATCCGTCTGTGCCACTTCGAAGCGAAACAAAAAAAAATAGAGAGAAAAGGATGTTGCTCTGCTCTGCACATTGCTGCTCACTAGGCCATAGGGCTGACAGTCGTCATGGCCCCGTATCTGGATCCGGTCTGCAATGGTTAGAGGATTTGCATTACATTTGTTACTATCTCCTTTTCGATGGTTGTCTCATTTGTTTTTGTAGCCGCTGCGGACGCTGCTGAGCTGTGCTGTCCTTGTTAGCGTTCGTTCGGGCATTGCTATTGAAATTCTTGGTATGTAGTTTTTCGTTAAATTGTTCGAAATGAACATCATTTACTCGTGGCGCAGTCTAAGTTGGTAACGATTCCTTTTTCATTTTCATTTTCGATTTTTAATTAATGAAAATAGCAAAAGTGTGCAACAGCAGCATGTACTGGTACTACGAGTACGAGTTGCTGACGCACACACACACACACTCATTCGTACAATTTGGACAGTATGCTCTCCGGCATTCCATTCCATGCCATTCTTCCAATTATATATGATGGGACGTGCCGGCAGCATTAGGTTGTCGTGTTCCTCTGTGTACGAGTGTATGTGTGAGTGTGCAACATTCCCAACCTGTTCTTTTTATATTCATTGGAAATTTTTATTAAAATGATTTTAAGAATTTCATTTCAGAATGAAATGGCTTGCCCTCATTTTTTGCAGTTTTGAAATGATAATTTGGCGCTATTCGGTAATTAATTTCTATGCCAGGCGGCAGTGTCGTTGGTGAAATGATCCGAATGACATCAAGGTAATAGCTTCAAACAATGTATTTTGGAATTTACTACTCTCTAGAATTGTAGTGTAAAGAGTGATGGATAATTGACTGAAGAAAAATATTATCAAATATTGCTTCATGAGTCATTCCATATCAAGCAATTTATGACCTCGATAGCTGCGATTGTTTTGAAAGTTTATGTGTGTATTCTTATCATAAAACTGTTGTATACGTAATTTTGGAAAAAATTAGAAAATGGGGTTTTCACGAGTTACGACCAATTTAACAGTTAAAAAAATATTTTTTTTTTCAAAAAAGTGTGATCATTTAATCGCCTGCAACTTCTGAAATTCGAAACTGAGTTTAATGTAATATACCTTATTTTGAAAGCATCTTCAATTACTTTTAAAATATTGAAGTGATATGGTATAGTCGGGTAATTTTTTTTAAGTTTTTACAATTTTATTTCTTTTATTTTGAATTTCGAAACGACACATTAATTATTTTTTTACTTTATAGTAGTATCCTTAGGTGTATTTTTAGAGACTGCGTGAGTTTGGAAGTGGTAAAGTGATGGCTTCTATGATGTACTATCCCACACATAACACTTTACTGTGTACTAGGGCAGAATCTGAAGCGGTTGGTTAGGTTAGGTCGTGGTGACAGTCAGAATATTTAAATCTGTCATAGTCTAAAGATAAAGCTGATCGCAGTGTTATAGAAAGACTTCAAACCGTAGACAGACACAGACAGAGAATGTGTTCAATGCTCTCAATACCATATTCGTCCCCACAGCTTTAACAAAGGCCATTTGACCCGATGCCGAGCCTCTGGATATGTGTAGTTATTGTGCAGTGCAATACTAAAATTAATATAGACAATTGATTGTGTCATTCAGAAAGTAAACATTTAAGTAAATTCCCTTGAGATACCGCGGGATTTTACATCCGTCACTGGAATCAACCTGTGCGACTCACAAAATGATTTGTAATACCGACGCGATTTGGAACTAAAAATCTGACTTTTTGCACTAAATTTATCCTATCTTCTAAGTCTGCAACTTCGTGCAGGCAAAAGTCACCCTACAAATCGGGGAACCCTTCAACCTTTCCAAATATGTATATATTTCGTTAAAGGGTTTTGAAGGAAAAAAAGTTGTGTTGTGTGTTCAAAGTCAGAAATTTGTTCAAAAAGCATATTTTTTACAATATTCATTACAATCAAACTACATTTGGCACAAACATAGATTTGGCGTCATAATAAATCTAAGAAAGCACAATTTCTAATAAAAAAATTGAAAGAAAAAACTCTATCTCGACAAAGTCAAAAAATAAAGTAATTACGTTTTATCAATTTTCAAAATATGAAAAACGAACTCAGTAATACAAAAAAATTAAAATTTTTTTCTTCGCATTATGAAAAAATACGTAAAAATATGTTAAAAAACATCAAAACAAAAAAAAATAAAAAATTTAATTTTCTTTAAAATCGAAAAAATACGAAAAGTAGCAATTTTTAATGTTAGCAACTCAAAATAATCTTAGGGTCCTTGTCTAATTTTGGTTTTTTACAGAACTCAAAAATGTCTACTAGAACAAAAGTTATTCGATTTTAGCCGATGGATTTTGGTTCTGAACTACTGTGCGACGTCTATTTTGGTCAAGTCGCCCAAGCCTCCAAGGAAAGCTGAACCCAGTGTCATTAAACGTCTTCTAGTCATAGTTGGGCAGACAGATAAGGAGTTCAACGCTCTCAATCTCGTTCTCGTCCCCTTAGTTCCTACAAAGATCGTTTAAATCGATACCCTGCTTCTGGGCATGTGTACCTATTAGGCAGTGCCCCATTAAATAATACTGAAATAAATGCAGATAAAATCCAAATCCAAAATAGTGCGTCTCTAAAGCCAACTGTATGAAAATTAAGTGGAAATTTTTCGAGAAGAGATCGGCCTTCCGTTCGGCCTTCATGAAGTTAATTTTCATCGCGGTGGCTATGTAAATAAGCAAAAATGCTGCACAATGGGTTTAGAGAACCTACACGTGACTATTAAGATGCAAATACATCCGCAACTGTTTGGTGTGTATTTTGGGCTGTACTGTGAGTTGATCGGATGAGGTACTGCCGAGCCAGTCGTGACAGTCATATGAATTGTGTTCCACTATAAAATGCCAAAGTTCAACCTTTCCAATAAAACCGATTCTACTTTAAAGTTTTAAATGGCCCATCCTTGACCCCAAAGTCAGCCCAACTACTGTTCGCCAGCACCAGTGTTTTCTGTCTAAACTATAGCTTGCATGCCGACAGAGGTTTACCTATGCAGGTACCTATGCAGTTACGTTCCGGTGGAACCTGTAAGATAGTTTCTAATCTGGTAAGCTCGTCAGCTTTGCATCTCCCTTTATTTCCCTATACCATGTCAGCCAAATATGTCGAACTTCTTGGCCATCTTCAGATTCGCGACAGTCTTGGGCTGTTCTTGAAAATATACGACAAAAACCCGAATGAAACCGGTTGGACCGGGTTTTTTTTCGAAAAAAGAAAACCCGGCAACCGGTTTTTTCAAAATCACGGTTTTCGAAAAATCGGACATGATAGAAAAACCGGATTTTTGATCACTCTAGTTGTCATTCTCGCTCTGGAGTTAACCAATTTTGCAAGAAGTGGAAAATAGAACTTTTCTGAGCCTATCTTCCTAGGAAACACATTCAATAGTACGGCAAAAAAAACATTCTGAAGATTTTCACTGAAATTTTGGTTGAGTTTGCAAAAATTTATGAAAAAAAATCGTGAAAAATAGAATTCATAATTTTCTAATTTTCTAAACTTCCAAACTCACACAGTCACTAAAAAGACAACTAAGGACACTACTCTAAAGTTTCAAACAAATTATTTAATGCAATCATTTCGAAAATTTAAATATAATAAGTAAAATTATAAAATCTTTAAAAAATATAACGCGGCTATACCATTCCAATAAATATTTTAAAAGTAATTGAAATTGTCTTCAAAACAAGGTATATTACATTAAAATCGGTCAAATGTTTCACGAGTTACAGGCGATTGAATGAACACACCTTTTTTATTTTTTTTACTGTTAAATTGGTCATAGCTTTTGAAAAAAATTCTATTTTGTTCATTAAATGAGTAGAAGAATACATACACAAACTTTCAAAACAATCGCAGCGAGGTCGGAAATAGTACCACTTGACATGGAATGACTCATATCACAAAACTTTTTTCAGTTGTATTTCAAAACCATATCATGGACTTTTTGATCATTCCTGGGTATGCTTTCTTTTGGTCAAGTTTACGGTGTTCAACAATTGTGTTACCAATATTTAAATTTAAATTCTGCGATCCAATCCACGCCGCAGTTGCTTTTAGTGGAGCAGTTGTACCATATTAGTCAAAATGCCAAAAATTGATGTTTAATCACTGTGCAGTATTTGTTTTTAATCATCATTTTAAAAAATATATTTTAACTAAATTGCCTTGTAAGAACTACATGATACATTGAGCGGATATTTTACTGTATCCTCCATGTGCCTTATTTACTTTCATTTGTCCGTGGAGCCAACACTCAGAGAACTACCCTAATATTTAAGCAATCACTACAAAATAATCAATATTAATTCTTGCACTCACTTGTGGGCATCCTTTGGCAAAAGAAATCATCTCATCGCAATCTATAGTCTTTATATTTCTATTCGATAACCTTTGGTTGTGGTTCAACAGCAATTAAATATGATAATCTCTGTATAAATACCAAATTTATGACCAATTATGTGAAAATATTTTTCCAATTTTATCTCTCCATTAAAGCTGTGCGGCTTGTGTGACGAACTGTGACGAGATGAATGTGAATTCAATTCAATCTTGCTAATGAATGCCATCCATGTATTTATGGCTAAAAGCCCAACAATATTTGAAATATTCCCCCGGCCGACCGACCGACCGACCGTACGGGAGGGAGATCAATGTTTATTCGGTCCCGAAGAAGGAAAGCAAATAATTAACGTAATGATGATACCACCTTAGTTGTTAGATTCATGCTCATTATGGGAATGACAATATTTTTAACCAATTGAGGACAATTAGAAATGCAAACAATTATGCATCGATCTTCCCATGGAAATCATACATATTGAGTTGAATCGTAGCCCGCATTATTTTGGTTTCAATATCTATCCATCCGTCTATCTTTGTGTCAGCTGGCTGATGATGTACATCTGTATGTACATCCGTTGTATGTCTTCCCATTGTCATTCATATTCTGTTGTTATGTTGGGATTTTAATTGAATTGATGATGTATTTCCATTCCATTCCATTCGAGTCGTGTCGTGTCGAGTCGAAGCGATTCAATTCGATTCAATCCAAGGCAAGGCAATTCCATTGAATTTAATTATTTTCATATCTGGTCTTAGTTACACATTCAGATTCCTTATTATAATTTCATTCTATTATTAAATAATAATACATGTGTGAATGTATTTAAACTTATGCATTAGACTTAAAGATGTTCAATTGCTTACACACATCTATACATACATACATGTGTGTATGTATGTATATTAGTATATACAATTTACCACAAACGTATACTAAATGATGTAAGTGTGTGTATATTTATTTATGTAAATCGAAACGACTATTATTGTTAAGATGTTTTATTTCATTTGTTATATCTACATACATACACATATACATGAGTGTGTGCTTGTTCGTATTTATGTGTGTGTGTAGATGAGACTTTTATATGGACACCCTACTACTGTATGTACAAAATGCCATGATTATTGGGAAAATATTACAATAAAAATGTTTTCTTTGTTGTAATCTTTTTCAGTCGCTAGGATCCCGAACCACTATAGATTATATTCTCATGGGAAATATAAATTCGACAATAATATATAAATCGCACTTCATCTCTCCCAGGTGAGATCAAATGGCATTTAAATAAATGCATGTAAAAATTTACTAAAATTAAGAAAATTAATCTATTTAAAGTTATTTTTTCTTGAATTTATGGTCGTTTTCTATATTATATATTAGTATATTACTTGAATTCTATAAAACGGAAAGGAGAAATATTTTAGCTACGGACTTTTTAAGTGTTTTCCTGCAGTTACAATACATTATAGACTCCTATAGCTTAGCAACTAATTTTTAAACATTCTTATCTGGTCAATTTGTAAACTCTCCACCTTATGATGGAGATTACATTTATTGAAACATTCATCGGAGATCTCATTAAGTGTAAATATTCTGGTTTGTGTTAAAATTCAATGAATCTGCTTTATATTCAATATTCCGCAGTCTTTGCCCACTTTATTTGAGTCAATAGAAAAATATTTTTCCACCGTAGCACAATTTTTTTCTTCGAATATCCTATTATGATATTGAAATTTTATAACAAAAGTTGGTACCTCTAAGGGAAGCACTACTTTCAGAGGGTCCCTCTTTTTCAATTATAGCCCTTAAAAATACGAATTTCGAAAATCCCTCTATTTTACGTGTCTATGCAATTATCGGGATGTACACACCGAATTCCATGATTCTAGCTGTTGTCGTATCATTGGAACCATATTTTATCCCTTTTTGTCCCATTTCGCCCGCTAAAACTTTTATTTTCTTTGTGGTGCTTCCAAACAACAAGAGGAATGTCCGCAACAAATTTCAAATGTATGAAAATCAGAAATTTAATTAATAAGCCAAAGCTACCAATATTTGTATACTATGTATATATATATAATGGAAATAATACTTCAATTCATAAAGTAAATAGAGGGTCCTCCATCTGTTTTTTTTTTCAACTATTCAACCGTTGGACTATTATTTGTGGGGTGCCCGAGGCAGCCATTTGAATGAAATTATTTTCCATTATTAACCGGATGATTGTACTTTCAAATAAAAAAGAAATTTGAGAAAATATTCAGTAGTTTTTTTATAGCATTTTCAAAAAAAAAGTTATTTGGCGGACCCTATATAAGGCAGCAATCATAAATACCCTAAATTTTGGGGGATAGAGAGTTTATTTTCAGCTGGAGTCCTTTGGTTGGTTGTATTTCCATCCTATTTTAATTTCAAAAGTATAAATTTTGAAAAGACCTTATCTATCACGTAGGCAGTATAAGACAACTTCATGATTCTACCATTTTTTGTCGTAGAAGCAACAAAATAAAGTACAAATTTGGAAAGAGGAATGTATATACCCAATTCCATTATACTATCTGCGGTCATTTTGTTGGTACCATTTTTATTCCCTTTTTCGCATTTTACTCCTTAAAAGTATGACTTTCGAAAATTTCATCATTCTTGCTGTAGCCTTTTAGTTGGTACCATTTTTATCCCTCTGCTCCCATTGAATCCCTTGAAAGTACGAATTTGGAAAAACGTTTTTTTTCGTGTCACTCAGTCAGAGGATTGTATACTCCGAATTTCATGACTCTAGCTGCGGTCATTTGGTTGGTACTATTTTTATCCCCTTTTTCCATTTTAACCCCAACAAGTACGAATTTCGAAAATATCTTTTATTTTATGTGTCTACGCAATCAGAGGAATATATACACCGAATTTCATTATTCTAGGTGCAGCCGTTTGGTTGGTACTATTTTTATCCCTCTATCCTCATTTAACCCATTAAAAGTACGAATTTAGAAAAAATACTTTTATATTATGTATCTACTCTATTAGAGGAATGTACACGCTAAATATCGTGTTTATATCTGTTGCCGTTTGATGGGTACCATTTTTATCCCTTTTTGTACCATTTCACCCCCTACAAATAAAAATCACTCCATGGTGCCCTTTTATGCTATAAAGGGAATACGAATTGCAAATATCAAGTAAATACAAGCTATTATGTTCAAAAACATGCTGAAATACTCTAAATATTAGGGGTATTTTCAGTCCTTGTGAGGGAAAAATTTTTCGCTCTGAGCCGATTTCGCCCACTTTCAAACCCAACCGATCTAGCTCATTTCGTTCGGCCGCTATCGTGCTTTCAACAGACAGACAGACGGACATGGCTATATCGTCTTAGAATTTTACCACGACCCAGAATATATGTACTTTATGGGGTCTCCGATGAATATTTTAAGGTGTTACAAACGGAATGACAAAGTGAATATACCCCCATCCTGGATGTGGAGGGTATAATAATAGGGGTTCTTGACCGCCAAATTTTTTGGGCTTAATTTGGTCGCTGGCCACATTTAACAAAACAAGGCGAAAATCACTTAACAATTTAGTCGAATATATATAAAGATTTAATAAATTCCTGAGCACCTTTCGTGTACAGATTTGAATTAGGGCTTAAGTTACTCCAGCAACGCTGTAGAGTGAGGCTATAAAAATGAAAAATCGGAAAAAATATTTTGTTTAATATTTGAAAGATTTCATTCTAAGGAAAAAATGATGCCTTTTTGATAAAAGTAAAATTTATGTCCATGGACGTAATATGTTTGTTTTCAATATCATGTTTTTAAAAATCTATCTAAAAAGCGTTAAAAAATAGAAAAGTGCAATATTCACTCATTTTCTTCAGCCAGGCCTTGCTATCTTTGTTATGATAGTATATAAAACAATATATATTGTTTTATATTTTTTATGCGTTTTTCCGAATCAGACAAAAAACCAATTTCAATAAAAATTAAAAAAAAAACTTGATTTTTTAGTTTCTGTTCTCCTTACATTTTTTCTATTTTAAAAACATATATCGTTCATTCCGTATCAAGCTTTTCGTAAAAAAATACGACCGCGACCATTTTATGAACCCTTTTTCGGGCGACTACATTTAGTAAATGTTTTTTAAATACAACCCGTTATTTCTCCACCCTGAAATTTTCAGGGTTTGTTTAGAATCGATCAGGGAATATTCCTATATTTTGTCAGAATTTTTAGGTTGGTGTTTTCATAGTGAAAATACAAAAGAAAAATCAGAAATACACAAAATTGTTGTCAGTAGCAGTCAATAGCCAAGGACGCCGGCGGAAAGTACTTGTGATTACCTTTAAAATAAGCCATCATTCTTTGAATTGTGCCCACGCGTTTTCTTACTACACCATTTTCAATGTTCATACCTCGCCACGTTTTTTCTTGATTTTCGCAATTTTCAATTGGTCATATATTTTGAAAAAAAAAATCGAATTTTTTTGTCGCCTTCTACGAATCAAATATTTTATAAAGTTTAGTTAGTCGTACAAAGTTTCAACAAAGTCGGAAATGGTGAATGTAAAAAAGGTGTTCGGTTTGACATGGAATGATCGATATGGAAAAGGTCGATGTGCTCTTATAATGGCAACATTATTTTTGGTTTTTGGAATTTTGACTTATTTCGTATTTTCTTCTCCATTCCAAAATCGCTGTGCTCGCCTATTCATAAAGTCATATTTTCATGTGACCCTTTACTGTGAACGAAGTGTCTGTCGAGGTCGACGCACACTCGTGCCAATTCAGAGGTATTGTATTGTACGTATTTTTTCTTTTTGAAAGAATTTAGGTCAAATATAGTATAATTTAATTAGCATTTACTTTAGACGTTTCCGTTTATTCCTTTCGGTCTTCAAATCTATCATTGAGAGCACACATGTGCACACACACTTGGGCCAACACATTAGTGTGGTCCACGCCACATAACACATCTGTGTCACATATTTAAACATATGCATATGAGATTGTGTAAAAATGGGAACATACTTTGAGTTTATAGGCACAATTGTATGGTCCTGCAATTATTTGAAAATTGTTCATCAATGAAGTCAAAATTGTGAAGTGAAAATTGTTCAATAATATATATTCTATTGTCTATATTGAAATGCATTGTTCTATAACACATTTCGTTTGCTGAGATGAGCTAGAGTAATATGTAACGACATTTTTTACATTTCACCTTGTATTGTAATACTGTATCTTATAATTATATATATTATCGGTATCCTCCCTTGGTTCATTGCCTTGTCTATTCTTTGCTGCATTCGTTTAGTTCTCTAACACGCAATCTTCTTATATAATTATTATAGTAAGGTGGGTGGTTGAATAATTTAAATTCAAATTAATCATACGCCCCATTGTCTATGAATTAATATTGCTCATACAGACCATGGTGTTACGCATATACAGGGTGGCTGATGAAATATTAGTAAAATAACACTGTTGAACACTAAAAAAGTTCTGATTCCAATAATGGAAATTTGATATAGGTGGTCAATATCCCCCCTTTGGAACACTCTTATGATAAATCGACATAGGAAACCTCATGATCTTTATAATTAATGTATCAGATGTCTTCAACATTTTTGTGGAACATTTTAAACCTCTAGCTCCTCATTATAGGTTTACTTTTGGTCCATTTTGTGCAAATGCTTAAAAACACCTCTAAAATATAGGTTTTACGAGTCAAAATGTTCTGCAAAAATATTTGCAATTGAGGTGGACGGCTCTTCAGCCAGCAATATTTTCTGCAGTACGAGCTGCACGAGCATGCACATCTCCTACAGACGTGGTTTGCTCAAATTTATGCACGATTTTTACGATAGTACGCACATTTGGACGATTAAATTGACCGAAAAAGTTACGAAGTGCACGATATGCATTTTTTGAACGCCCATTTTCATAATAAGCCTGAATAACTTTAACGCGTTGTTCGATTGTGTTGTGTATCTTTCCATGGTTCAAATTGAGTTAGTCTGAAATTGAGAAATGTCAAATGAAATGCCGAAAAAAACTTGACGTTTTGGGTGTGGTTCACATTCAACATCGACCCTTACAATTTAACCACCCTTTACAACAATTTGGTTGGTATCATATTTATCCCTTTTTGTTCCGCTCTCCTGCTTAAACGTAAAAATTCGAAGTCGCTGCGAAGCCACTTGAAAAGACTTTTGACATGGTCGAAATCATGATCGTGGTAGCCTGCAGCCAAGTAATAAATGTCACCATGCCATTTGTAAATAAATTTGCATTCTATTAAATATAGAAGCAAAATGGTCTTGAGCCAGGACAATATCCCACTTCAAATCAAATATTGATTACAGACCTCAAAAAAAATGCAAACGCAAAAATTAAAATTTCGAAAAATCAATTTATTGCGCCTCTACGTTGTCAGATAAAATTTACACAGCGAATTTCACGATTCTACCTGTAATTCTTTGGTTGGAACCATTTTTATCCATTTTTGAACCGCTTCCTTTCAAAAGTGCAAATTTCAAAAAAAAATAATTTATATTGCGCTTCTACGTGGTCAGAGGAATTTACAAACTAAATTTCATGATCCTGGCTGTAATACTTTAGTTGGTACTATTTTTATCCCTGTCTGCCCCGCTTCGCAAAATCCATTTACATATATTGCGCCTTTACGTGGTCATTTATATTGCGCCTCTACGTTGTCAGACAAAACTACACACGGAATTTCATTATTCTGGCTGTACTACTTTGTTGGTACCATTTTTATCCCTTTTTGACCCATTCATCCCTTAAAAGTACAAATTTCGAAAAATCCATTTATGTTGCGCGTCTATGTGGCCAGAGGAATTTACACAATGAATTTTATTATTCTAGATATAATATTTTAGGTGGTACCATTTTTATCCCGCTCATCCCTTAAAAGTACAAGTTTCGAAAAATCCAATTTTACTGCGCTTCTTCATGGTCAGAGGAATTTACATATTAAATGTCACAATTCTAACTCCTATGCTTTATTTCGTACCATTTGTATCCCTTTTTGCGCCGCTCATCCTTTAAAAGTACAATGAAATGCACTTATATTGCGCTTCTACGGGGTCAGAGGAATTTACATACCGAATTTCACGATTCTAGCTGTAATACCATAGTTGGTACCATTTTAATCCCTTTTTGTCCCGCTGACTCCCCATAAAAGTACAAATTTAAAATATTGCACTTCTACATGGTCAGCGAAATTTACACACCGAATTTTACGATTCTGTCCGTAATTTTTACTGTGTACCTTTTTTATCCCTTTTGGCCCGCTCATCCCTTAAAAGTACAAATTTCGAAAATCCATTTATGTTGCGCGTCGAAGTGGTCAGAGGAATGTACATAACCAAATTTCACGACTATAGTTGTAATACTTAAATTGGTACCTTTTTATCCCGTTTTGTCTCTTTCCCTTCTTAAAGTACAATTTTCAAAAAAAAATCCATGTCCATTGCTCTTCATACATGAGAAATTTAGACACCGTATCTCTCGATTTTACCTTTAATACTCACGATGGTACTATTTTTATCCCTGTTTGTCCCGCTTCCCCTTAAAAGTACAAATTTCAAAAATCTATTTACGTGGCCAGAGAAATTTACGCACCGAATTTTATGATTCTAGCTGTAATATTTTAGTTGGTACCATTTTTTATCCCTTTTTGTGCCGCTCATCCCATAAAAGTTCAAATTTCGAAAATCCATTTGTGTTGCGAGTCGACGTGTTCGAATTTCACGATTTTAACTGCATTACTTAAATTGGTACCTTTTTTGTCCCTTTTAGTTCCGTTTCGAAAAATCAATTTTTATCGAGCTTCTATGTGGTTAGAGGAATTGACACATCGAATTTTACGTTTATAGTTCTAATACATTGATTGGTACCATTATTATCCCTTTTTTCCTACTTCCCCTTAAAAGTACGAATTTCAAAAAATCAATTTATATTGCGCTTCTACGTGGTCAGAGAAACTTACACACAAAATTTTATGATTCTGGCTGTACTACTTTAGTTGGCGCCATTTTAATCCCTTTTTTGTACCTTTCCCCCTTAAACGTACAATTTTCAAAAAATCCCCTTTTGTCACGTGTCTACAAAAAATTCCCTTCATATTTCTAGCTACTGCTGTTTAAACAGGACGGAGGCTCGATGTTTATCCCTTTTTGCCCATTTTGTCCCATTTTACTTCCTAAAAGTACGAAACTGGAAAAAACTTTTCTTAGTTCGCGTCTCCGTCAAATTTGGGAACTACTTTCCGAAACAGTTCTATATATATATAGATTATGTTTTATATTTCATAAATTCTAACCTTTACCATAATTTGTCTTTTTGTGTGCCACCCTAATACACAAATGTATATGCATTAGACTGAATCCAAGACTTTAAATAAATTAAAAACATGCGTTTATATGTACGTATGTATATATGACTGTCTGTCTGTGTGACTGAATGCCTGTACAGCATTTATATACTTACTTAAATGTGCACATGCACACGCAGACGTCCATTTTGTATTATATATGTATAACATACATACACACGCATATACATATATTACATACATATATTTGGGAAAGGAGCAACTAACTCATGACCATCTCGAACCAATTGCAAATAATGAATTTGTACTCATTTATCTCGTTTGGGTTGAACATGCACATACACATACATGGACACGCACACACAAACACCGAATGTCTAGTAGCTTGGTCGGTCAGACTGTGTGCTTGTGTTTGTGTGATACTAGATGTTACGTGCACCATTTTTGCCCTGCACATCCGTATCCGTATGGAAATAGTAGATATTCTTTCTGTTCGTTTTGTCTCCCTCTTGCTCTCCCTCACTCTTTGGCGCTCGCTCTCTCTCTCTCTGTGGAATATTGTCATCGTGCTACTACGTTAAGTGTGTCATGTGGTTGGTGTTGTGCCTGGTGCCGTGCATGGTGCATCTTGTGGTGAGCCATTTTCGGTTATAAATGTGAATCCCAATTAATTAGAAAATTCCGTTGACAGCATGGATAGATAGATGCAGGCCACCAGAGTTTCTACCGAGTGGCTGTGGCTGTAACTGAAGGAAGGACGGACGGAAGAAAGAAAGAAGAGGAAAATTGATTCTCATATTCAACCGCACGGCACACCTACATACCGATATACTGATATACAACAGAGATCCTGGCGCTGTGAACTTCAACATTATACCAATTAATTGCATACCCCCATCCGGTATGGCAACGATGTCCAACGACCATCAGCATCAACAATTTCTTTGGTTTTCACTTCAGGAAAGAGTATATCAAAATTTAATGATCCATGGAGGAGGACGTTGGACATTGTTTGGTCTGTGGTTAGTCTTAAAGTGGATTTATGAAATCGAATGCGAGAAGAAAATTTGGAAGGTACTTGAAACTCATTTCATTTCTTCGAAGCAGGGAATTATCGAGGAAAATTAGCTGGAACAAGAAACAAATTCTATTATAGAATGTTTATGAGCCACGCAAATATCCGGGTTTAAATCAAATGGCGTGTAATTTTACTACTTAAGCGTGAAGGGCTTTAATTACAAAATTTTTCGTTGAACATTTTTAATTAATTAAATGTGCTTTTTTGATTTTCTCAAAAAAAAAATCAAATTGACCCATAAAGGGAGGAGGTAGAGGGGTTTCCCGATTTAACCAACTTATATAGGGTGTTTTTTATTGAGGTATAGAACTTCGAATTGAAATAAAACACAAGAAAATCGTTTAAATGCCCATCAATTTGGCTTTATTGGAAGGATAATTTTATGCCATTAATGTTTAAATATGATTTCGGGCATGTGGCCGCCGCGGCTGGCTCGAATATAGCCAATTCTACAGGTCCAATTTTCAACCACGCCACGAATGTTGGCTTCCAAGTCCCCTAACGTTTCTGGTTTGTTGGCGTAGACGAGCGACTTCACATATCCCCAAAGAAAATAATCCAATGGTGTCAAATCACACAATCTTGGTGGCCAATTGACAGGTCCATTCCGCGAAATTATGCGCTCATCGAATGTTTCCTTCAATAATTCGATTGTGACGTGCGCTGTGTGGCATGTAGCGCCACTTGAACTTCGCGAACTGAACCATTACTTTCGAAATAAATTTGCACGATTTGCAAGCGTTGTTCTTTTGTCAACCTGTTCATGATGAAATGGGAAACCAAACTAAATATTAATCACTTGACAGCTGACAAAATGGCCGCCAGTTAAAAAAGTGATGCCAACTTAAAGTTCTATACCCCAATAAAAAACACCCTTTATATTGTCAGGCCCTATTCGTTAAATCGAAACGTTCGTTAAATGCAGTACAAATATTTGGTGTTTTTTTTGTAAATAAAACTACTAAATATACTCAAAATATATATTACGGAGTATTATTTTATTAAAGCTATAATATTCAGCCACATAAATATATTTTAAAGGAACAATTCATTTCATTTAATATTAAGATTTTTATGCAAATCATTAAGTAGTTCAATATTATGATTTGCAGAATTTATAGAGATCATACGTTTTTTATGTAACAAAAAATATAACAAAAATAGTTCATACAATAACTTAAAAAAACTCTTTATAATAAACAGCTACAAAAACTACTTGAAAAATTGATTTATCAAAGTTTATTTCTTTGGCATGTTAATTTGATTTTGAATTGCTTCTTCTTGAAGTTCTCGTAATAGAATTAACTCATAAGAATCGATATTGTTTTTCTGATCCCATTTAATACAAATTTCAAAGTTGTTGACTGCATCATCGTGTTTAAGTTTAGGTTCCAAGTCAGTTCATCTTCGTGAGTATCATTATTATCTTCTTCATTTTCAGATACAGGTGTTTGATCAAGCCACCCATTTATGTCATTAGTTGTGAATTCAATCTGGAAATGAAATAAAACAATTTATGTAATTTAAAGAGGTAAAAAGATCAGACAATTTTGAGCTTCTTACATTAGGAAAAATAGAGTTTAGCAATAGGACTCCATTCTTAGTGGCTATAGTATCTTCATATTGGTTCAATAACGATGCAAAGGGTAGGTCGTCCTCTTCATCGAAGTGATTATAATCCTTGAGAAGTTTGTTGCAGCATTTCGCCAACGATGTTTGGGAGACGGATTTCCACGCTAAGGCTAATGCTGTCACGGCATCACAGAGGTTGTATTTCTTCAAAAATGCTATAACGTTTTTTCCTCACTTGCAAACAGTCTTGATAAAGTACTGTTTCGATAGTGAAGTTTAAGTAAATTAATGGCATTCTGGTCCATAGTCTGAGTCAGGGGTGTTACATTGGGGGTCATGTAAATTACTCAAATTTTTCCACAAGTTCTTTTTTTAACCAGCTCTACTGCCGGAGGTTGTGAAAGGGGCATTATCCAGAAGCAATACGGCATTTAACGGCAAGTGGATTTTGGCAAGGAAACTTTCCACCTATAAATTAAATTAATGTAAGATCAAGCAGTTTATGACATTACTACAACCAAAACTTACCTGTCATTGAGCTCAAGCACCCCCTTCTGGTACTTACCCATCATATCTCAGTTGCTACTACCCTAATGTACCACTCTAATATCAGAAAATTAAAGCTCGCATAAAATCATGAAACTCTTCTGACTTCAAAGACAAAAAAATCGGCCTCGTCGAGACAAAAACATCGATGTATCACACTTTAAAATCCGTTTATAAATGCAGAAGTTATATAGAAAAATTTAAAAGCGTGACCCCTACGTTCGGCATCAAAAAATAAAAAAAATTTTTTTTTGAAACTACCTTTCAATAATACTTCATATTCGAAGGTGTAGGGCGAACTTTTTTTTTTTACTTGTAACCTGGTACGCTCTAGTGTACATACGTCTTATCGGGTACTGCTTTCCAAAACAGACCGGTCTCATCAGCGTTGAAAATGACATCTTTGGGCAAATTATTTTCCAAAATAATATTTCTTTTTGAAGGGTTCTACAACTTCCATGTTGGACGATAATTTCTCTCCACATTGTTTCAGGAGCCGAATTCCGAATCTCTTTTTAAAGCGTGTCAACCACCCACGACTTGTATTGAAACTACCGCCATATATTTGTTTTTGAATTTCCTTCGCTTCATGTTGTAAAATTTCAGAAGTTAATGTGCGAATTTCGCTGTCGTCGAAACCAGGCAAAAAGTTTTTCCTCCATTTCTGGAAACTCTCCATGCTTTATTGCTCTTCGTTTTACAAATCCATAACGTGTCTCTTCCGCATTTTTCACAAATTTTTATTTGGTTTTTATAATTGTGCAAACGGTGGACGGTTTTAATTTAAAATGTTTACATATGTCACACACGCGAGTTCCTTTTTGGTATAAACTGGCTAGCTCTCGAGATCATGTGTTTGAACTATGACTGATCACAATACAATAACAAAAACAACAAAATTCGGTGAAACATACATAACTGTTTTCCTTTTTTCCCAAGTGTTTGTATTTTTATTTACATTACAAGCACCCTTTTTAATTTGAATATTTCTTTAATATTCGTTAAACCGAGTACAAAAAAATATTTTTTGTTCGTTATATAAGGTACTCACTGGATACAATTTGCTTGATCGTTAAATCGAATGTTTCGCTAAACCGGAAAACTACTGTATATACCATAATAAATTCTGAAGGAATAGTTAAAAATAAAATTTCTTAAAATTCCACTATTCCCACTTGTTCTGTAACACATTTCGTTAAATAGATTGCTGCTGTTTAAGCTAATATGAACTAGACTGATAAGTAACTAAAACTTCGCTTCTTTGCCTCATTCACCCTGTGTTGCAACATTGTAACTAATAATTATGTATATTATTGGTATCTTCCTTTGCTTCAAAGTTTAGTCTATTCGTTGTTGTATTCGTTTAGTTACCTAACACGCAATTTATCTATAATTATAGTAAGGTGGGTGTGTGGTATGAATAATTTAAATTCAAATTAATTATACGACACATTGCTCATAAAACCCATGGTTTTAAGCATACGTACGGTTTGGCTGATGAAATAAAACACTGTTGGACACACAACAAGTAAAAACGGTGTTAAGTTCGGCCGAACTTTATATACCCTCCACCATGGATTGCATTCCACAGAGGCTGTCGATTTTCGTAGAAGTGCAATAATATTACAGGAAAATATATTTTTTTCTTAATATAGCCAAATCAAAACAATATTGAAACAAGTAAGGAAAGGCTAAAGTCGGGCGGGGCCGACTATATGATACACTCCACTTTCTATCCGAATACAATTCGATTCGGTAAAAAAGTGAAAACGGGAAGAATTTTTGTATGTTTTCTAATCACAGACAAATATGACCTGCTTCAATTTGTCAAATCGAGTAGAATATTTGTATCGGGGCTATATCCAAACATGGAATGAAGTGACTAACTTTCACAATCAGTTTGAAGAAATTCGGTGAAAATATGTTGTTTCTGGGGCGGAAAAAGCCAATCCGGGAGCGACATTTTTATGGGAGCTATATGTAAATCTAACGATCTGGCCCATTTTCACCATTGGTATTCCTAGTTTAAATATAAGATATTTTGCAAGATTTGAAGAAGATCTGTTAAAATATGTGGTTTCTAGAGCAGAAAAAGTCAAAACGTGAGCGAAATTTGAATGCGAGCTATACATCTGAACCGATCCGACCCATTTGCACCATGGCTGCTTCTAGTACAAATATAACATATTTCGCCTAATTTAAAAACAATTTGATGCAATATGTGGTTTCTGGAGCGGAAATAGTCAAATCGGAAGCGAAATCTGTATGGGAGCTATATAAAAGTCTGAACCGATATGACCTTTTTTCACCATAGGTGTTCCTAGTTTAAATATATATAAGATGTTTTGCCTAATTTGAAGAAAATCTGTTAAAATATGTGGTTTCTGGAGCGGAAAGAAGTCAAATCGGGACACAAAATTTGTATGGGAGCTATATAAAAATCTGAACCGATCTGACCTATATTCCGGACAGGTGTTCCTTGTTTAAATATAAGATGGTTTGCCAATTTTGACAAAAATCTGTAATATGTGGTATCTAGAGTGAAAAGAGTCAAATCGGGAGTAAAATTTGTATGGGGGCTATATCTAATTCTGAACCGATTTTCTTCAAATTAAATAGCGTTCGTCCTTGTCCCGAAAAACTTCGATGTGCAAAGTTTCGTTTAGTTCTGGCTACAATTGCGAGCTGTATCGTGATTACAAGAGTAGATGGACAGACAGACGGACATCACTAAATCGATTCAAAAAGAGATTCTAAGTCGATCGGTATAATTAACGATGGGTCAATCTCGCTTCCTTTTGGGTGTTTAATTTTATTCAAAAAGTAAAAATTTTGAACATCTATTACCTCACGTACATAGTGCAAAATAACTTAACCTCATGATTCAACCAATTTTTACAGTAAAAGTATAAAATACGAAAAATCTTTTTATTTTGCTTGTCTACGAAGTGACATTTGGCCATTTGGTTGGTACCATTTTTATCCATTTTTTCTATTTTACCCCCTTAAGAGTATGACATTCTAAAATTTCTTTATTTAACGTGTCTACGCAATTAGAGGGACGTACACACCAAATTTCACCATTCTAGCTGTAGCCGTTTAGTTGGTACCAATGCTATCCCTCTGTTCCCATTGTTTCCCTTTAAAGTACTAATTTGAAAAAAAAAATTTTAATTTTTCGTGTCTACGCAGTCAAGGGAAATGTATACTCCGAATTTTATGACTCTAGTTGCGGTCATTTGGTTGGTACTATTTTTATCCCCTTTTTCCATTTTAACACTAAAAAATATGAATTTCGAAAAATCCCTTTATTTTACGTGTCTACGCGATCAGAAGAATTTATACACCGAATTTCATTGTTCTAGGAGCAGCCGTTTGGTTGTACCATTTTTATCCCTCTATTCCCATTTTATCCCTTAAGAGTACAACTTTCTAAAATCTCTTTATTTCCCTTGTCTACGCAATTAGAGGGGTGTACACAACGAATTTCATCATTCTAGCTGTAGTCGTTTAGTTCTTTTTCCATTTTGACCCCAAAAAGTACAAACTTCGAAAAATCAGTTTATTTTTCGTGTCTACACATTCAGAGGAATGTATACTCCGAATTTCATGACTCTAGCTGCGGTCATTTGATTGGTACTATTTTATCCCCTGTTTTTTTAACCCCAATATACAATCAGAGTTTGTTGGTACCATTTTTATCCTTCTATTCCCATTTTACCTCTTAAAAGTACGAATTTGGAAAAAATAATTTTATATTATGTATCTACACAATTAGAGGAATGTACACACCGAATTTCGTGTTACTAGATATTGTCGTTTAATATGTACCATTTTTATCCTTTTTTTGCCCCATTTCACCCCCTACAAATAAGAATCACTTTATGGTGCACGTTTTTGCTATAAGGGGAATGCGCATACCAAATATCTAGCGAATATAAACAGACATGGTCAAAAAACATGCTTAAATACGCTAAAATATTAGGAATTTTTATGGGTATTTTTAGTCCTTGTGAGGGAAAATGTTTCCCTTTGGGCCGATTTCGCCCCGTTTCAATCCCAACCTGTCTACGACTATAAGACGCATTTATGGACAATTTGAACGTTCTAGCTCCTTTCGTTTAGATGCTAGCGTGCTTTCAACAGACGGACGGGCGGACATGGCTAGATCGTCTTAGAATTGTATCACGATCAAGAATATATGTATTTTATAGGGTCTCAGGTCGATATTTCAAGGAGTTACAAACGGAATGAAAAAAGTTAGTATACACCCATCCTGGAGGTGGAGGGTACAAAAAACAATGTTCTAAATACGATAGAGGGGGTGTATCGGCGTTTTGGGAGTTGGTTTTAGATGTGGATCAATATTCCCCCCTTTTGCACATTCTTATGAAAAATCGGCCTAGGAAACCATGTGATCCTTACATTTTAAGTATAGACTGTGTTCAGCAATATTATTTAGAACACTACGGCGATAATTTTTGTGGAACATTTCAACCCTCTAGCTCCTCGATATAGGGGTCTTTTTGGTACATTTTTTGCAAGAGAGTAAAAAAGACCCCTAAAACAGAGGTTTAATGGGTCAAAATGTTCTACAAAAATATGTCCACATACATTTCTACTATAAGTCTCTGAATACACTATAATTCAAAATTCGGCTAGCAATAATTACACACATACAATTTGTGCTAAACTATATGAGTCATTCCATGTCAAGCGGTATGGGTTTTGTCCTTGATAGCTGTGATTGTTTTGAAAGTTTGTGTATATATTCTTCTCATAAGAATATTGTATACGTATTTTTGGAAAAGAAAAATTAATTTTTTTCCACGAGTTATGACCAATTTAACAGTGAAAAAATGCTACTTTTTTCAAAAGGTGTGTTCATTCCATCGCCTGTAACTCCTGAAATACTTTACCGATTTTAATGTGTTATACCTTGTTTTGAGGATAATATCAAATATTGATGTGTTGTTGCTTGGTTAGATTTCTTATAGTTTTTGCAATTTTTATTCTTTTATTTTGATTTTCGAAATTATTACACCAATCCATTTGGTTGAAATTTTAAAGTAGTGTGCTGAGGTCTATTTCTAAGCAACTGTATGAGTTTGAAAATGGAGAAATGATGGCTTCTATTTTTTTACGATTTTTTTCGGGGTTTTTACAAATCAAAATTAAAATTTTTTCATTAGATCATAAACACAAGGTATAATAACAATGCAAAATCCAAGAAAAAAGGATATGGAAAAATTATTTTTTTTTTCTTTTTTTTTTTGCAGTGTGAGATTGCACCATCAGCAAAAATTGAAAAAAAAATATATACATTTTCTCTTAGATTTGTGTACATATAGTAGTGGTCAAATTGGTCATTTAATTTCTACAAATATTTATTTACCTATACTATCCAGTATATCCCAGCAAAAAAGGCCACCCAAAGAAGTAAAGAAGATATTCATCTTGTGAAGTGTAAATTGGGATGAATTTAACATGGATTTATTATAGGAGGGATGCCCTTTGTTTTGAAAAACTTAAAAGTTATATTTAAGTGTTGGAAGGAAATACTTGTTCACATTTCTGGAAATGTGTGTGTGTGAAGATCCCATTTTAAGTGACAAAAGTCCATAACTTTCGATCCGTAGGTTTGTGGCATTGAAAGACATTTTTGGTGGACTTAAAATTAGCCCAACCCATATAGACTGTCTTCCTAATCTACCGTATAATCTACTCTAGCAATATTCATTAAAAAACTTTTTGTCTGCAGACTCCACTGGATTTTTAATTCAAAATTTGTAACCGATGTCGTTTATTATTTTGTTATTCACATACAATTTTAACAATAATTTTATTCATGATCTTTTTTATTTTTGCTGTATCTATTACGTCACTCGATCCCCAAAAAATATTACCTAAAATGAATTCCTGTGCGTTATTTTTGGCTTCATTAATTAATTAATTAAATAATTTAACACTACTTAATTTTAGTGCTATTATGTTGCATTAATTAATTATAAAACATAAAATATTTGAATAAAGTAACAAATTTGTATCTTTAAGCGAAAATGTTTACATTGTTAAAATTATACAAAATTAAACATTGTTTATTCATAGTATTAATAAAAACAAACAAACCAGCTACGATTCTTACCCGAGATCTTCTGGGGATATTAACATTAACTTCCTCAAAAGAGGGAAAAATTTACGTTTAGAGATGCGATTAAAATGTGATTCCTACGGAAGTACTTCGAATTGTTTTCTCTGACATTCTAAAGGAAGTCTTTAAGGTGAAATGTAGATAACTTCTGGTGTGTTTAGTTGTAAATTAAAATAAAATTCAAATTAATTATACGACCCATTGTATTCGAATTCATATTACCCATACTAACCATGGCATCACGTATATATTTATATGTTTATTTAAATTTGCATTTGCCGTCAGTAAACGAAATGATATAAAGGAAAAAAGGATACGGGCTTCCAAGAAAATTTTTCCAGACAACCTTCAGTGTTCGTATTCGTAAACATTGAAATATAAGCAATTAAATCGGGCTAAGGAGGCCTTCATATGTCTGCACTAGTGTGGCCCAAAAACACCTCTTGAAAATATGACAGATTTTGATCGTGAGATCCACATACAAGGAAGGCATACAATGTAGGAAAGGCGAAGGTACTCCGTTGGGCATGATGGTGAACCCAGTGCAATGTTAATTTTTATCAGAATCCTATCCGATAATAACTATCGCAAAATATCAATTTTAATATATATATTAAATAATATATATCCAATATATGAAGTGCTACAATTAACATTTTTTTCCTCCCACTCTTTTTAGATCATCAGACCATTTCTGGTTCGTTTAGATCTTATCTACGCAATTTTCCTATATATGTGAGTGTGGTATGAATAATTTCAATTCAAATTAATCATACCACCCCAGCACTTTTGAATTTATATTACTCATACAACCCATGGTATTCCGTATATAAATATTAATTAGCATTTGCCACGGGTAAACAAATTGATATAGAATAAAAAATGAGCACGAGTTTCTGAGAAAAATTTTCCAGACAATTTTCATTTCCTTAAATTGGAAAATAAAACAAAACATCTAGTCTAGTCTACATGCAAAATATCAGAGTGATACAATGACAGGAAGGGGGTGTACGGCGCACAGTGGCGCCATTTGAGTTTTTTCGTTGCAAAAATCATATCTTTTGAACCGAATAAGATAATTGAACAGTTTAAACAGCATATGATAGATAACTGTTCAGCCTATGAAATGAGCGTTTGGAGAGCGTGCTACGCTCTGTAGGGGCCTAATTATGGGTTATCAAAGTTAAAATTAGTAGAAAAATCAATTTTATGGTAACTAAAAAAATTATTTTTACGTTTTTAGATTGTTTTTATTTTTTCCTTTAGGGTTTTATGTTTTAAATTATTACCCAACAAATTAAAAAAAAAATATTTTTTTTTTAAATTTATTTTTTCAAGGCCAAGGCTTCTTCGGACCCATACTTTTTAATGTGTGCGTTTGTGGGCGTGGGAATGCTTTCCTTAATCCTTTTTAGTCGCAGTGGGCTTGCATCAGCAACAGATTTGGTTATCTGCGACATAACTCTTTCACTATCCTTTGTAAATTTAATAGACAGCGCGTCCGATAATTGCTTCGTGGTCAAGTCATTGGTGGCATCGGCAAGTTTCCTCTTCCTTGTGAAAATCGAACACTCCTCAATAATTTTTTTGGCATTCCTTTTGCTCCTCTGGTTGATGTGGTGGGTTTATCTACTGCCAATATATCCAGGATGGTGTCTTCATTAAGCCAGTCCTCGTATTTGGAGTTGAAGTTCTGATTGGTTCGATTAGATTTCACCCATTTTGCCTTAATATTTGCATATATCAGATAAAATTTATTTTTTTATAATTTCGCTTCTCTCAATATTTCCGTATAAGCTATAAAGTTCTTCTAAAGCAGCTTCCGTGAAAAAAATTGTTCAACGCCATGTTTTCAGTACTTAAATTGTTTAATGGTTTCTGTAATTGTTGCGCCAACTTTCAGTCGTAGAGTAATCCAGGCATTATCCTTATTTTGCAATATATAGGCTTATGCTACCACGCCTAAAAATAAAAATAGGGACCATAAGTCAATATTGTTCTTGACCATTTGCAATATATAGGCTTATGCTACATGGGTTTATTCAAAACTTCGTCGGCGCTCATGAAAATTTTGATTTTTGCAACCTCGTTTGCTCTACGGGCGCTACTGTGCGGCGGTCATAAGTGTGTTAAGTGAATTTAGAATCATATGCTTCAAAAAATTTACAACTTACATGCATTTTATGTTAGCTTTGTAGTGATAAAGATGGACATTTCAAATTCCAAAAATATCTATTTGAATTTTATATCGACGAAGAAAGTGCTAAAATAAAATTTCCTTGTTCCCCACCCATTCCAGACGATATTTTTAGTTCGATTATATTGAATTCATTACAGACCATATTTCAGCAGCGCTTGTCGCTGGGTGGTATGAGTAATTTCTATTGAAATTAATCATACAACCCCTGTAGCTTCGCATTAATGTTACTCATACAACACATGGTATTCCGTATTGAGTAGATATTAATTTGCATTCGCCATGATTAAATGAATCGATATAAAACGAAAAAGAAAACGCTTTACTGAGAAAAAAAATTCCAGACAATCTTCCGTTTCGGAATTTTTAAACATTAATACATATAATAAACAATTAAATACTCTAGAAGGTTAGAAATATTAAGATATGCCTACACTCTCTTGTTCGTGTGTTTTAAGACTATCTCTCACACCTCACTTTACGTTGTATATACGAGGCAAGTAGTCGATCTCCAAGATATGGATGTAACACCATATGCAATTTACAATGGGAAGTACTTACCAAGCGAGAGTTGAATTAAAGCATGGGAGGAAGTACTTACCAATCGAGAGTTGAATTAAAGCATGGGAGAATTTGTTAAGGACATTGACGTTCTTATGAATTCGAAACTACACACACTAAACTTTTGAATTCCCAATTCTCTACTTACCGCCCAAAATGACGCCATCGCTGAGTTAAATCTACCCTTAGCAAGTGTTATACACTAGGGCGTACCTCAAAAAAAAAGTTCGCCGTACACCTTCGAATATGAAGTATTATTGAAAGGTAGTTTCAAAAAAAAAATTTTTATTTTTTTATGCCGAACGTAGGGGTCGCGCTTTTACATTTTTCTATATAACTTGTATTTATAAACGGATTTTAAAGTGTGATACATCGATGTTTTTGTCTCGACGAGGCCGATTTTTTTGTCTTTGAAGTCATTGAGCTCAAGCACCCCCTTCTGGTACTTACCCATCATTTCTCAGTTGCTACTACCCTAATGTACCACTCTAATAATCGAAAATTAAAGCTCGCATAAAATCATGAATCATGTTTGAGCTCAATGACTTCAAAGACAAAAAAATCGGACAAAAACATCGATGTATCACACTTTAAAATCCGTTTATAAATGCAGAAGTTATATAGAAAAATGTAAAAGCGCGACCCCTACGTTCGGCATAAAAAAATAAAAAAAAATTTTTTGAAACTACCTTTCAATAATACTTCATATTCGAAGGTGTACGGCGAACTTTTTTTTTTTTACTTGTAACCTGGTACGCTCTATTATACACCCGCCATAAGCTGAAGAGCTGGAGGGTTACGGCTAAATATCCCCTACCAATTGAAAGAAAATCGGACATGCTTGAATTCACAACGGATATTGTTGTTGATAGACGATGTTGAGATTTGAAATGGGTGGAGAGGGGGTGGGTGTTGTTAGTGTGGTGGTGGTCATACCCGGTTCCTGCATCTATAAGTAGTTGGAAGTCGCTGTGTAAGTGGATGATGTAAATGTGCTGTAATCATTACATGTTCAGCGTCATTATCAACATAAATATTATTGCCTTTGTAATGGCATCGAGTCGATGTCGCTGTCATTGTTGGCATTTTGAAATGACTTCCGTTTGCGGCTGACTGGCCCCACTTTGCCAACACTTGCACCAAGCTGTGGCCCACTAATACTGCAGCAGCGACAACACAAAGCTAAACTCACACGAACACAAACACATATGCATTATATGTAAATACTTGCAGGCATAGAGGGAGCTTGTAACATATGTCTCTTAACGCTGCGCTGTGCATATGAGTCCACACACATGGTGGTGGAAGTGCTATAATATGGATACACTGAGAAAAATTGTGGGAGGATTTGTTAAAATTGGAGTATGGTTTTAAAATGTCGCCCAGAAAAGGAAGATTTATTTACAAAAAAAAAACTAAAACTTTCAACTTTATTATTTTTCACAGTGTACTTAACTTTGGATGCATGTTTAACAATGGACTGCATTAGCTTCCATGACTGTCACACACATACACACACTCTCAGGCAAGCTCACACATTTTCGCTCTCAGCCCATTCATTGTTGATGTGATGCTGTTTTAGCTTCTGCTACGTCCAAGGATATCCGTGTATGAATTTGAATTTAAGGAATTTTCATAGGAGCAGGAAACGTTCAAGACTAATAACATGTCATAGTTCCAATAGAAACTTCAGCTTTTCGCAACGACCGACAACACTCACACACACACACGCACACACACACACATTCAAATCCACACCACAAACACTGACACTTGCACAATTTTCAATTGTTCCTAAAAGTAAGGAGGTGCAAGCGGACAAAATGTGCGGGTGATGGCGAAGCAGACCGAACGGATTCTAAAGAAATGCAAACAAAAGTTGTTTTCCAAGTCAAGAAGAGTACAGACCGAGTGGGGGGAAATAAAGCCAACAACCATTGGCATTAGCATTATTATTACAAGATAAGATGTTCGCTTCTCCTGCAGCTACTCGAGCTACTTGGGCATCTTGTCAAATAAGGATATTTGTAGTTAAAGTGCATAATGACAGGAAGGTTGATTCAAATTAGCAGGATTTGATATACACGACTGCAAAAGTGTCAGAGACTAGAACTTCTTCTTGTCAGTGGTGGCCGTAAATATTTTGTCGTTGCAAAACTTTTACCGGTCTGCGCACAAAAACAAAACACTGGACAAACCAGAAATTTGCCAGGCCTTTTACGCAGAGGGAAGACAAGTGAGAGATCAATTGTGGGAACTTCGGCATATACTCGTAATTCGCTGCTTGAGGAAGGTTAGAAGGCCACTTTCTTATTGAATATGAGTGGATATCGACGAAATGGAATGGTTACACTGACAATTTATTATATATCAAGAAAAAGTAGGAAATGAAAACAAGTAAAAAGGGCGTTAAGTTCGGCCGGGCCGAACTTTATATACCCTCCACCATGCATTGCATTCCACAGAGGATGTCGATTTTCGCAGAAGTGCAGTAACACTACAGGAAAATATAAATTTTTTAATAGATATGTATATAGTGGGTGCTACAGTTGGTTGTAATTCCATTCTATTTTAATTCAAAAAGTATAGGGTCTGCCAAATAACTTTTTTTTGAAAATGCTATAAAAAAAACTACTGAATATTTTCTCAAATTTCTTTTTTTATTTGAAAGTACAATCCTTCCGGTTAATAATGGAAAATAATTTCATTCAAATGTCTGCTGAGGGCACCCCACAAGTAATAGTCCAACGGTTGAATAGTTACCATTTTTTGAAAATCCATTATCAGACTGTACTTCTGTTGCAAAATAACCTAACTTCATAATTCAACCAATTTTTACCGTAAAAGAAAAAGTACGAATTTGAAAAAAACTTTTTATTTTGCGTGTCTATGAAGTCAGAAGTTTCTTCGCAATTAGAATTGCATCATTCTAGCTGTAGTCGTTTAGTTTTTATCCCTCTGCACCATTGTATCGCTTGAAAGTACGAATTTCGAAAATTTATTTTTCGTGTCTACGCAGTCAGAGGAATGTATACTCCGAATTGCATGACTCTAGCTGCGGTCATTTGGTTGGTACTAAAGAGTGATTTTTTTGAGGTTAGGATTTTCATGCATTAGTATTTGACAGATCACGTGGGATTTCAGACATGGTGTCAAAGAGAAAGATGCTCAGTATGCTTTGACATTTCATCATGAATCGTCTTACAAACGAACAACGCTTGCAAATTATTGAATTTTATTATCAAAATGCGTGCTCTGTTAAGAAAGTTCATTGCGCGCTTCCATTTTATGGTCAGTTTAATCGACCCACTGAAGCGGCTATTCGGGCTATTGTGACTAAATTTCGCACCAAATTTACATTGTTGGACATTAAACCACCAACACGCTTACGTAGAGTGCGAACTGAAGAAAATATCGCAGCTGTATCGGCCAGTGTTAATGATGACCACCAATTTTCGATTCGTCGCCGTTCGCACCAATTGGGTCTCTGTTACTCAAAAACGTGGAAATGCCAAAATTGGACTAAGCGGATGGACCACCTAAGACGCAGCCGCGGTCAACATTTAAATGAAATTATCTTCAAAAAGTAAATGTCATGGACCAATCTAACGTTTCAAATAAAGAACCGATGAGATTTTGCAAATTTTATGCGTTTTTTTTTTTAAAAAGTTATCAAGCTCTTAAAAAATCACCCTTTATTTGTATCCCCTTTTTCCATTTTACCCCAAAAATTACGAATTTCGAAAAATTCGTCTATTTTCCGTGTCTACGCAGTCAGCGGAATGTATACTCCGAATTTCATGACTCTAGCTGTGGTCGTTTGATTGGTACTATTTGTATCCCCTTTTTCCATTTTAACCCCAAAAAGTACGAATTTCGCAAAATCTGTTTATTTGAAGTGTCTACGTAATCAGAGGAATGTATACACCGAATTTCATTATTCTAGGTGTAGCCGTTTGGTTGGTACCATTTTTATCCCTCCATATCCATTGTATCCCTTGAAAGTACGAATTTGAAAAAAACCTTTTATTTTTCATGTCTACGTAGTCAAAGGAATGTATACTCCAAATTTCATGACTCTAGCTGCGGTCATTTGGTTGGTACTATTTTTATCCCCTTGACCCCAAAAAGTACGAATTTCAAAAAATCAGTTTATTTTCCGTGACTACACAGTCAAAGGAATGTATACTCCGAATTTCATGACTCTAGCTGCGGTCATTAGATTGGTACTATTTTTATCCCCTTTTTTCATTTTAACCCCAAAAAGTACTAATTTTGAAAAATCCGTGTATTTTACGTGTCTATACAATCAGAGGAATGTATACACCGAATTTCATTATTCTAGGTACAGCCGTTTTGTTGGTACCATTTTTATCCCTCTATTCCCATTTTACCCCTTAAAAGTACGAATTTGGAAAAAATAATTTTATATTATGTATCTACTCAATTAGACGAATGTACACACCGAATTTCGTGTTACTAGATATTGTCGTTTAATATGTACCATTTTTATCCTTTTTTTGTCCCATTTCATCTCCTACAAATAATAATCACTTTATGGTGCACGTTTTTGCTATAAGGGGAATGCGCATACCAAATATCAAGCAAATAGAAACAGACATATTCAAAAAACATGCTTAAATACGCTAAAATATTAGGGATTATTATGGGTATTTTTAGTCCTTGTGAGGGAAAAAATTTTCCCTTTGGGCCGATTTCGCCGCGTTTCAATCCCAACCGATCTACGACTATAAGACGCATTTATGGAAATTTTGAACGTTCTAGCTCCTTTCGTTTAGGAGTGCTTTCAACAGACGGACGGACATGGCTAGATCGTCTTAGAATTTTATGACGATCATGAATATATATACTTTATAGGGTCTCAGGTCGATATTTCAAGGTGTTACAAACGGAATGACAAAGTTAGTATACCCCCATCCTGAAGGTGGAGGGTATAAAAATAAAATTTCACTCTAATATTAATGTGTGTGTGAAAACAAATTTTGAAAAATTATTTGGTGTTACAAATTTTGGACTTAGCCTGGATAATTATCCGAGGCTATGTCCAAAGAAGTCAACACAAAATTGAAAATTTGTTTCGATACAAATATTTATATTGTAGTTGGCGACAATGTAAAAATTTTTGTTTTGAGCAACAAATTAAATATTTATCAACGTTTTTGTTATCGCAGCTTGTTATCCCGACTTAAAGAAAAACAGCCCTAAAAGTCCCTTTTTGTAGCCCTTGAGTAATGATTCTTTACTCCTGTTCTGGGCAATACAATGCAGCACTACATTTGCAATGTCTTTATTTTTCTATTGATGTCCGTTCCACCGTTTGCAAACCAAAGGATTTGGTTCATCCAAAAGTCCCAGTATCGCCCTGAACCGTTAAAGCAGAAGGCCCTGCAAGCCCTTTTCTCAGAACCGTAGAAAAAAACTTTTGCCTTCTCATTATCATAATACACAGGAAGACACTCAAGCACACACACACATACCTAAATGCATACGACGCACACACACATATTAAATGTGTGTTCATAACTGCAGATGAAAATATTCATAAAATTCACAAGTGTGTTTACCGCTACACACGGATACCTTGAAGAATGGCCCCCGCATGCGGGTGCCCTTTAACCCCCTCATAAAAACAAAGGATAGCAGCCTTTAAGTGTCCTTGCTACTAGTCCAAGAAGGCTTCAGGTATTCATTGAGTCTGGACAATGTGAAGTTCATTCAAGTTACAAACAAATAGATGCAGAACATCTTTGACCACATGCCGCCACATGCCATAAACCCGAATACAGGTTGTGTATTTCCTTTTCGGATCCAATGGACGTAGGGGGGAGGGGTAAAAGTTTATGAATTTTTTACCAGCCATGAACAGCAAGTGACAAATTATTGTACGTTCAGTTGAGTCGGGCACATATCCTTTCTGTGTTTGTATGTAAATGCTCAAATACCGCATAGCTGAAACCAATTGTTGTTAGAAAATACATAAACAGTTCACGTGGATAGTTAATAATTCACACGGATGACAGCAAATATGCGAACGTGATAGTAGTTCGCTGTTGCTGGGGAGGAGGGGTGGATAGATCCGGGGTGTTGGTTACACTCGTTACTTTAAATTCGCATCATCAGTCTGACTGGGGTTCAGGCAAGGTCGACCATGTGATACGCTTCATGAGCTGATTGCTGTCATACACCTGAATATTTGAATAGAACTGTGAAACAATTTTCGGGCCATTGCTTCTGGGAAATGCACATGAAAAGTCCGCTTTGATCTTGCCATTTCAGCTCGTTTGTTAGATACGTTCGAGTGGACTTAAAAAGCTCTGAAATTGAATATTTTTAAATAGTGTAACTCTGAACCATTCGACCGATTTGAATGTACTATACTTTGGTTTGAATGTAATTCCTATATTGTATCGCATCATTATTGCCCATAATTTTTTCGAGTTTTTGTCATCATAATCCTTCTATTTTTTATTTTTAAATGACTAGATTTGTTAATTCGAAAGTCGTGTTCAAAGACGTCTTTTGTGCGACTGAGTGCGTTTGGAAGTGGATTTTTTCTCAAAATACTTTTTGCAAAAGAAACGAAATTTTCTGTGAATTTTTAAAATTTGAAAATTTGAACTGGGATATTGTCCTGGCTCAAGACCATTGTGCATCGATATTTAATAGAATGCAAATTTATTTACAAATGCCATGGTGACATTTATTACTTGGCTGCAGACTACCACGATCATGATTTCGACCATGTCAAAAGTCTTTTCAAGTGGCTTCGCAGCGACTTTTCAACATCAAACCCGGCCTCTATAAGGAGATGATTCTCACAGACGAACGAGAAGCACAACTCACTTGCCGAGAAAAAATAGATGAATTTGTACTTATTTTTGTATTGTGCACTTGCGCCATCAGCAAAATAAAATTCAATTTTTGGTAGATTTTTTTAATGTTTATAGATCTTGTGTTAAAAAAACTAACGAAGAAATTATTATTTTGTATGAACATGGAAATGGACGATCACATATGTTTACTTGAGCGAACATGTTTTTGTTTCTTTGTTTTCAGAGTAGTTGGAATAGCTTTTAAAGATTTCTTTTACTAATACTTCCAAAAAGGAGAAACGAAATTGAATGAACATACGTGTTTTTTAATTGCAATTTAACTGCAAAATCAGTTATTATTAGGATTTTAAGGCAAAAAATTTACTTTTCAAAAGTTAATGAGAAAAAATGAGTAATTCGCAAAAATAATAACAAAATCGTAATAAAAAAAATCTGACTTTTTGCATTAAGAGATAGGATACATTCCTACCTTCGAAGGGTGCAATTTTGTGCAGGAAAAAGTTACCCTGCAAAAAACGGGGAACCCTTTAACCTTTCTAAATGTGTATTTGTTTTATTCTTCAAACGCTATCAAAGGAAAACAAGTAAGGAAAGGCTAAAGTCGGGCGGGACTATATAATACCTTACACCACTCCCTGAGTATATATCTCGCTTTGATTACTAAACCCAGGTGTTTCATGGAACAACTTTATGTAGTTCAGTATCTTTAGTCAAATTTAACAAATATGGTAAATAATATGGTAATGAATCAAATTTTCCGGCAGATATTCCGAGTAAAGTATATATAATATGATCTGGAAAATTGATTAAGATCCAATGACAAATACAGATTACACGACAGTAATAGGATCAATCGGACGAACATTTGGAGGGGGCCTATAACAACACATAAACATGAAGCCTGTGCCAAAACATGGGCCCATATAGTACTCAATCGCGGTAGGAATTCCTAGTTGAAATATACGATGGTCTGTAAAATTTGTGGGTTCTAGAGATATAATAGAGTAGAAATTAGGGCCCAATTTGTATGGCGGTTATACCAAAATATGGAGCCATCTATATTTATTTTTAGTTGAAATATAAAATAATCTGCAAAATTTGATAAACTACCGATGTAAAAAGTTGGTCCTAGAGGGGTAATAATAAAAATGGGCCCCATTTGTAAGGGCTCTACATTAAAAAGTGGGCCCATATAGATCACTTTACAAATAGGTATTCTTTATTGAAATATAACATGATCTGCAAAATTGCACGTTTTGTAGTTCAAAATGAACACGATCCTGAAAATTTTGTCATGATCCCATGTAAAATGTGTATTCTAGAGCAGTAATAGTGTACATTATAGGGATATTTGTATGGAGGCTATATCTAAATCTGAACCGATTTCCTCCAAGTTCAATACAAAAAAACCTTGGCCAGAAAAAGTAACTTCTGCCAAATTTCATGATAATCGGACCTGCAGAGTGCGAACAAGCTTAGTTGGACAGCAGACGGACGGGCAGACGGGCAGACAGACATCGTTAAATCGATTCAGCTGGTCCGTATACTTAAAGTTGGGTCTAGCTCAATTATTTCTTGGTGTTACAAGCATTTGGCCGAAAACTAACTAATATTACCCTAGTCCATGAAGTGATGTAGGGTATAAAAATCATGTTGGACCTATAATATCATAATATTTTCACAAAGGGGTATTTTTTAAATATTTATTACAAAGAAACTTTATTTGGAACAAACACAGTTTTAGCGCCATACTAAAGCTAAGAAATCGCAATTTCCAATCAAACAAATTAGAATGCAAAATTTCTTAAAAGTGTGAGGGAAACAGTTCGACAAAGTCGAAAGAAGAAATTAAAAATCTTAAAAAATGAAAAAACCATGTCAAACCGAACATCTTTTTTACATCACCATTTCCTATTTCGTTGAAACGTTGTACGATAACTAATCTTTATAAAATATTTGATTCGTAGAAGACGGAAAAAACTGATTTTTCAAAATATATGACCAATTGAAAATTGCGAAAATCAAGAAAAACTTACCGAGGTATGAACATTGAAAATGGTGTAGTGATAACACGCGATATTCCCTGATCGATTCTAAACAAAACCCTGAAAATTTCAGCTTGGAGAAATAACGGGTTGTATTTTTAAAAAACATTTACTAAAAAGTATTTTCTGAACGATTGCTCATTTGTATATCATTGTGTATCTGAACGATTGCAGTTTGTGTATGCTTAGCTAACGAGAGTACACTAGATACGCGTAAAAATAGTTTTTGGTTTGTTTAGAATCGATCAGGGAATGTGCCTATATTTTTTCTGAATTTTCGAAATTTGTACCTTTAAGCGTGAAATGGGGCGAATGGGGATAAAAATGGTACCAATCAAACGGCTGCAGCCATAATAATGAAATTCGGTGTGAAAATTTTATTGACTGCGTAGACGCGAAAAATAAGGAGATTTTCGTACATTCGGGATCTAAATGGGATTAAATGTGGCACCAATAAAGCGGAAAATAAGAGGTACGAATTTCTAAATTCGTACTAGGCTCTATCTGGAATCAAGAAATTGCAAATGGGGCAAAACGGGCTTGATGGAAATTATTTCTACCTAATAATATTTATGACACTTTTTTGAAGATTGCTGCCTAATGTTGTTCACTTTTCGATTACACTTGAAGTTTTATTCTTATATATAGTCGAGGATTAGTATTATAATAATGAAGCATCATTATTATAATATCGTATCGTATCGTATCCTAATATCGTATTGCACTATGTAATGTCGACAGTCTCTAACGGTAATAATGTGTAATGCACTCCGTGGTGGAGGGTATATAAGATTAGGCCCCGACAAACTTAACACACAATTGTTTTTTTTTTTTTTGAAAAAAAAAAAATATTTTGCAACTGTTCCTAAACCACTGTTTCCATGCTAAATTCAAATTCAC
Source organism: Polietes domitor (assembly GCA_947397865.1). Classification (NCBI taxonomy): domain Eukaryota; kingdom Metazoa; phylum Arthropoda; class Insecta; order Diptera; family Muscidae; genus Polietes; species Polietes domitor. Next base: position 252,872,372 of record OX377618.1, on the reverse strand, counting down.
ATAATTACCTTTTGTTGAACTTATAAGTGTGCAAATCTCAAAGGTACCTTGGACGAAAATTGGCCATATTTTTTATATCGTTTTCGAGTATAGAAAGCTATAGCAACAAATGATGTATAACATTTTGGTTGCATAGAATGAACACAAATTTCTTCAGCAAAAGAACTTTTTTTGAAATTTGTTGGCCAATTTCCAAAGTTGGCAATGTTAAATTATTAAATTATTTAGAAAGGGCGTTTAGTATTGAGTAAAAAGCTATTTTGTTTTTAAATAAAAATTTTGGCCATTGTAAAGAGTGATTTTTTTGAGGTTAGGATTTTCATGCATTAGTATTTGACAGATCACGTGGGATTTCAGACATGGTGTCAAAGAGAAAGATGCTCAGTATGCTTTGACATTTCATCATGAATAGACTTACTAACGAGCAACGCTTGCAAATCATTGAATTTTATTACCAAAATCAGTGTTCGGTTCGAAATGTGTTTCGCGCTTTACGTCCGATTTATGGTCTACATAATCGACCAAGTGAGCAAACAATTAATGCGATTGTGACCAAGTTTCGCACTCAGTTTACTTTATTGGACATTAAACCAACCACACGAATGCGTACAGTGCGTACAGAAGAGAATATTGCGTCTGTTTCTGAGAGTGTTGCTGAAGACCGTGAAATGTCGATTCGTCGCCGTTCGCAGCAATTGGGTTTGTGTTATTCGACCACATGGAAGATTTTACGCAAAGATCTTTGTGTAAAACCGTATAAAATACAGCTCGTGCAAGAACTGAAGCAAAACGATCTGCCACAACGTCGAATTTTCAGTGAATGGGCCCTAGAAAAGTTGGCAGAAAATCCGCTTTTTTATCGACAAATTTTGTTCAGCGATGAGGCTCATTTCTGGTTGAATGGCTACGTAAATAAACAAAATTGCCGCATTTGGAGTGAAGAGCAACCAGAAGCCGTTCAAGAACTGCCCATGCATCCCGAAAAATGCACTGTTTGGTGTGGTTTGTACGCTGGTGGAATCATTGGACCGTATTTTTTCAAAGATGTTGGACGCAACGTTACGGTGAATGGCGATCGCTATCGTTCGATGCTAACAAACTTTTTGTTGCCAAAAATGGAAGAACTGGACTTGGTTGACATGTGGTTTCAACAAGATGGCGCTACATGCCACACAGCTCGCGATTCTATGGCCATTTTGAGGGAAAACTTCGGAGAACAATTCATCTCAAGAAATGGGCCGGTAAGTTGGCCACCAAGATCATGCGATTTGACGCCTTTAGACTATTTTTTGTGGGGCTACGTCAAGTCTAAAGTCTACAGAAATAAGCCAGCAACTATTCCAGCTTTGGAAGACAACATTTCCGAAGAAATTCGGGCTATTCCGGCCGAAATGCTCGAAAAAGTTGCCCAAAATTGGACTTTCCGAATGGACCACCTAAGACGCAGCCGCGGTCAACATTTAAATGAAATTATCTTCAAAAAGTAAATGTCATGGACCAATCTAACGTTTCAAATAAAGAACCGATGAGATTTTGCAAATTTTATGCGTTTTTTTTTAAAAAAAAGTTTTCAAGCTCTTAAAAAATCACCCTTTAGTTCCCATCTCTCAAAATATTACGAAATTTAGGTCCAACAAAACTACCAAAAATTCATTAAGACAAATAGAAACAGTAAATAAAGGCAAGGTGGTCTTTTTAGTAAAAATCTCTATTTTCAGGAACATTTATCAAAACAGATAAAAACGATAAATAACTGCGAGGCGAAAATTTTAAATTTTTTGAACATACTTTCCACACTTTGGGATTTTTTTTTACAAAAATGCAAAAGCTACAAATCTAATGTTCTTTTTAAATTTCTATCGGTTTTAACAAATATAGCAACTAGCCAACAATATATCATAATTTTCCAAATATATATACTGCACTTCAGAGCAAAATCGGCATCTCTAATCTACCGGTAATAATTTGGAACGTACTTCTTACTTATATGATTTGTTCCAGCTGAACTAAACGCCCATTGTTTACTTGTCTCTCCTCAATATGTTTGGGATTTAGGTTTCCACATGCGGCTGCTTAACCCTAAGGCTTTGTGTCATACACCCCAATGTGATGTAGGGTATACCTGAGTAAAAGTATTACGTACACATACATATGTGTCTTTCGGCCATCATATCCTTTGGCGTTCCAGCACACACATCCACACGCACGCACACACAACACAGGAACATACTTAATCATAGCTCGTGCAACATAATCATTCGAAAGACACTTAAACTGAAACTTAACCGAACGACAACAAGCAAATTGTATTTAATAACACTTCAGGTAACACTCAGTTAACGATGTCAGTGTGACTAAGCCGTTTAGATGCTGTAAATAATTGCCAAAAACTACTTAAGAATGCAGACGTTATAATTCGCTGTCACTGTCAGTACGAACGCACACAACGCACGTACGTACGAACGTACGCCATGGCAATGTCATGAACAATGAAGATGTTGTTGTCTTATTTAGAGCCCCCCACACAACACACACTTTTACTCCTAAACCCCAAACACACCCACATCCTCGCAAACACTGTGTAAAATTCAGACATAGTTTGTGCGGAGAGAGAGAGAGAGGGAGAGAGTGACGATAAAAAACAACAGTATCCCTCTAATATATTCCGCACCACTTGAGTTCACGGCATAATTTGGCATTAAACATGTTTTAGCAACTCACTCTCACACTCACTCACACACACGCTTACCCTCCATCCAAAAGAGGCACTGAAAAATTTATGTCTGTTGTACATACATCATGTACACAAATGTGTATGAATGGATGGATGTTTGGATGTGTGTGGGGTGTGTGTATTTTGTTGGCCATACATCCTACATGTTCCTATCAATTATGAACAGGGTTTCCGCTGACACGTCTCCCTCACTACATACATGTGTACATACATTTCGTGTCGTGTCGTGTTTGACATGCATGTTGGGTTTGCAGCACTAGACTAGAAGAGCGCTTCTTCCTCAAACAATAAATATGACAAATTAATACAATTAAAGTAAACTCACGTCACTCAAAAAAAAAAATAGACTTTTCTGTGGTGGGTGGATTTAGAGTTGATCATGTTAAATTGATGGCAAATTCGCAATTTTGTTTTCTGTTTCAGTTTTTTTAGATTTATAAAAAAAACTGATAAAAAGCAAACGAGTTTCGGTTGAATCTATATTTCTCACATAGTGTTCAAACCACAATGTGTATGTCCATTTCGAGTTTGACTGGTAGCATAATGGGCCTGTTAAAATTATAACAGATAAGGTGATCGGATTTGGTATCACCTAACTCGGACTGTGAGATAAGTAGGACACCCAACATTTTATTTTTCTGAAATATTTCTCTAAACAGTCAAATTGAATTACACTTCGAATTTCGTTATTCCAGATGAAGCCCCCTAAAAGTACAAATTTCGAAAATTTCTTTTATGTTGCTCAGCTAACGAAGAAAACAAATCCTGGTTGAAAAAATCGATGAATAGATGTAAAGGGTGATTTTTTAAGAGCTTGATAACTTTAAAAAAAAAAAACGCATAAAATTTGCAAAATCTCATCGGTTCTTTATTTGAAACGTTAGATTGGTCCATGACATTTACTTTTTGAAGATAATTTCATTTAAATGTTGACCGCGGCTGCGTCTTAGGTGGTCCATCCGCTTAGTCCAATTTTGGCATTTCCACGTTTTTGAGTAACAGAGACCCAATTGGTGCGAACGGCGACGAATCGAAAATTGGTGGTCATCATTAACACTGGCCGATACAGCTGCGATATTTTCTTCAGTTCGCACTCTACGTAAGCGTGTTGGTGGTTTAATGTCCAACAATGTAAATTTGGTGCGAAATTTAGTCACAATAGCCCGAATAGCCGCTTCAGTGGGTCGATTAAACTGATCATAAAATTGAAGCGCGCAATGAACTTTCTTAACAGAGCACGCATTTTGATAATAAAATTCAATAATTTGCAAGCGTTGTTCGTTTGTAAGACGATTCATGATGAAATGTCAAAGCATACTGAGCATCTTTCTCTTTGACACCATGTCTGAAATCCCACGTGATCTGTCAAATACTAATGCATGAAAATCCTAACCTCAAAAAAATCACTCTTTACAAGTTATCACCACTCTAAAGAGTGATTCATCGTGAGGTTTGATTTATAATGCAAAATAAAACGCATACATTTGAAAGTGAACTTAAAATTTGTATTAACGGGTAAAAGAACATTTACTGTTTGAAAATGACATCATGTAAATGTAGGTCCAATTGTGGGCGACTCTTTGGAGCATAACGGCTGGAGAGTCCATTCACTGAAAATAACAGGCAAATTGAGACTTTTTGACTGGAACATAATAGCGACCCTATAATTCTGAAAGGGCATGTTGAGTGGACCTTTTTTGCAGAATAAAAAGCTGGACTAGCTGGTCTGAGTTTCTTTTTACAGTGGGTCAAACTTTGTGTAATTTTTTAAGTCGTGAATATAAGGGTTTTCTAACAAGAGGTGTTATTTTGAATCACCCAGTATTTCGGTAGCTGCCACTTTTGAAGCTCTTATTCTTTGACAAGTAGAAACTACGCCATTACTAAAAATGGAACGATACACTACAAAAATGGTGAAAATCTTGCAGCTACAGTTCGCAAAACTAAAGCGTTTTTGGGTCGTCAGGAAGCACCTTGTCGGACCGCAATACAGAAATTGGTGGAAAAATTCGAGCTGTTGGGACAAGTTAGTGATGTGAAGAATAAATCCCGTGCACGTCGCTCAAGAACAACTGAAAATATTGCTGCTGTAGTTCAAAGTGTTGAAGAAAACCCACCTCTGTCCATTCCTCGTCGTTCCACAAACGTCATTACAGCGTATTTTGCATAAAGACTTGGGTCTTAAGGCTTATAAAGTTCAGTTACCACAATAACTCAAGCCGGCCGATCATCAACAACGTCGTGTCTTTGCTGATTGGGTCCTTGAGATGAATGAAAATGATCCGGAATAATCAGCTTGACTGATGAGGCCCATTTCCACCTCGGTGGCTACGTTAACAAGCAAAATTGTAGCATCTGGGGCTCGGAAAACCCAAGAGTTATTGTTGAGAAGCCTCTCCTCTCCTCATGGTGTGACTGTTTGGTGCGGTTTATGGTCCGACGGGGTCATTGGACCTTACTTTTTCGAAAATGAGGTTGGATCAACAGTTACGGTGAATGGATTGCGCTATCGAGAGATGATTAATGATTTTTTTATGGTCGGAGTTGGATGGTATTGATCTGGACAACGTTTACTTTCAACAAGACGGCGCTACGTGCCACACAAGCAACGAAACCATTGCTCTTTTACGGGAAAAGTATCCCGGTTCATGTTATCTCTCGAAGAGTTGATCACAATTGGCCACCGAGATCTAGTGATTTAACATCCTGTGACTTCTTCCTTTGGGGCCACGTGAAAGGTAAGGTCTACGCCAACAGCCCAGCGTCGATTCAAGACCTCAAATATAGAATTCGTGAGGCTATCAAGGACATAGGGCAGTAACTTTGCGATTTGGTTTGGCGTGGTCGTGGTGGCCATTTGGCTGATGTTGTTTTTCATTATTAACGGCATACCGACCTCTTTATTATGAAATAAACATCCGATCAGTTATCTCAAAAACTGGAATTTGAATACCAAAATAACACCTCTTGTTGGAAAACCGTTTACAACAATATACCGCTACCTGATAGAAGCAAAAAACTGTGTCTCTCACTTTTGCCCAAAGTCGCGAACTGTTTTATGGGCCCCAAAGATTTGGGGCCTCGGTGTCATTTTTGCAAAAAAGTGGTCATTTTCTCAGGCTCATATCTTGCAAACCGTTTGGAATTGTGAACATATAAAATCTAAAGAACTTCATCTTCAAGGTCACGATAACTCTCGAAAGGAGCTAAGTAATTAATTCAAACTTTACACATTGTAATATTTTTCTCAAACTTTAGTTCGAAGATGGGCGAAATTGCAATTCTGGTAAATCCCAAACAAATGACCCATATTTCTATGTCAAATTTAAACTAATGTTACTTCCACATAGATTTTCGGCATCAGTTCTATTTTGGTATTTGATAATGGTTAAAGTGTTCTGGATATGGCGGGCTTTGCCACGCCCATTCCAGTACCTCCCACACAAATCACCCTAAACTACGTAAAATTATAACTTCGACAATGTTTTCTTTTTTTCGTTCGACAATGTTTTTGTAGACATTTCATTCACCTATAATATGGGCGATGATGCCACGTCCCTTCTGGGACCTCCCACACAAAGTGGCATAAACTGTGGTTACAATAAAACCGACATAACATTCATACGGGTAGTCAAAATCATTTGCAATTCGATATTTAAAAAAGTTTCTTTATTCACTTTAAACCTAAAAAATATTTACGCTTTAGCCACACCTCGCACAACAATTGTCTCTATCCTAGGTAGAATTAAATCCTTCATAACTTCTATACTGGTGCATGGTATCCACTTTGAGTTGATAACACTACTCAACAAAATGAAAAAAATTTCATGTACTCCGGATGCGATAATTTTTTCTGTGTAGATAACCTTGACATGAGCTCGAAAAACGCAATAAAAAATTTTTTTTCGTTTGGTTTTTGTTTTATTTTTTTTTTTTTAATTTAAAATTTTTTTTTTTTTTTTTCAAATGGCATGGTGACATTTATTACTTGGCTGCAGACTACCACGATCATGATTTCGACCATGTCAAAAGTCTTTTCATGGCATGTCACCATGCCATTTGAAAATAAATTTGCATTCTATTAAATATAGAAGCAAAATGGTCTTGAGCCAGGACAATATCCCAGTTCAAATCAAACATTGATTACAGACCAAAAAAAAAAAAAATGCAAACGAAAAAACTAAAATTTTTTTTTTGGTTAATTTGTTTCGTCCGGCATAACTCGGGAACCACTAGCCCGATTTAATTGAATTAAATTTTAAAAAATTTAAAATTACAATTCCCTTAATCTGTTCATATACAAGCAACAGTTTCCAAGTTAAAAATGAATATATAAAGGAAAAAACTTATTTTTTGCCTAAAGATTTAAATTTTTTTTTTTTAAAAATCCATAAAAAATCCAAAATGAAAAAAATGTCAAATCTTATTACTTTTACGTAAAGTCACATAACCTATGAGCAAAATGAGACAAAGATCATGAAAATCGATGCACGCGTTTCGCTTTTATTCGCAATTGAGTAAAGGTATGAATTTCAAAAATTTGCTCGACATATGCACAACTTTGTCTATGGTAAGGTTTTTTCTTTTTTATTACAAAAAAATTAAAATTTGTTGGGTGACAAAAATATATGACTTTAAATTAAAAAACAATTCGATATATGTACAAGAAATTATCCTAAGGATATCAACATTAATTAATTATAAAAAAGTTTTAAAAAAAATATCTAAACACAAAAATAAAAACCTTCAAATTAAAAATAATTATGTGCTTTTGTCTTTCTTTTATATTGTTGTGGGTCTGTTTCTCTTATCAGGAACCAGATATAGTCCCCCATCATAGCTTCGTTCCAAAATCCTTGGTATCGGTGCTCAATTTCTTTCATTTGCTGATGAAAACGCTCACCATGCTCGTCACTCACATCGCCCAGGTTGTCCGGAAAGAAGTCCAAGTGCGAGTGTAGAAAATGTATCTTAAGCGACATATTTGCTCTAATTTTTTTTATAATTTTGGAGTAGTTGTTCGACGATCTCTCTGTAATTTGAGCTTTTGTTGTTTCCAAGAAATCCGGAAACAATTTGCCGAAATGAGTTCCAAGCTGCAGCTTCATTTGGTGGTAAAATGTGCTCAAACTGTTGGTCTTGCAACAACTTTTTAATTTGCGGACCGTCGAAAACGCCTTCCTTAATCTTTGCCGATGAAAGGTGAGGAAAAATGGTTTTTAAATAGGCGAACGCTTCGCCATCATTGTTGATAGCTTTCACGAAGTTTTTTATGAGTCCGAGCTTTATGTGAAGAGGTGGGAGAAAAACATTTTCCTTTTTTATGAGTGGTGTATATTTCACGTTGTCGCTGCCGGGGATGAAGTTAACTCTTTCTGTCCAACTCCTCCTGGTGTAATGATGTTGACGATCGCGGCTGTCCCAAAGGCAGAGAAAACAACAGTACTTTGTGAATCCACCTTGTAATCCACAAAGGATACCGATAACCTTAAGGTCGGCACAAACTTTCCAATCGTGCCTCTCATAGTTAAGGCACTTTAGTAGATTGTCCATGACTTCGTATGTTTCCTTGGTGTCAACGGCATGAGCAATTGGAATCGAAGGTTTCTCGTTGCCGTTGTGCAGTAAAATTGCTTTAAGGCTCTGCTTGTTGCTGTCGATGAAAAGACGCCACTCTCCTGGATCGTAAGAGTACCCGAGTTCACCAAATAATCCGGGAATGTCCTTACAAAAACAGATGTTGTCTTTTTTTGTGTAGTACCTTGCGTATGGTTCATGACGCTTCCTGTAGATTGTTGTCACCACACCAGGAGCCAAGAAACCGAACTGTTGCATGCGCGATGCATGCAACTCTGCATCTTCCTTGGAGAGTTTCAATTCTCTAACCCAATCGTTCAGTTCTGCTTGGGAACATAAGCGTTGACCTCCATGCAATGTATATGTTGACTCGCATTCTGATGTGGTTTCTACTGTCTCCGGATCTGATGTTGGATGTATCGCCTCATTATTAGATGCCCATCTTGAAACGGACGGTTGCGGGTCCACTGGTTCTTCGCAAAATGGCACTGGAAAATTCACTGTTGAAACAGCAGCGTAAGTCCATCGTATATTTTTTCCCACGCCTGTTTTTTTGCTAAGACAGAAGTAGCAATCTGTTACATGGCAAAGCGGAGCTCTCCAAAGCATTGGCATGATGATTCTCGGCTGTCGTCTGAAAGAATTTCAATAATAAGTTATATATGTTCTTGAATTTCGTAATCTACACTTACCTTGAGTCAGCTAGCTGTACGTAGCACCTTGGACATAGAGCACTTGGTGTCCACCGCTCATCTATGTTTGAGACCTTTAAATTGAAGCTCTCTTCAAATGAATCTCTCAATTTAGGTGAAAAACAACGCTTGTTTTTTTCAGAAACGTATTCTCCGCACATGTAACAAAAATTACTTGGATTGGTATTGCATTCAAATCCTCGCGAACGTTTGCTCATTTTAACTATCGCGTTCGTCGACACTTGTTGAATGAGTAAAATCGATCAATGAAGACCTATTTATACTGTGTATTGTTTAGTATTTTACTGACATGTACTTATAAATGGGTGTATATTTTTTTACGGTGGCTACATACCTGTTTCACCATGTGTGAGTCTTAAATTTTCCGAATAATGACCACCCTTAAATGTGGGTTGCATTTCTGTAAAAAAATCATACAGGTAGCCAACGGAAAACCCAAATAATTAAAAAAGTCCCCTTTCCTTTTTTCCTTTTAATTGTTCACGCACATTTATTAGCGTTTATTACTTTGCTTACGCAATCATAAAAATTAAATAACCCTTTGTTTATTCCGTTTTGTTAATTCTGAGAATCAAAAAAAAAGAAAAAAACCTTACCATAGACAAAGTTGTGCATATGTCGAGCAAATTTTTGAAATTCATACCTTTACTCAATTGCGAATAAAAGCGAAACGCGTGCATCGATTTTCATGATCTTTGTCTCATTTTGCTCATAGGTTATGTGACTTTACGTAAAAGTAATAAGATTTGACATTTTTTTTCATTTTGGATTTTTTATGGATTTAAAAAAAAAAAATTTAAATCTTTAGGCAAAAAATAAGTTTTTTCCTTTATATATTCATTTTTAACTTGGAAACTGTTGCTTTTATAGGAAAACAATATATGAACAGGAAAACGCAGGAAAACAATATATGAGGGAATTGTAATTTTAAATTTTTTAAAATTTAATTCAATTAAATCGGGCTAGTGGTTCCCGAGTTATGCCGGACGAAACAAATTAACCAAAAAAAAAATTTTTAAAATTTAAAAAAAAAAAAAAATAAAACAAAAACCAAACGAAAAAAAAATTTTTTATTGCGTTTTTCGAGCTCATGTCAAGGTTATCTACACAGAAAAAATTATCGCATCCCGAGTACATTTTGACTGTTGACTAGTGTAATTAATCATGTATTTACGAAAGCTAAACTCTCCTTAAAAATTATGATTTTCGCGTGTAATTTTTTATGTTGCACTTTTGTCAATTTTTTTTTCTGAATTAATAGACCCTCGGAAGCACTTTAAATATAAATTTTGATTTTGTTCTTAGAGAGAATAATTTGACCTTTATAGTAATTTTTTGTGTTTTTTTTTTCATAGTGACAACTGAACAATTTTTCGTATTTGGTGTTAGTATTTTTTACTTATTTACCTTTCGAATGATGACCATTTTCGAAAAAAGAGTTTGAAAATGTTGGCACTGAAAATCCATCTCATGTATTAAATTATTTTACAAACATTGAGTCAGTGACGTCATTTTTTGTCAGATATCCATCATTTAGACATCATTCGAAAGGTATGGATTCCTTCTAATTATTTTTCACAGCACATCTTACAAAATGTTTCCAAAAACTATGAGTTTTTAGCTGTCACTTTAAAAATCACAAAAAATCAATATAAACGTCCAATAATACGACCAATGAGTTATTCTAAAGCTAGAATAAAGTTTTTATTTAAAGTGCTTCCAAGAGTCTATTAATTCAGAAAAAATTTGGACAAGCTGTTATAAATGGAATAACAAACTTAGCATGTTTGCTCCATGCTCCGTTGAAAATGTTTGCATTCCCTGTCATACATAGCGTATGAATGATATTATCATAAAAATACATACATAACTCATACGGCACCAGTGTTTTAGATGATAAGAGAAACACGGCCTTTTGACCAAGCCAAAACAATGTTGTAAAAAGAAAACCAGACTTATCAAAATCGCTTTAGTTAAAATATTTATTCACACTTTTTACAACATTTTCATAGTATACTTCGTTACATAAGCACGCCGTTTTTGGTAATTGTCTTGGTTAAATAGGTAACGTTGTGTTGTCATAGTGCTAGTGTATAGCCAAATTATAAATACCACCGTGCCATTTGTAAATAAGTTTGAATTCTTTGAATTGATGCAAAATGATCAATCTACACAATATCCCACTTCAAAGAAAAGTAAAATTTGTATTTCTTGTTTTTTGTCATATTTTTACACAGAAAAAAATATTTTTTTTCATATTACAGCTTTACATCTTTTGAAGATTGAGTAAGCATAATCGTTTTCGGCATTGTAGAACAGCTTCTCATACATTTTAAGAGATATTTATTGTTGAATAAAATAAAGAAAATTTTCTTGCTCAAGATAATGCAACCCTGAACTCGTTGACCCGACTTTCCACCAAACAAAATATTTATACACTGAATAGAAAAAATTGCGTTTTTGTTTTTCTAGGTAGAAGAAAATTTGCCTTTTTGGGTTCATTTCTGCGAAAAATATGTCAGTCAACCCTCTAAAAGTGCAATGCATTTAAAAATTTTACCGTTTAACGTATGGAGGCGGGTGGCGGCAGACAGCTACTAATTAACATATAACATCGACATTCATCACTTATCAAAAGGTGGCAAACGTTTATTGTTTTTTGTTTTCGTTTAATGAAAACCATTTTCATAATGAAATGTATAAACAGAGTTTCTAAAACAAGAATAACCCATCTCGTCCGAATCCCCATAAGATGTTTAATTAATTTGAGGGTCGAAAGAATTCTTAACGCGCAAAAGTAAATCAGACAGGATAAGCCGACTTACAAATACCCACGCCATCAGACGAAAATGGACGATTTACCTTTTTAATTAGTTTTAATTTTTAATTGTCAATATTTTGCTGTTTTGTCGTTTAAATATGCACATAAAGTTGTGGCATTAGCAGAATTTATCAGATAATTTGTTTGGAAGAAATCAGTTCTCAAATAAAAAAAACATTTTCTGATGTATTTTGGGTTTCTAAACTCGTAAATTGTTTTAAAACAAGTAAGTAAGCTTCAGTCGGCTAAACCGACTTATATATACCCTCACTCTCAGGTTAATAATTAATTAATAAATATTTAAATTTAACGTAGGGCAGTATAATTGTAAAAACAGGATCAAATATCAATTAATAGTGGATCTCATGCACCAGTATAGAATTTCTGAAGGATTTAATATTACCTAGGTTGAAGACAAGGTGTGTGGGAGGTACAAGAAGGGCCGTGGCTAAATCGTAAATATTTTTTAGGTTTAAATTAATTAAAGAAACATTTTTAAATATCAATTTGCAAATGAATTTGACTACCCGTATGGATGTTATTTCGGTTTTATTGTAACCAAAGTTTATACCATTTTGTGTAGGAGGTACCAGAAGGGGTGTGGCAATATCGCCCATATCGCCATATTCCATGCGAACGTAACCACTGTAAAAGCGTTGCTAAATATCAAATTTCACAGTATTCCGATCATCAGTATAGAAGTTATAACAGCTGTAATTTTACGTAGTTGTGCGTGATTTGTGTGTGAGGTACTGGAAGGGGCGTGGCAAAACCCATTATATTTAGTACACTCAAAGGGCGTAAAAAAGGTATCAAATACAAATATAAAGCTGATTCCGAATATCCGCGTGGAAGTTATATGGGGTTTTATTTAACATTGGGCTATTTGTGGCGGAAGTACAAGAAGGGGCGTGGCAATTTCACCCATCTTCGAACTTAAACTAAGTTTGGGAAAAATATTACCATGTGCAAATTGATTCATTAACTCCTTTCGAGAGTTATCGTGTACACCAGCCAGACGGACGGACATGGCTCAAACGCCTTAGAAAGTCGTGAAATGAATTTGGGCCAAACATACTTATGGTCTTAAGTCACTCCTTCAATGTGTTACATTTTTTTGTCCGTATCTTTTGGGACTCTGTAGAATGAGGGTATAAATTTTTTTTAGTAACACGATTTTTCTTTAAACCGTGGCTCTCAATTTGTATACCCTCCACAACAGGATGGGGTATACTAATTTTCTCAGGCCATTTGTACCAACTTGAAATAAAGACCTAAGACTCTATAAAGTATATATCGTTACCCAAATATAAAAAAGTCCCAACTAAATTTTTTTTTGCAAATTGAAAAATATCGATTTGCAATAAATGTTAGTTGAGTCGTTTTTATATTTGGGTAACCGTATATATATTTTTGGTCATCATAAAATACTAAGATCTAGCCATGTCCGTCCGTCCTTCTGTCAGTCCGTCTGTTGAAAGCACGCTAGCATCTAAACGAAATAAGCTGGGACGTCGAAATTTTCCAAAAATGGGATTGAAAGTGGGCGAAATGGAAATTGATATTTGGTATGCGCATTCCCATTCTAACCAAAAAAAGTGCACCATAAAGTGTTACTTATTTTTAGGGGGTGAAATGGGACAAAAAAGGATAAAAATGGTACCTATCAAACGACAGCAGCTAGAAACAGGGAATATGTACATTCCCCTAATACACGAAAAATAAAAAGATTTTTCCAAATTCGTACTTTCAAGGATACAATGGGAACAGAGGGCTAAAAATAGTGCCAACTAAACGGCTACAGCTAGAAGGATGAAATTCAGTGTAAACATTCCTCTAATTGTGTTGACACGTATAATGAAGAGATTTTCGAAAGTCGTACTTTTAGGAGGATAAAATGGAATAAGGGAATAAAAATGGTACCAACCAAATGTGCGCAGCTAGAATCATAGAATTCCTCTGACTGTGTAGACATGCAAAAATTCAAATTCATTCAAAATTCGTACTTTTTTGCTTTTACTGCAGAAATTAGATGAATCATGAAGAATGGATTATAAAATGTGTACCTTTGGAATTAAAATAGGATGGAAATACAACCAACCGTAGCACCCACTATCCGCCAGTATTTAAGCATTTTCGAAGATTGATGCCTTATATACTTTTTGAACTGACTTGAAGTATTATTTCGATATATAACGTATAAATATATTGGTAGTCTTGGCGTATGAGCGTGATGTAAAATAGTTAAAATTTTATATTTATTTTTTTTCAATATTGTTATTTGTTATAGTTTGGCTACATTAAAAAGTGTAACATGTAATGTTACTGCACTTCAACGTCGCCCGACCGAACTAAACGCCCTTTTTACATGTTCTCGTTTTATGGGGGAATAATTGATTTATATGATTTTTATATATAAGATCGAAATAAAGGAATGGTGACAATTTTTGGGATCTATTTTCCCCGTTTTACGAAATGTGGGATTTGTATATGAGCACGCATTACAAAACTAATAATTGAATTGATAATAATATATTTTTCTCGTTTTAGGAGAGAATAAATCATTTTTAGATATACATATACGATCAAAATTAAACAGTGGCGGTGGTTTGTCTATTGTGGGATTTTTACATGGCCATTATAAAACTAATAACATAATTTTATTCACGGACATGTTCAATGAAAATATATTTTTTCTACTGACTCACGATCGAAATTAGAGAATGGTGGTCATTTTTCACTTTTGGGATTTATTTTCCCTGTTTTAGGAATTGTGGGATTTTTGTACGATTTTTATATATAAGATCGAAATTAAGGAATGGCGACAATTTTTCTATAAAAGATCACATTTTTGGAATTTATTTTCCCCGTTTTAGGAAATGTGGCATTTGTAAAGAGTGATTTTTTTGAGGTTAGGATTTTCATGCATTAGTATTTGACAGATCACGTGGGATTTCAGACATGGTGTCAAAGAGAAAGATGCTCAGTATGCTTTGACATTTCATCATGAATCATCTTACAAACGAACAACGCTTGCAAATTATTGAATTTTATTATCAAAATGCGTGCTCTGTTAAGAAAGTTCATTGCGCGCTTCCATTTTATGGTCAGTTTAATCGACCCACTGAAGCGGCTATTCGGGCTATTGTGACTAAATTTCGCACCAAATTTACATTGTTGGACATTAAACCACCAACACGCTTACGTAGAGTGCGAACTGAAGAAAATATCGCAGCTGTATCGGCCAGTGTTAATGATGACCACCAATTTTCGATTCGTCGCCGTTCGCACCAATTGGGTCTCTGTTACTCAAAAACGTGGAAATGCCAAAATTGGACTAAGCGGATGGACCACCTAAGACGCAGCCGCGGTCAACATTTAAATGAAATTATCTTCAAAAAGTAAATGTCATGGACCAATCTAACGTTTCAAATAAAGAACCGATGAGATTTTGCAAATTTTATGCGTTTTTAAAAAAAAAAAGTTATCAAGCTCTTAAAAAATCACCCTTTATATGTGCTCGCATTACAATATTAATAATTGACCTTTATTAGCGGACATATCCTCTAATGATATGCTTTTTTTCTGGCTCACGAACGAAATTAAGGAATGGTGCTAATTTTTTTCCGATGAAGTTACATTTTTTGGAATTTATTTTCCCCGTTTTAGGAATTGACAACAATCACAGTTGTTGAATATATTTTCCCCGTTTTAGGAAATGTGGGTTTTTAGTAGGGTTTGCATCCCGAGATTTCCCGCGGGAAAAATCCCGGGAATTTGAATTTTTTCAGTTTCTCGTGTCCAGGGAAATTTGTACGGGATTCCCGCGGGAATTCAGCAGAAAGTTTTACCTATTTCTCACATATTTTCAACACTTTTTCACAATGAAATTGTAAAAGCTACCAAATAATTTAAAAAAAAAAGATAATTTTAATTAGATATGTGCTATGCGATATAAATCTTCTACCTTGAATATGGTAATTCAATATAATTAATATAAACTGAATATAACAGAATAGATGGCCACAATAGCGTTATTAATATCATGATATAATTCAATTTCAAAATATTTGATAACTTTATGGAAAAGAGTCTTTATATGCTAATATCTGTGGAGAAATCGTACAGGTGTTATACACAATTTTACTAATAAATTAGAGAAATATACATACAATCTAAAGTACATAGTTATTGTATTAAAACTTACTATATTACTACTTCAAAATATAAATTTAAGTTTCCGAAGCTACAGGGAAGGGGACTGATAATTAACGATTTACTAACAATTAATAATACAACTCTCGAGTATATAATATCGTTCTCTATCGCGTTCACTTTTCCCAATATAATTAGAAATGTGCTGTCTGCTTTAAAAAATGTTGTATTGCAAAAAACCTCTTAATTTAAAATACTATAAATACTATTTTGGGATCTATTGTCCCCGTTTTAAGAAATGTGGAATTTTTATATAAAGACGCTTTACAAAACTAATAAATGAATTTTATCCACATGCATTGTCACTACCCAGTAAAACTTTCGATTGCAAAGAACCGGTTGATGAACAACTGGTACTGGCACAGAACTTGTTCTACTTCTAGTTCTAGCATTGATTATTTTTGTTCGAGTTTGTCCCAAAACCAACAGGTTCTTTTAGGCAAAACTAGAACAGATTGTTGATTCGGATTGGATTCGACTGATATAAAAACGCGCACAGTCGATATTAGTATACATACATTACCTGAAATAAGAGTTTGGGTTCCAGTCAATTGCACGGATAATCCAAGTCTGCCGAAATAAGGAGTGAATAGAAGCGGTTAACTTGGAAATACCCCCTTTTGTAAAAGGTTTTCACTTAGTGACGAAAACATGATTTTTAGAGGTTATGTAAAATGGATTTCGCTACGCGTAGGTAAGTGTTACAGCCGAAATATTTTGTGGGTAGTCATAAAACACTCCAAGCTTTCATTTTAGGTGCGTATAGGTGAGATATTTGGGGAGTACTTTGGTCTTCTTTAGATGATTTAAAATTTCTGTATATTTCTTTATATATATTATAGGTTTGTATTCCATGGCATCAATATATAAACAGTAAGGCATTCTGAAGAACAAGTTCTATAACAGGTTTCACTTTATCGATTATTTGGAACCATTAGTAGAATGGGTAGTTGTTACCATGAAACCTGTTCTAGAACACATAATGTTCGGAAATATTTTCCTGGATAATAATACAATAATTTTCTCCTTATCTACGATCGAAATTAAAGAGGAATGACTGTTATTTTTATTAAAAAACACATTTTTGAAATTTAGTTGCAGCGTTTTAGGCATTGTAAAATTTGTATATGATTTGTAAAGAGTGATTTTTTTGAGGTTAGGATTTTCATGCATTAGTATTTGACAGATCACGTGGGATTTCAGACATGGTGTCAAAGAGAAAGATGCTCAGTATGCTTTGACATTTCATCATGAATAGACTTACTAACGAGCAACGCTTGCAAATCATTGAATTTTATTATCAAAATGCGTGCTCTGTTAAGAAAGTTCAGAAAGAAAGAAATTGTGTTCAGCGACGAAGCTCATTTTTGGCTCAATGGGTACGTAAATAGGCAGAATTGTCGATTTTGGAGTGAATATCAGCCAGAAGCATTGCAAGAGCTACCAATGCATCCAGAAAAAGTCACAGTTTGGTGCGGTTTATGGGCTGGTGGCATCATTGGACCGTACTTCTTCAAAGATGATGCGAATCGTAACGTAACGTAACTTTTTTTTGCCAAAAATGGAAGAACTGAACTTGGTTGACATGTGGTTTCAACAAGATGGCGCTACATGCCACACAGCTCGCGATTCTATGGCCATTTTGAGGGAAAACTTCGGAGAACAATTCATCTCAAGAAATGGACCGGTAAGTTGGCCACCAAGATCATGCGATTTGACGCCTTTAGACTATTTTTTGTGGGGCTACGTCAAGTCTAAAGTCTACAGAAATAAGCCAGCAACTATTCCAGCTTTGGAAGACAACATTTCCGAAGAAATTCGGGCTATTCCGGGCGAAATGCTCGAAAAAGTTGCCCAAAATTGGACTTTCCGAATGGACCACCTAAGACGCAGCCGCAGTCAACATTTAAATGAAATTATCTTCAAAAAGTAAATGTCATGGACCAATCTAACGTTTCAAATAAAGAACCGATGAGATTTTGCAAATTTTATGCGTTTTTTTTTTTTAAGTTATCAAGCTCTTAAAAAATCACCCTTTATTATTATACGATCGAAAATAAGGAATCGCGGTAGTTCTTCTAAAAAATTTTAATTGTGGGATATTATTAATAATAATTGAATTTTATCCACGGACATAGCCGCTAATAATACAACTTTTTTCTTCTGGTCCAAGATCTAAATTAGGAAAAGGTGGTCGTTTTCCTAAAAAAACTTTTTAGAAGGAATGGGTGTTATTTTACTTAAGAGTCCTTTTTTTGAAATTTATTTTCACAGATTTAGGAATTGTGGAATTTTTATACGATTTTTATATATTCCATCGAAATTAAAGAATGCCAGTAAATTTTCTATAAAAGATCACATTTTTGGGAATTATTTTCCCCGCTTTAGGAATTGTCCGATTTTTTATTATGTTTATATACATCAATCGAAGTTAAGGAAATGCTATAATTTTTGTATAAAATATAACTTTTGTGGAATTTATTTTCCAGTTTTAAGATTTGTGGGATTTTTATAAAGAACTAAAAAAATAACTTTTGGGATTTATTTTCCCCATTTTAGGAATTGTGGGATTTTTATATGATTTTTATTTGTAAGAAACCCATTTTTGTGACGCCACATATAAATATCACATAATTTCTTAACACGGGGAAAATAAATCCAAAAACTGTTTTTTGTGGAATATTTTCAGCTTAGCTGCGCAAAAATTATGAGGAATAGAGCTAGGGCCTTGAAATTTTGCACACATCTCTTATATCGTCAAATTAGATCAAATCAATTTTTTGTTTAAATCCGCCAACAACCACGCCTACCTCCTATGTAAGTTTAAATGAAATTTTAACATATATGCTAATACAAATCATTACCAATGGTTTCATTTGAGTCCAGAATTAAATAAAAATTGTCCGTGCACGCCCAAATACATTTTTTAGGCTTTTACGATTTTCGAAATTTTTGATAAAAAATTATTTTCTTTTTTATTCAATGTTAAATGGCTATTATAACTTTATAAATAACTTAAAATTAATAAATCGGCTCATGCCATAAAACCTTGCATCCCTAAAGTATGCTTTTAATAAATTTTCCAAATACATTAACAGAGAACAACGAAGAATTTATTGCTTCATCTTTGGCTTAGAAGGTTTTACCATTTCAGTAATTAAATCGATGTTTGCAGCTATAAGCAGTATATTCTTTTTAAAATGAATAAATAGGACAATAGTTTAACAATATTTGTAAATGCCGAGGCATCAGTCGGCCTCGCGTATATAGTTTTACACTGTAGAAAATTAGAAATACTATATAAATACAACCCTCAGGTAAACCACTGTCTGAAAAGGAAAGCAAAAACGTAATCACACTTTTTTAAATGCAAAATAACACCTTTAAGAACTCCTATTTTTTACGAACTAAATGAAAATTCAATACCACACATGGTT
This sequence comes from Polietes domitor, assembly GCA_947397865.1. Classification (NCBI taxonomy): domain Eukaryota; kingdom Metazoa; phylum Arthropoda; class Insecta; order Diptera; family Muscidae; genus Polietes; species Polietes domitor. The sequence goes on along the minus strand of OX377618.1, from coordinate 252,852,875 downwards.
TCCGAGATACATCCCAATAAAATAACCTCTATTATGATGAAATTTTCAACTATTTTAACATTTATGAACTTTAAATGCATCCACAGCAAAATTTACCCGCTTTATTGGAAAAATATTTTAGAATATGCTTAATAGGAATGTTCTTTGTAAAATTCAAACAATACTGTCGAGATTTGGGCGCATGAAATTTGGGAGTTTTTGCCGCTGATAATACACTGTGCGCCGTTCCTTAATTTCGAACGTCAATCAAAAGAAAAAAGTATAATTAGCGGCTATGTCCGCTAAATATATAAATTTATTGCATATTTATGGGTCTCTGTTGTTGATATTTCTGAGTGCTGAAAACAGGAAGAAAAATTTAAAATACCTACCACCCATAGGTGAAGGGCATACAAGGAGTGTATATAAAATAACATGTTCGAACTAATCGTTGAGAAATCATTTTCCACATTTTAACTAACTCGTGCGACATATTGAATTGAATTTCTATTCTGTCTGAGTCTGACACTTAAGTGCACATTGTGATTATCAATTTCAACGATGTCAACTTAATGATTAATTTATAACTCTGCTGGCCAAAAATCTCCCAGGATTTTCAATGTTCATGTTGCAAATCTTAACATACATTTTCAAATTAATTGAATTTGGTCGGCGCTCATTAATTCTCCTGCCATGGCATGCGATGCGATGCAATGCCATACCTTCGACGATTGAAGGACATCAATATCTTGTGCAGCCCGCACCATATCCTTGTTTGAGTTTGGAAAACATTTGATCTACTCCGCCCCAATTAATTTGTGATTTTCTCTTGATTATTGACATGTGGCAAAGCATGAAAGGATTAATATTTATACGTTCTTTGTGTGTGCGAGAATGTAAGAGTGTGTGTTTGTAAGTATGTATGTGCGTGTGAGTATCTGTGTATCTGTGTTTGCCATTGTTTTTGCTGTACGCTTCGTATGCTAGCCTAAAGTGATTAACATATGAATGCAGGCTACGATATCCGGGAAATGTTGCATAAATTACACATTAAATGTCAACTCTACTGGTATGCGAAGGGGGGTGGAAATGGGAGGAGGGGGGGCTATGTTATGAGGGATGAATTTAAAGGATTTATATGGGAAAAGTTGTCTTCATTTATGCACTTGTATTGTCATATCACATTTGTGCTATATGATGATTTTTCTGATGTTGCTGTGCATGATGTCCTTATTCCAGTTCATGGGAGTCTGTTGGGTGAAGTGAGGGGGGAAGGGTTGACGTTGAGCCCGGAATGTTTGTTATTATTTATAAAAATTCAATAGTGTGGCGTACTGACTGTCTGTCTGTCTGTGCTCAGTGTTCAGTGTCGATGTAGCTGTTGCTGCCAGTGAACATTTGCCGTTTTGCTTTGTTTTTTCCCTTCCATCGTTCATTCTTCCGTTTCCTGTCTGTCTGTTTGTCCGTCTGTCGGTTTTTTAGTGTTGTTTACTCTGCCGTTTTGTTGCTTCAACATTATGAAAATAACTTCCGTTTATTGTCCTGCGACAAAATATAAAATTTCACTCTGATACACTATTTATAGTCTGAAACATTCATTGTTTCTGATTCAGTTCTCAGTTTTCCGCTTTCCGTTTTCTGTTTGTTGGCTTGTTTTTTTGTTGGTTGCTTTGCTTTGCTTGGCTTTTTTTGTACTAGTAGTAGTAGTGATAGTGGAAGCAGAGTTTGGAGGGGGGCTGGAAGTTGAATTATTGTTGCGAGTTGATTTTGCAGTCGCCATGTCGTGTCGTTCACTGTCATCTCACTTAATTATGGCGGATGTTTTTGCACTGAAGCACCAGACTGTATTCATTGAATCACTGTCGTATTGAGTTGTCTTTTTTCGCTATATTCTTAACGTTAATAGAATTGCTTTAGCTACTAATCATTTTCTCTTGTGTTGCCATAATTTGTTGGGTGACTGGTGCTCGGTAAGGCCTTTCTGATTTCATCAAATGTCAGCAGCTGGAATCGTGGGAGTCTGGAATTCGTTATTGACGTAGAAACGTTCTAAGAATACACAATACATACTCTAGTCGAACAATGTCATTGTAAAAAGGGCTATTTTTAGACGGTTTAACTTTAAATATAAATAAACGAATGAATATAAATGATTTCAAACAGATACTAGATCATTTCTTTTTGAGTATAATTTAGTATGTGTTCTTGAATGGCTTGAATGAGACGCATTCTAGAAGTCAAAATTTCGATAATGTTTTCAAACAATGGGGAGCAGTGGCTCCCACAATATTTTCATCCAAAGCGTCCAAAACTTCACATTTGTTCGCATAAACCTATGACTACATCTTACCACACGCACGATATCTGTGGATAAAATTTCTAAAAATAATTCAAATTCTGTTTTCGTGGTGGTTTTCCTGAAGGTTGTCCTTATTCAGTGAGCTTCATTTAGTACAAAACCGTAATCTCGAGGTCTTCCGATGCATTGACTTTTATAAATATTGATACCCTGGAGTCTCAGTTAATCATTGCAAAAAGAAAATTCTACTTAAAACAGCAAACACCAATTTAATTACCAAAAAGCTTAAACAAAATGTAAATACAAAACAACCTGGAATTAATCATATTTGGTACTGCACTAATAATAGTTTTAAAGCATACCTTTAGGGGCAATGTTTTTTCTGGCATTGAAATATAAGTGTTGTAAGTTTGTACCCCAAAACCATCATCAAAAGATTTTAATAGCAATTTTATTATAACCCTAAATGTATGCATTGAAAAATGCACATGCTCCATTCAGTCCATCAATTTATAATTATGATTTGGCGTGATATATATGCAATGATTTGTCATTTCACAAAAAATTATAAGCCATTATCCCCTGATTTTTTACAAATATTGAACTAATATTTTAGGCTTTGGTTATTTATTAAGTTTCAATATCGATTAATCATGGTTTTAAAAATACATGGGTTTTTATCAAAGATTTTAAAGTCGTAAAGAATAAAAATGGCGTTGGGCATGACACTGGCAATTTTCAGTTAATTGGGAACTCCAATGAAATAACTGGTAATGATTTGATATTACCACTTTTTTGTAGACCATACATACATATATATATATAGAGACAATATTTTGTTTGCCATTCAAATATAAGAACATCAAAAGATTTCAATAGTGAATTTATTATAATCCTAAAAGTATGCCTCGAAAAATACACATCCTATCCAACCAGTCGATCAACTTATATAGGGTCCGCCAAATAACTTTTTTTTTGAAAATGCTATAAAAAACTACTGAATATTTTCTCAAATTTCAATTTTTATTTGAAAGTACAATCCTTCTGGTTAATAATGGAAAATAATTTCATTCAAATGACTGCTGAGGGCACCCCACAAATAATAGTCCAACGGTTGAATAGTTGAAAAAAAAAACGTTAGATGGCGGACCCTATAATTCTGATTTGCAGGATATTTGGAAAGATTTATTAATTGGTAACGAACTGTTGATGGGTTTTCCTTGATTTTTTGCCACTATTGAGCTGATATTTTAGGCTATAGTTATTTATCAAGTTACAAGATCTTGAATAGTTTTACCTTGAATAAAATAAGCATAAAAAATCATATTAAAATAACAAATATGTGACTATTTTTATTTTACATCACAGCTTGTATAAAAATATTCCACTGTGCGTCGTCCGAAATATTCGGCATCATGGCTCTAGAATGGTCTATTGAATTATCCTAATAAAAGTTTTATTCAACACATTAATGGGCACAAAAATGTATTTCGAATATATAGTGGCCAGTTATAAAACACATTTCATTGTTTAGGAACAAAATTATCAAATACTTTGATGATGTGAACTTTGTCTGTTCGTTAAATCGCAACTGCGTTGAATCGAGGGTTCATTAAATCGGGATACCACTGTATATTTGAGTATTTCTATTTTTTATGATATCGCGAAAACTACTGGTCAAATGGATCTCCCAATCAGGCACGTTAGCCCCGCAGAAGTGTCAAATGAGATAAATAAATTAAATAACTCAAAGTCACCGGGTTATGACCAAATTAACGCAAACATAGCAAAACTATTACCATTCAAAGCCATTATTTTTTTAACTGCGCTCTTTAATTCTATCTTAAGAATAAGTTATTTCCCATCGCAATGGAAGTACGCAAAGATAATAATGATTCCGAAGCCCAATAAACCTATATCCTACAGGCCTATAAGTTTATTGCCAGTGTTTTCAAAAATCTTTGAAAGACTCTTCCAAAAACGTCTAATTCCTATTTTAGAGAAATTAAATATAATTCCTGATTAACAATTTGGCTTCAGACATAAACATGGCACACCCGAACAGTGCCATCGAATTATAAAGGTTATAGGAGATACATTAGAATGCAAACGCTACTGCTCAGCCGTGTTTTTAGATATAAAGCAAGCATTTGATAAAGTATGGCACTACGGGCTCCTGTATAAAATAAAAAGTATTGTGCCTACCCCATTTTACTTGCTACTGAAATCATACTTAGAGGATCGAAATTTCTATGTAGACATAAACGGCACAAGCTCTGAATTTGGTTCGGTAAATGCTGGAGTTCCCCAAGGGAGTGTCCTGGGGCCAATTTTGTATACAATTTTCACATCAGATATGCCCGTTATCCAAGACGTCACAGTGGCCACGTACGCGGACGATACAGCTGTATTGGCTTATGATGTATCCGCAACCGAAGCTTCAAGGTTTGTTCAAACACAGTTGGATTTAATTAATACTTGGCTACTAAGGTGGAATATACAAGTTAACACAGAAAAATCGGCTCACATTACGTTCACAATGAAAAGAGGCGATTGCCCGGATATCTTTTTAAATGGATGTTTAATTCCAAAGTCCAACACTATTAAATATTTGGGACTGCATTTAGATAGGCGATTAACATGGAAAGAGCACATTAAAGCCAAACGAAAGCAGCTAAACATTAAAATGAAGAAATTGCGTTGGCTTCTTGGACCCCAATCAGAATTACGATTAGAAAGCAAACTAACTTTGTATAAAGCGTTGTTGAAACCTATCTGGACTTACGGAATTCAACTATGGGGAACAATGAGTAATTCAAACGTAAAAAAATTGCAAGCGTCACAGTCGAAAATTTTAAGAGCCATAACTAATGCTCCTTGGTTTGTTAGCAATAAAACTATACACAACGATCTTGGTGTCCCCGATGTTAAAGACGAGATAATTAAATATAGCACTAACTATCTGAATAGATTAAGTAACCACTCAAATCCCCTAGCAATCGCCTTATTAGATGAAACCGATGAAATAAGAAGATTGAAAAGACCTCATGTCCTTGATCTCCCATACATTAACCCATAGTATATATATTTTTTAAATGTAAATATTTAATATAATTAATTATATATATAATTATCTTTAAATTATTGATCTCACTGGATTTCAATAAGTAGGTGAAGTTTATTTGAAATGCCATAAAATTTGCTTATTATTTGTATATTATAAATAGATCGCAAATAAAGAATATTTACAAAAAAAAATCCCATTCTGAGTATGTACAAAACAAATGTAGTTGTTTGCGGCAGAAATTTGAAAAAGACGTAGATTTTCAAAAAATAAATTTCAATATATTTTTTTAAATTTTAAAGAATTTTTTTTGGCACAAAATATCCTACAAAAATTACAATTTTGTCACTAAAATTTTGAAAAACGTGTATCTCTCGTAATATTTAAATAATTGACGGTCAACGATTTCTACCGGCCTATAAAGTATAACATACAGGACTTTTCCATCATTCACTTTAAATGCGGCAATTTTGCTTATTGACATGACCGAAAATTCGGCGTCACTAATGGTCATTCAGATTTAATTCCCAGAAATGGCCAAGCAAACTGAACAAATGAAAATAGCATTGACTTTAAATTGAAAACGGGGAGATCTAAAAACAGCAGACATTTTAATGCGTTCTGCAGTTAGGATGTCGGTGTATAGCTCAGTAAGGTCATAAATCGTAGATGGATATTTATATCTTACGGCGCAATTTTCCGTTGAATACTCCATGAACAACCTTTTCTGCTGTTTTAGACCGAAATAAAGTTTATAAGTGAGCATTTATTGTTTTTGGCTAAATCTTGATTTCTAGTAAGAGTTTCAAGGATTTTCTTGTCAAAGAGAGACAGCCAGGTCACACATCTGATAGGAAGTATATTTTATTATCAATACAATTTATTTTCATGCCAGAACGAAGATAAATACAGTCGTCCATTAATTCGAAGTTGTAGTTTAAAATGTTCACGTGTACTGGACGATAACACTGTGCTACAAAAAGAGTGAAGTAGAAATGTGTGGGAAGTGATATTATTTTTCTTTTAGCTATTGTCGAGTAAAATAAAAATCTGTATTTCAAATTTGCCAGACAACACCAAAGTCTTGAGTTACGGGTAAAATCCTGGGTTTTCCTACCTTTGCGCACTTATAAGCCTGTAACATAGTTAGTTATCAACCGATTTTAACTTTCTCTCCGCCTTACCTTCGATTAATTAAGAAAATTTAAGAAATCTGTGCACTTTTGTCCAGCAAACAAACTTTTTTAAGCATTTTTAAATAATTTTTAAACTTAGGCATTATTTTGCACATTATTTTGTTTAGTAACCTACAACAAGTAAAGTTTTTTAAATAACACATTTAGTAAGGAGTAAAACGACGCTTTGTCTTAAACAATCAGCAAGTAATTAATTGATCAGCCAGCCAGTAAGTTTTTATAAATAAAATTGTTTGCAAAAATACAAGTTTTTGTCATTGCAGTTCGCATGTCTCATTATATATATCGAAAGCTTCAGCTTACATCTTTTCAAATCCGTAGAGAAAGTTAAAATCGGTTGATAACCAAATAAGTTACAGGCTTATAAGTGTGCTAAGGTACAAAAACCCGTAAACGTAACTCAAGATTTTGGGGGTGTCTGACAAACTTCAAATACAGATTCATGTTCTACTCGACAATGCCTACCAGAAAAATACTATCACTTCCCAGAGTTTTCTACTTCATTCTTTTGGAACACGGTGTTATCTAACGAAAAATGTTGTCTCTGATTCCATTTTTGTGAAATAATTAAATACAGGAGTTGGATTTTCAGAGCCTACATTTTCAAACTCATTATACAAAAATGAGCTCTGCAGCGTTCGATATTCATTATTTAGGCGCCATTCGCCATTCGGTATTGACTGCAGTTATTTATTTGTTGTAAAAAACTACCACTAAATACGAAAAAGTTTTAAGTTGTTACAAAAAATTACATAAAAGTCCAATAATTCTATCAATAAGTTACTCTAATACAAGAATCAAAATTTATATTTAAAGTGCTTTCAAAGGTCTATTATTTCAAAAAAAAAAAATGGAAAAAATGAAACAAAACAAATTATACGAGAAAACATGATGATTTAGAGGGGTGTTTTCAGGAGCGTTTAGCTCACAGACGACTTACAAATCATCATTAAACAATCCAAACTTTATTAACTGCGAATTGTTTTCCATTTTTATAGACCGTGAGCCTACTACATATAAGTATAATAAGTGTAATTAAAAAGAACCCAGCAAAAAATTAGAAGTACTTCCGTACTTTTCCTGCTTTTGAGGAAGTTCTAAAGGGTGATTTTTTAAGAGCTTGATAACTTTTTTTTAAAAAAAAACGCATAAAATTTGCAAAATCTCATCGGTTCTTTATTTGAAACGTTAGATTGGTCCATGACATTTACTTTTTGAAGATAATTTCATTTAAATGTTGACCGCGGCTGCGTCTTAGGTGGTCCATTCGGAAAGTCCAATTTTGGGCAACTTTTTCGAGCATTTCGGCCGGAATAGCCCGAATTTCTTCGGAAATGTTGTCTTCCAAAGCTGGAATAGTTGCTGGCTTATTTCTGTAGACTTTAGACTTGACGTAGCCCCACAAAAAATAGTCTAAAGGCGTCAAATCGCATGATCTTGGTGGCCAACTTACCGGTCCATTTCTTGAGATGAATTGTTCTCCGAAGTTTTCCCTCAAAATGGCCATAGAATCGCGAGCTGTGTGGCATGTAGCGCCATCTTGTTGAAACCACATGTCAACCAAGTTCAGTTCTTCCATTTTGGGCAAAAAAAAGTTGGATATCATCTCACGGTAGCGCTCACCATTCACAGTTACGTTACGATTCGCATCATCTTTGAAGAAGTACGGTCCAATGATGCCACCAGCCCATAAACCGCACCAAACTGTGACTTTTTCTGGATGCATTGGTAGCTCTTGCAATGCTTCTGGCTGATATTCACTCCAAAATCGACAATTCTGCCTATTTACGTACCCATTGAGCCAAAAATGAGCTTCGTCGCTGAATACAATTTCTTTCTTTCTGAACTTTCTTAACAGAGCACGCATTTTGATAATAAAATTCAATGATTTGCAAGCGTTGCTCGTTAGTAAGTCTATTCATGATGAAATGTCAAAGCATACTGAGCATCTTTCTCTTTGACACCATGTCTGAAATCCCACGTGATCTGTCAAATACTAATGCATGAAAATCCTAACCTCAAAAAAAATCACTCTTTACAAGAATCAAAATTTATATTTAAAGTGCTTTCAAATGTCTATTATTTCAAAAAAAAAATGGACAAAAATGAAACAAAACAAATTATACGAGAAAACATGATGATTTAGAGGGGTGTTTTCAGGAGCGTTTAGCTCACAGACGACTTACAAATCATCATTAAACAATCCAAACTTTATTAACTGCGAATTGTTTTCCATTTGTATTCAAGTATACTTCAAGTGTAATTAAAAAGAACCCAGCAAAAAATTAGAAGTACTTCCGTACTTTTCCTGCTTTTGAGGAAGTTCTATTAAACAACTTCCAAAAAAGTAGATAATATGTTATTATCTCGCAACATTTAATGAATAGCATTTTCACAAGTGAATGAGAATAAATTTTTAGTATGGGGTCACAGATGTAAGATGTCCGCTTTGCAACCAGAAGTTCTCTGGTTCGAATCGTGGATCGGGAAAAACTTTTTTAGTTTTTTATTACTTTTATAAATAAGCAATGTTTAATTTTATATGATTTTAACAATAAAACAATTTTTGCTTAAAAAAATACAATTTTTTTGTTTTTTTTATGTACTTAAAATATTTCATATTTTTATTAATATTAATTATTATATAATATCAGTAAAGTTAAGTATTAAATAAATTGACATAATACTAAATTTAATTAGTATTTATTATATTTATTTGCATTATATATTAGTTCATATTAAATAAATATTTTGTTAAGTTTCCTATTGCCAGTTCTACCGAACTAAATGATTTGTTTTAGTTATTCAACAGTCACAACAGAGGATAGCTGAGATGGTCAGAGTGCCGTAGTAGCAACCAGAAGGTCCGCTGTTCTACCCCCGGTAGCGGCGGATTTTTTAAAACAGAAATGGAAACAAGTGAAAAAGTGGTTCCTTTGCTACATTTTAAAATAACTTTTAAAGGGTGATTTTTTAAGAGCTTGATAACTTTAAAAAAAAAAACGCATAAAATTTGCAAAATCTCATCGGTTCTTTATTTGAAACGTTAGATTGGTCCATGACATTTACTTTTTGAAGATAATTTCATTTAAATGTTGACCGCGGCTGCGTCTTAGGTGGTCCATTCGGAAAGTCCAATTTTGGGCAACTTTTTCGAGCATTTCGGCCGGAATAGCCCGAATTTCTTCGGAAATGTTGTCTTCCAAAGCTGGAATAGTTGCTGGCTTATTTCTGTAGACTTTAGACTTGACGTAGCCCCACAAAAAATAGTCTAAAGGCGTCAAATCGCATGATCTTGGTGGCCAACTTACCGGTCCATTTCTTGAGATGAATTGTTCTCCGAAGTTTTCCCTCAAAATGGCCATAGAATCGCGAGCTGTGTGGCATGTAGCGCCATCTTGTTGAAACCACATGTCAACCAAGTTCAGTTCTTCCATTTTGGGCAAAAAAAAGTTGGATATCATCTCACGGTAGCGCTCACCATTCACAGTTACGTTACGATTCGCATCATCTTTGAAGAAGTACGGTCCAATGATGCCACCAGCCCATAAACCGCACCAAACTGTGACTTTTTCTGGATGCATTGGTAGCTCTTGCAATGCTTCTGGCTGATATTCACTCCAAAATCGACAATTCTGCCTATTTACGTACCCATTGAGCCAAAAATGAGCTTCGTCGCTGAACACAATTTCTTTCTTTCTGAACTTTCTTAACAGAGCACGCATTTTGATAATAAAATTCAATGATTTGCAAGCGTTGCTGGTTAGTAAGTCTATTCATGATGAAATGTCAAAGCATACTGAGCATCTTTCTCTTTGACACCATGTCTGAAATCCCACGTGATCTGTCAAATACTAATGCATGAAAATCCTAACCTCAAAAAAAATCACTCTTTAAGTCTTTCAAAATAAAGGGCATACCTCCTATGACAACATCATGGTGAAGATCCCAATTTTCACTACTTCCGAATCACAAGATGAACATTTTTTCACTTCTTTGGGTGCTCTCTTTTTGCTGGGTAAATGTGAGGCAGCAATCTCCAAAAATGTGCGTAAAATATTATGTTATCATCAGTCGTCATTAGAGAGAAACATTTTCCCTAAGGGTCGATTTCGCCTATTTGCAATTTTTTGATTCCAGCTACAGACCAAATGTCTGTATCATATCTTTATGATTCAAGCTACAGCCGCTGGCTTGGTAAACGTTTTATTTTCATTTTCATTTCTACATTAAAAGTACGAATTTGGGAAGTACTATTATTTTGCTTGTCTACGCAGTCAGACGAATGTAAACACCGAATTTCATAATTTTAGCTACAGTCGTTTTCTTGGTACCAATTTCACCCGGAATATCGAAAGATATCTTTATTTTTCGCTTCTACTCAGTCAGAACAATGCAGTCATTGTTCTAACTGCAGTCATCTGGTTGGTACTATTTTTATCCCCCTTCGCGTCATTTTCGCCTTAAAAGTTTAAAATTTAGTAAAATTCCTTTATGTTTCGCGACTACACACTCAGTTGAATGTATACACCGAATTTTATAAATTCAACTCCAGCGGTTTGGGTGGTACCATGTGTATCCCTCTTTTCCAATACGAATTTTAAAAAATCAATCTAATTTACGTGGGTACACAATTCGAGAGATGTGCATTCCAAATTTCATGTTTCTAGCTGTTATCGTATCATTGATACCATTTTTATCACTTTTCGTCCCATTTCACCCGCTACATTTTTTATTTAATTTATAATGCTTTCACAAGAGGAATGCACGCAACAAATTTCAAGTGCATATAAAGCAGAAATTTTCAAAAAAATTGCTTAAATGATCTAAATATTGGGAATACTTTTAAGTCCTTGTTAGGGAAGTTTTTTCCGATTTCGCCCACTTTCAATCTCAATCGATCTACATAAACACATTTACGAAAAATTTGAACCTCGGAAGAGGAATTTTAGAATTTTACCAGGAAATAGAATATATATACTTTATTGGGTCTCCGTTACAAATGGAATCCTAAGGTGGAGGGTATAAAAATGGCGAAAAAAATAACTGTCCTTATTTATCCAATATTCCACGATTTGATAACTATTAGAAAAAATCGTAGTTCCCTGGTTACGGCACACACTAATATACATTCATTCACTTTAGATTATATTTCTTAGTTACTCATATTTCCCAATACCATTTATTTGTGTCCAATCTTCGAGTGGGAATGAAATTGTTCTTTTTGAGGTTTCCAAGTGGCTGAAATATTTACGAATTATCCACCCCCACCCATTCAGCGGGATTTTTTTTTTCTAAAAACTACTATCGTTATTATGTTTTGACAAGTGAATTTCCCACGGGCATTTGTTAGCATGGAATACGACAAATTCCAATTCGTTGCTGTATGGAAAATCTTTGATGTCATAGATAAACCAGGGAGTCAACGAACGAACAGGCCACAGGCCAGGCGGTGCTGCGCTGTGTGCCGGACGAACAAAGAGTGCAATAATCAAGCCACAAACAAAAGTTTGGTTAATCTTATTATGTATTTAAGGATAAAATTGCATATTTTCCCTCCCATATTTATTTATGTCGTCCGCTCCTATATACGATCCCAGCGCATTGTATAACACACTGCAACAGCACGAAACGGATTTAAAGCGTTGTTCTTGTCCTTGTGTCCTGTTGGCTGTGTTGCTTTGTGTTGTGTTGCGGATGGAAAATCGTGATCATTGCCAGGCAGGCAGCCAGCCAGCCAGCCCGCACGCTGTTGCTGTGCGTTGTTATTTCCGTGATTTTGCATCTCTTAACGTTGTCCGATGACCGTGTTGTTGCGTTGTAGTGTTGCGAGCAGCAAGCTCACTAAGACCGCTTGATGGCCATTAGAGTGAAATGTCAAACCGTCATACAACGATGGCGATAAGGATGACGGTGACGCTGACGATGCCAATGACGATGGCGATGACTACCATGATTCGCCGGAGCAGTAGTAGTAGTAATGCCGACGACAATGGGTCGGCAAGTGAACCCGAAACAATACCACCACGGTGCCACCCAAAACAAACACGCGAACAAAAAGAGGCAGCAGAGTGCAGAACAGCAACAACAGAACAAAAAAAAAAAACAAAAACTCAGGCAAATCCTATTGGATGAGTGGGAGCAGGGGGTGGTGTAGTGCGAGGCATTGTTTGTGATATTGGGGTTTTCCATTTTTAAAGACACACTCAACATGATATAATCGTTAGTATGCTGGAAAAGCAACGTCCATAACACCAGGACATCAAAGTTAATAAGGACCTAAAGAAAATATATACACACACACACCACTCCACTCCATTGCACAGCCGACATCTTCGCCAGCTACCCACAGTAGTGGCATCATTTAAAACAGTGGCATTAGTAGTAGTTAAAGGAACGTGGCCACCGCAAAAGCCAACGAAACTGCGAACCCAGCAAACCAAAATTGTGCCGAAAACGTAGGGGATTCACTACGATTATATGTAGACATGTCCGATTGCTAACAGTATTTGTGAGAGAAAACAAAATTTATTCCGAAAAGATTTGTGAACTGAATTTTTTGTGTTTATGCCACTTCTATCTAGGAGATATTTTCGGCATGACTAATAGATGACCTACTCTAAATATCTTTGCCAAATTATACACGTTAGTTAAAGGAATGTGGCCACCACAAAATCCAGCGAAACTACAGAAGAAGAAAATCAAATGTGCCGAAAACGTAGGTGATTCATTACAAATCTGGGTAAAAATGGGCGATTGCTGACATTTTTTTGAGAGAGAAAGAGAACAGAAACTTTGTTGAAAAGATTTGATTTATCTCCGAAATATCCTAACAAAACTGAGTGTGAAGTCATTGGAGTATTCAGAAGACATCTAACAGTGGCTCCACAGCAGTTTCAGTGCTTCAACTGACATACGTACAACATATCTAACCAATTTCGAGCATAAAGTCCTCATGTTATTAACGGCAAATCAATCAGGCTCTCTACAGCCGACTCTTCGCCGGGAGACTTAAAAGATTTAAAAAAACAACAGCCAACCAATTCCATTCCTTAAGACTCTCCGTATATTTTTATACCCTCCACCTCCAGGATGGGGGTATACTAACTTTGTCAATCCGTTTGTAACACCTTGAAATATCGACCTGAGACCCTATAAAGTATATATATTCTTGATCGTCATAAAATTCTAAGACGATCTAGCCATGTCCGTCCGTCCGTCCGTCTGTTCGTCTGTTGAAAGCACGCTAGCATCTAAACCAAAGGAGCTAGAATATTCAAATTTTCCATAAGTGCGTCTTATAGTCGTAGATCGGTTGGGATTGAAATGGGGCGAAATCGGCCGAAAGGAAAAAATTTTTCCCCCACAAGGACTAAAAATACCCATAATAATCCCTAATATTTTATAGTATTTAAGCATATATTTTCTAAAGAGTGATTTTTTTGAGGTTAGGATTTTCATGCATTAGTATTTGACAGATCACGTGGGATTTCAGACATGGTGTCAAAGAGAAAGATGCTCAGTATGCTTTGACATTTCATCATGAATAGACTTACTAACGAGCAACGCTTGCAAATCATTGAATTTTATTATCAAAATGCGTGCTCTGTTAAGAAAGTTCAGAAAGAAAGAAATTGTGTTCAGCGACGAAGCTCATTTTTGGCTCAATGGGTACGTAAATAGGCAGAATTGTCGATTTTGGAGTGAATATCAGCCAGAAGCATTGCAAGAGCTACCAATGCATCCAGAAAAAGTCACAGTTTGGTGCGGTTTATGGGCTGGTGGCATCATTGGACCGTACTTCTTCAAAGATGATGCGAATCGTAACGTAACTGTGAATGGTGAGCGCTACCGTGAGATGATATCCAACTTTTTTTTGCCCAAAATGGAAGAACTGAACTTGGTTGACATGTGGTTTCAACAAGATGGCGCTACAAGCCACACAGCTCGCGATTCTATGGCCATTTTGAGGGAAAACTTCGGAGAACAATTCATCTCAAGAAATGGACCGGTAAGTTGGCCACCAAGATCATGCGATTTGACGCCTTTAGACTATTTTTTGTGGGGCTACGTCAAGTCTAAAGTCTACAGAAATAAGCCAGCAACTATTCCAGCTTTGGAAGACAACATTTCCGAAGAAATTCGGGCTATTCCGGCCGAAATGCTCGAAAAAGTTGCCCAAAATTGGACTTTCCGAATGGACCACCTAAGACGCAGCCGCGGTCAACATTTAAATGAAATTATCTTCAAAAAGTAAATGTCATGGACCAATCTAACGTTTCAAATAAAGAACCGATGAGATTTTGCAAATTTTATGCGTTTTTTTTAAAAAAAAAGTTATCAAGCTCTTAAAAAATCACCCCTGCTTATACTTGCTTAATAATGGGTATGCGCATTCCCCCGGTAACAAAAACGTGCACCATAAAGTGATTCTTATTTGTAGGGGATGAAATAGGGACAAAAAGGGATAAAAATGGTACATATTAAACGACAACATCTAGAAACACGAAATTCAGTGTGTATATTCCTCTAAAGGAGTAGATACATAATATAAAAGTATTTTTTTTTTCCAAATTAGTACTTTTAAGGGGTAAAATGGGAATAGAGGGATAAAAATGGTACCAACCAAACTGTTGTACCTAGAATAATGAAATTCGGTGTATACATTCCTCTGATTGCATAGACAAGTAAAATACATGGATTTTTTTAAAATTTGTACTTTTTGGGGTTAAAATGAAAAAATGGATAAAAATAGTACCAATCAAATGACCGCAGCTAGAGTCATGAAATTCGGAGTATACATTCCTCTGACTGTGTAGACACGGAAAATAAACTGATTTTTCGAAATTCGTACTTTTTGGGGTTAACATAGAAAAAGAGGATAAAAATAGTACCAACCAAATGACCGCAGCTAGAGTCACGAAATTCGGAGTATTCATTTCATTGACAAAGTAGACATGAAAAATATTTTTTTTCGAAATTCGTACTTTCAAGGGATACAATGGGTACGGAGGGATAAAAATGGTACCAACCAAACGGCTACACCTAGAATAATGAAATTCGGAGTATACATTCCTCTGACTGTGTAGACACGGAAAATAAACTGATTTTTCGAAATTCGTACTTTTTGGGGTTAAAATGAAAAAGGGGATAAAAATAGTACCAATCAAATGACAACAGCTAGAGTCATGAAATTCGGAATGTACATTCCTTTGACTGCGTAGAAACGGAAAATAGACGAATTTTTCGAAATTCGTACTTTCAAGGGATACAATGATACAGAGGGATAAAAATAGTTCCAACTATACGACTACAGCTAGAATTATGATATTCTAATTGCGTAGAAACGTCACGGGGGTAAAAATGGTACCAAACAATCATGGAATTCGGTGTATACGTTCCTCTGATTGCATAGACACGCAAAATAAAAAGTTTTTTTTCCAAATTCGTACTTTTTCTTTTACGGCAAAAATTGGTTGAATTAGGTTATTACGCACTATGAACGTCTGATAATGGATTTTCAAAATTTTGTATTTTTGGAATTAAAATAGAATGGAAATACAACCAACTGTAGCACCCACTATCTAAATAATATTTATGGTATTTAAGCTTTTTGAAAATATAAATATATAAGCCTTATAAGCGTGGTTTGAAATAATAAATATTTTATATTTATTTATAAAATTATTTTTTCAATATTTGTTTTAGTTTGGCTATATTAAAAAAATTATATTTTCCTGGAATATTACTGCACTTCTACGAAAACCGACAACCTCTGTGGAATGCAATCCATGGTGGAGGGTATATAAAGTTCGGCCCGGCCGAACTTAACGTCGTTTTTACTTGTTTAGGTTTAAATTGATTATAAAAAATTTTTCAAATATCAAATTGCAGATGATTTTGTCTATCTGTATGTCACTTTGTGTGGGATGGACCTGAAGGGGTGTGACAATATCACCCATATCCCATGCGAATGTAACGTCTATAAAAGCATTACCAAATATCAAAGTTCACGATATTCCGATTATCTGTATAGAACTTATAACAGCTTTAATTTTACATAGTATTGGGTGTTTTGTGTGGGAGGTACTGGAAGGGGCGTGAAAAAAATCGCCATATTTGGCAGACTTAAAGTGTTTATTAAAACATTATAAAATACCAAAATATAGCTGATTCTGAGTATCCGTGTGGCAGTTACATTAGTTTTAATTTAACATAGGAATATGGGCGATTTGTGTGGGAGGTACATAAAGGGGCGTGGCGTGGCCCATCTTCGAACTTAAACTAAGTTTGGGAAAATATTACGATGTGCAAAGTTTGAATTGATTCCTTAACTCCTTTCGAGAGTAATTGTGTAAACCAGCCAGCTAGATGGACGGACGGACATGGCTCAAACAGCTTAAAAAGTCGTGAAACGGAGGTGGTCCAAACATACTTGGGGTCTTAAGTCTTTCCTTCAATGTGTTACACTTTTTTCTGTCCCAAATGTTAAATGATACCCTCCTACTCTTTAGAGTGAGGGTATAAAAAAATTGGAAATTTTTAAATTTAAACAATCAAGAAAATGTACTAGGTGGCACCGCAAGCCTGAAAGGTATTTTAAGTTTGCGATTCAAACATGTGACATTAAGGCGAGTTTTACAATTTAAATAAAACCAAGGCATGACAAGAAAATAATAAAGTAACTATATTATGAAAATTGAAGGCCAGTGTTAAACATTTTCTGATTATTGTGGTCTTGCCATACAAAGGTGAGATGAGTATCAAATGAAACAGAAGTTAACGTAAAAGTTAACGTTTTTATTTATTATAGTTTATATTTATTTTTAAGGCGGAAATTTGAAATGGTTGTCAATGCTATACTTTCATACAGATAAAAAGCATTAAATTTGAAGTATTTTTAAAAGATATTTCTTACTTCTTTCTCTTTCATTTATGAATATCAAATGACCGTCTTTGCATTGGTCGGCAAAGGGTGCAAATAAATTATTGGAAATTAAAAGTCTTGTAAAAAGGAGAAAAAATCGCCAAATGAAAAACTGAGTACACAGTTCTCGAACATACGACGTCCCGTTTCCCGTGTATATGATCCTGTACGGTGATATAATCATTAGACAGCGGAATATATGCAATCGCATATTTTGATTGAATGGTTGTATTGAAATAGTAAAACACAAATATTTCGCATCGAAAGTTTATTCAAAATATATTAATATATTTTTTACCAATTTTGCATATATGCATAATTAGAGAATATTGTAAATATATACAAAAAATGAATCTTCTAAAACGCGATATATTTTATATACTGATATATTATAACTAATTACTAGATTAGATATGATGGTTATAATCTTTAAATCGTCCTGCTAAAAATATACCAAATAAAAGAGGTGACCATGTTGCACGAAATGAGAAATATCGTCCCAGCGCGACCTGAAGGACAATTTTAAGATTGTTTTCCTTTTGAGACGTTAATACTGACACATACCTCAATTTTTGATATATAATCAGGCCAACATTACATGGTATATTATATTATTTAATATTTGCTCCTTTAGTGAGTATAAACATATTCTACAATATGAATTTTATAGGCAAAATGCGAAAAAGGCGTGAAATGATACTCGATCATAATTGCTATGTTATACAAGAGTAAGTACTTTTTGGTTTGTAGGAAATAAATTAGCAATGGCATTAACAAGTTTTTAATCAAAATGTGAGTACATCACAAAGAAAATTTGTATCAGATAAGATTGACATAAAGGGTGATTTATTAAAAGCTATAGGAAAGTTTTTCAAAAAAAAAACACATAAAATTCAGAAAAATGTCTGAAATCTTTATTTGAATCGATAGTACGGCCCATATAATTTAATGTTTGAAGATTATTTCATGCAAATGTTGACCTTGACTGCGCCTCAAACGGTCCATCCGCTTAGTCCAATTTTTGCATACTCTTTCCAACATTTCGGCCGGTATCTCACGAATAAATGCTTCAATGTTGTCTTCCAATGCGTCAATTGAAGCAGTCTTGTCTGTATAGACATGAGCTTTAACATAGCCCCACAAAAAATAGTCTAAAAGCGTTAAAATAAACCGCACCAAACTGTGACTCTTTCTGAATGCATTGGTAGCTCTTGCAATGCTTCTGGCTGATATTCACTCCAAAATCGCCAACTATGCCTATTTACGTACCCATTGAGCCAAAAATGAGCTTCGTCGCTGAACACAATTTCTTTCTTTCTGAACTTTCTTAACGCATTTTGATAATAAAATTCAATAATTTGCAAGCGTTGTTCGTTTGTAAATTATGGACCAAACTGAAGATGTTTGACAGGGAAACAAAACACGAAAGGTGTGTAAGCTGTTTAAACCAGTGTTGCCAAAAAGATAATAGCTAAAAAATCACCCTTTATATACATTATGATCAGTTTAAAAGAGGTTTTATCCTTTATTTAAAGCATTGTTAAGATTTGTTTTTACTGGAAATATTTATTTGTTCAATAAGTAGACTCGATCTTGGTTCCATACTTGTCAAAGAGATCTGAGGAATTCGTAGAGTGTGTATTGCTTGATGTGTTACTCGTTAATGAAAATCATCATTTTAATAATCTGTAGTTAGATGTAACATGAGTATGAGATAGAAGTTTGAAATTAAATCTTAAGCAATCCTGTTGTTTTAGAAATACAATCCTCTGAAACTGTTACAGGTTTATAGTATCTAATTTATTTTATAACATTAGCACTCAAAATTATCAATGAACACCGAAAAGAGTAAAATCCTTACATACTCTGGAGAAAATTTATATTAAACACCGCAACATAAGCCACAAGATCGATAATAAATCTAAAATTCGTTTTGCTGGGTTGCGAAGCTTAAACGCACACTAGCCGCCACAAATAGAACATTTGCAGAACAACATTCACCCGCACACCCACCGAAAAAAAGGACGCTTCACTTTTGGTCCACACTGACTGAAATGGGTATTGCACATGACGAAACTCGAGCACTAACTACACCATGTCATAAACGGTTGCTTGATGGTACATTCAACACCCTCAATGGATTTTAGTTTTTTCTTTTTTTGTTTCGTGTGAATGTGTGTGTGTTGGACTGTGGTTATGGGTGTGGATAAGTCTGTCTTTTGTGCTCCGGAGCTCTTTGTTCTCACTGGTATTGTCCATGTTATGTCCATCCAAATAGAACATTGTCGTAAATCGGCACAGTGGTGTAATCGGGTAACGGAAATCTAACACCGCGCTAATGGAAGTTGTTAATGGAGTGGGCTGAATGACAAACAGATCCTGCTGGCGAATCTATGACCAAGTCTTCCGGTAATGCAGAAATTTTGTTTTGTTAATTGGTATGGGAAATTTAAATTCTGCCTCGAAATAGTTGCAACTCACCGGAGAATCGGATAAAGGCCCTAAAGGCTTGGGTTTATTCGATTTGAAGAAATGCCTCAAATCTGTTTATTCCCTGGATTGGTGAGATGATAATATAATATAGCTAGTTGCAATGCCAATGACATGACATTAGCATAACCAAAGTCCAGCAACCGAGCAGGCCATTTTAATACTACTATCGAAAAAGGCACTTCCAGTAGTTCATATGTTTTCCAAATTTTCCCAAAGTTTGTTCTCCTTGAAACTCTACAGAGATTGCCAACGAAAATCATTTAATATTTAGACCCTCGTTCTGTCTGTGGAACCACCCAAAAGTGAAGACTCCCTCAGGAAGAACTTCAACTTTCCCACAAAGATGACAAACCTCCTAGAAGGGGACAAATGTTGGCCGCTGCTGGGTGGTTTCACTGTAGTCTTTACCGCCATAAAATGCTAATCATAGCATGCTTTAGTGGGTGAAATGGGGCAAATAGGGATTCAAATGGTACCATATATATATACGCGCAGCATACAGGGATTTCCCGATTTTTTACTTTTATGAAAAAAGTGGATAAAAATGGTACCAAACAGCTACAGCTAGAATTATAAAATTAAAAATCGGTGATTACCTGACCGATATCTTTCCAAATCGGAACTTTTAAGGTTGAAATTGAAAAAGGGATCAAAATTGTACCAATCAAACGACAACACCAATAATGAAAATAGATGAATTGTATATTCGTCTGATTACACATACATACACAATACTGGGATTTTACAAAATTTTTACTTTTAGGGGGAAATGGGGTCAAAAAGGGGATACAAATAGTACCAACCAACGGATGCAGCCAGATATATAAAAATCGGTGTTTACGTGACCATTGGTGGCCTTCTTGATGCGCCAAATAAAGATTTTTTCCAGATTCGCACTTTCAAGGTTCAAATGTAGAAAAGGGATAAAAACAACAACAAATAGAATGAAAATATATAGATGATACACATACATACACATGATACATACACACAACATGCACGGATTTTACGATTTTTTTTACTTTTAGAGAAAAATGGGTTAAAGGGGATAAAAAATGTACAAGCGACTGCAGCCAGAATTATGAACTTTCGGTGTTTACATTTCTCTGACTTCTTAGATGGGCAAAATAAACAAATTTCCAAATTGATACTTTTAAGGTCTAAATTAAGAAAAAGGAATAAAAATGGTACCAATCAGACGATAACAACTAGAAAGAAAATAGATGAAAATCGAGATATAGGGATTTTGCGAAAATTTTACTTTTAAGGTCCGAATGGGGAAAAGGGATAAAAATGGTACCAACCAAATGGCTACAGGCAGATTTTAAAAACTCGGTGTTTACATTCCCCTGACTTCTTAGATGCGCAAAATAAAAAAATCTTTCCAAATTGGAACTTTTATGGTCTAAATGATGAAAACGGAATAGAATAAAAATAGATGATTTCGTAAAGGGATTTTACGAAATTTTTACTTTTGGGGAGAAATAGGGCCAAAGGTGATATAACTGGTACCAACCAAACGGCTGCATGTAGAATTATAAAAATTTTGTGTTTGTATTCCTCTGACTTCTTAGATGCGTAAAATAAAAAAATCTTTCCAACTTGGTACTTTTAAGGTTCAAATTAAGAAAAAGGGATAAAAATGTAACCAATCAAACGACAATAAATAGAATAAAAATGGATTAAATTTGGTATTTTACAATTTTTTCTTTTAGGGAGAAATGTAGCCAAAGTTGATAAAAATAGTACCAGCATTCATTCAATTAAAAAAATGCGGTTTTTACGTTCCTGTGACTTCTCAGATGTGCAAAATGAAAAAATCTTTTTAAAAATCGTAGTTTTAAATTTAACAAGTAAAGAGGCGTTAAGTTCGGTCGGAAAGTGAAGTAACATATTTGGAAAATTGTGATTAAATTTCATTGCTTCATTATTATAATATTAATAGTCTACTACTATATATGTACCAGTTAGAATGATAGTGGTCTAAGTCAAAAATCACAAAAATGAGAGACGCCAATGTTTCTCTTTAGTTTGATCAGATCTCTAATTTAAGAACTTTTTTTTGACATTTAATTTTTTTTTAATTTTAGTTTTTTCGTTTTTATTTTTTTTTTGGGTCTGTAATCAATATTTTTAAAAATGACATTTCTCATTTTATGCACACCAAAATTGTCGCTAGTGTTAGTTTGAAAGTGGTCTAAGTCACAATATATCCACTAATATTGATGTGTGGCGATGTAAACAAACATTTGTTTATTTATAATGTCCTGAATCACCTAATTCAGATAATTTGAATAACATATAAAATTAATTTATTTGAACAGTAGAAAATAATTTTAGTATAAAGTTACTAGACGAAAAACCTGTAATTATTTATATATATTTAAAAAAAAATTTAAATAAAATATTTTGTGTTTTCTTTCATTTTTGTTAAGAAAATATTACTTTTGCGAAAAAAAATTTGTGTGTTAAATTTTAAGAAGAATAAAAGTGCTCTAAGTCAGTGCACTGCTCTGAAAGTAGTGGTACCACAGTGGTCGATCTTTTTTATACAAGTTCGATATAGTAGTAGGATATTCTAAGAAAACAATTTTGTTTTTCGGTGAAAAAATATTTTTCAATTGACTCAAACATAAACAATTGCATATCTCAGAACGGATAAAGTCTGACTTAGACCACTATCATTCTAACTGTGCAATTGTACTCAAAAAGTGAACATGAGGGAGCAATCCTCAAAAATGTACTCTAAATATTAGGTGTATTGTCATTCGTCATTAGTGAGAGAGAGCTGCGATAACAAAAACTTTAATAAAAATTTAATTTTTCGCTCAAAATAAAAAATATTATATTTTTTTTCAAATTGTCGCCAATTAAAATATAAATATTTGTATCGAAACAAATTTAAAAAAAAAAAAATATTTTGTGTTGACTTTTTGCACTTAACCTCGATAACCATAAATTTGACTTACACTTGATAATTATCCAGGCTAAGTCCAAAATTTTTAACACAAAAATATTTTTGCCTTTTTGCTAATTTTGGGTTCTGCTGAAGACTTCGGCACAACCTTTGGTCTTAAACCAAAATAAATGACAGGACATACAACATAACAGACCAACTATACATACAAACAACCACAAAAAATATTTTTTCAAAGTTTGTTTTCACACACACATTGATATAGCTTTTGGCGACAATTTAAAAAAATATTTTTTTTATTTTCAGTGAAATTTTAACATTTTATTTAGATTTTTGTTATCGCAGCTTAGTTATCCAGTCTTAAAGCAAAACAGCCCTACCTTCCCTCAGGACCGATTTCTCTCATTTTCAATTTCTTGATTCAGCTACATTGATAAGAAAAGTACAAATTTCAGAGATCCGTTATGTTTTGCGTCTATATTGGAATGAAAACATCTAATTTCAACCACTTTTATATTTTTTATACCCTCCACCTCCAGGATGGGGGTATACTAACTTTGTCATTCCGTTTGTAACACCTTGAAATGTCGACCTGAGATGCTATAAAGTATATATATTCTTGATCGTCATAATATCGATCTAGACATGTCCGTCCGTGCGTTGAAACGTTCAAATTTTCCATAAATGCGATTTATAGTCGTAAATCGGTTGGGATTGAAACGGGGCAAAATCGGCCCAAGGGAAAAAATTTTCCCTCACAAGGACTAAAAATTCCCATAATAATCCATAATATTTTAGAGTATTTAAGCATATTTGTTCAATATGTCCGCTTGTACTTACTTGATAGTGGGTATGTGCACTCCCCCGATAACAAAAACGTGCACCATAAAGTGATTGTTATTTGTAGGGGGTGAAATGGGACCAAAAAGGGATAAAAATGGTACATATTAAACGACAACAGCTAGAAACACGAAATTCGGTGTGTACATTCCTCTAATGGAGTAGATACATAATATAAAAGTATTTTTTCCAAATTAGGGGGTAAAATGGGAATAGAGGGATAAAAATGGTACCAACCAAACGGCTGCACCTAGAATAATCAAATTCGGTGTATATATTCCTCTGATTGCATAGAAACGTAAAATATACGGATTTTTTTAAAATTCGTAGTTTTTGGGGTCAAAATGGAAAAGGGGATAAAAATAGTACCATCCAAATGACAGCAGCTACAGTCATGAAATTTGGAGTATACATTTCTCTCATTGTGTAGACACGGAAAATAAACGGATTTTTCGAAATTCATACTTTTTGGGGTCAAAATGGAAAAAGGGGATAAAATAGTACCATCCAAATGACCGCAGCTAGAGTCATGAAATTCGGAGTATACATTCCTTTGACTACGCAGACATGGAAAATAAAAGTTTTTTTTCAAATTCGTACTTTCATACAATGGGTACGGAGTGATAAGAATGGTACCAACCAAACGGCAAAACCTGGACTAATGAAATTCGGTGTATATATTCCTCTGATTGCGTAGACACGTAAAATAAACGGATTTTGGAAGCTAGCGTGCTTTCAGCAGACAGACAGACAGACGGAAATGGCTAAATCGTCTTAGAATTTTACCAGGATTCAGAATACATATATGTACTTTATGGGGTCTCCAAAGGGAATGTTAAAGTGAACTACCTTTATCCTGGAGGTGGAGGGTATAGAAGGGAGAAAAGGGATAAAAATGGTACCAAATTTGTACTAAGGGCTAAATAGAGAAAAATGGTAAATACCAAATTACAAAATTCGGTGATTACATTCCTCCCACTGCATATACGCACAAAATCTTTCCAAATTGGTACTTTTTAGGTCCAAATGAAGAAAAAGCGATAAAAATGGTCTAGCTAGGTACCATTCTTATCCCTTTGTGTACTTTTATCGCTAAATATGATCTGATGAAGGATGTACAAGATATTTAAATACTTTTCAGTGTGCCAGCAAAAATTCATGAAAATGTTCCTGGGTCTGACTGGACCCATGAGGTACGAATGTGCTGCTCGTCCACAGTCTTATCTTAAAGAATAAAAGTTCTGCGAATGACTTGTCCATTTCCATGTCACCTATACTATGGTGCAATCAAAGCCAACCAAGATGGCCCACTGTGCACTGCACCAACCATATTCAAGAACATGGCACGCATTTAATTCATTCCTTTATGTTGTTGCTGCTGCGGCTGATGTTGTTGCTGATGATGTTTATTGCTGACGATGGCACTGGCAATGGCCATTTGTGAGAGTGTGCGTGTGTCTGTGCTGTTCTGTTCTGTTTATGGGAGTATGAGTGCGAATGTGTGATTATATTGGTGCTGTTGTAATTGTTGTTGCTGTAGTTGTTAAACACAAATGCTCGTTTTTTAAGAGTTTATTATTGTTTGTTTGTCTGTCGAAATGTTAAATAATAAAAGCGCTCCACAACAGCTTCGGCGGCAGCAGCAACAGCAGCTACAGGAAGGCGGTGGTGAGGGGTATGGAAGCAGATGAGAACGAACGAAAGGAGAGGAAAAAACACGTAAAGTGGTGTTTATTTAGAAAATGAAAAGCAAATGCGTCACTTTTGGTTTGCTTTTGACTTGGCCAAAAGCTTTTACATTCATTTCATTTAATATTTTTCATTTCGTTTTTTTCGCACTGTTTTTTTTTCGTTTCGTTCTTTACTTTTATTTGATGCTCGCTGCTGCTTGCTGACTTCTGACGGACGTAAAGTTTTATGTCGATTATTTCGTTTTCATTCCCAACGTTGCTGCTGTTGTTGTTGTTGTGACTGTTGTCTTTCCGTGCGAAGGATTTCGTCCTCGCTGTGCTGTTGTCTGCGTGTGTGTGTGTGGCCTGATGACGGCTGTTGTCATAAACTTTTGACCACAATTTTCAACCGAAAGTACACATTAAAGGGGATAATGAAAACAGGCGAAGAAAAAACCAACAACAGCAACAACGCCAGAAATTGAAGTTTTCCAATTATGCCACACAACAAAGCGTGCAATTTGATAAGGATTTTATTTAAATTTCAAAGGTTTCCTTCTTGCCAACTTGCTAGCTTGCGTCTTATGCCCACTTCCACTCGGCACTCAGCACAACACGAGAGCTGTATGTCGTCCTTCACCTCTGTGTGGAGCTGCTGCTGCTGCCACTGCTGCTTGTTACATTTTCAGATCCTTAGCCAATTTAATACCTATAGCATTGCTGAAATTGGTACATGGCATTGATGGATTTTGTTAATTGAAATTTTCTAATTAACTTAAAGCCTGCACGATTTGCTATTCTTGTGGGCATTCTTCTTGTGTTCGCCATTCAAAAGATAAATTGAATTTGAATTTTCAATTTGTTTGCCATTGAAGAAGATATTGTAAAGTTGATGTTACTGCTAAACCAATACAAATACTCGCAGTCGCTCAAATATTCCATAAAGGATTAGCTAGACAGGATATGGATTCCGGGCGGAATCGTTGTGTTCTGCTGTGTCCTGTTTTGATAGCCACCGAAAGGGTTGCATGGAGGTTTTGGTATTTGCCATAACGTTGCCAACATAAAGCTGGGAAGTAAAACCGAGCAGCAGGGTTGTGACAGCCTCCTGTAAAAGGATAATATCAGGCATCAATATTACTTGTTGTTGTTTGTTTCAAGTATTTACTCAAAACATGCTCGGAATAACTTTGACATTTGTTTCTTATTGTTGGGATCTTAATTAGTTTTCATAGTGCGGAGGGGTGGTAACCATTCCCTCTGGCTGTCCATAAAAAATAAAAAACGAAAAAATGTATCACTTTTTTAGAGACAATTATTTCAGAAATGAGAATGTGTTAATAAAACTATTTCACAATTTGTGCTTCTTTTTAGTTTTGTTATTTCGTCGGGCAATATTTAAAAAATAAAATTTTAAAACTTACAAAATGTTGAACATATGGACCGTCAAATGTGGCCATGTTTTGAAAAACCCTTGTTTGTGGTGTGCATGTTTCCTCCGTTAGACATCATCTAAACTATTCAAACAAAATTCTTTCTAGGTATCTAGGTCCACCGTAGGATTTTTTCTTTAATTTTTTGTTTGTCAAAATTACAGCTGTTTGAAAAAAATGACTTTTTATACCCTCACTCTAGCGAGTAGGAGAGTATATGTCACTGAAAAAATGTGTAACGCATTGAAGGTGTTTTTTAATAACGTAAGTTTTTACCAAATCCGTTTCACAACTTTTTAAGTTGTTTGAGCCATGTCCGTCTGGCTGGCTGATAACTCTCGAAAGGAACTAAGGAATCAATTCAAACTTTGTAATATTGTTTTCCAAATTTAGTTTAAGTTCGAAGGTGAGCCACTCCTCTGCAAGTACCTCCTACAAAAATTGTCTATATTCTTATGTTAAACTCCAAACGGATATTCGGAATCAGCTAAATTTTGGTATTTGATTTTTATACCCTACACCACTTCGTGGGTTAGGGTATTATAAGTTAGTTTCGCGCCAAATGTTTGCAACACCAAGAAATAATTGAGCTAGATCCACCTTTAAGTATACGGATCGGCTTAGAATCACCAGCTGAATCGATTTAACGATGTCTGTCTGTCCGTCCGTCCGTCTGCTGTCCGTCTTAGCTTGTTCGCACTCTACAGGTCGCAGTTGTTGCCCGATTGTCATGAAATTTGACAGAAGTTACTTTTTTTGGCCAAGGACGATCGGTGTTGAATTTGGAGAAAATTGGTTCAGATTTAGACATAGCCTCCATATAAATATCCCTATAATCATGACCAAATTTGCAGGGTCGTGTTATATTTGAACTGGAAATAGCTCACAGGAAAGTGGACCACATGGATCTATGTTTTGATATAGCCTAGCCCCCATACAAATGTACCTCCGATTTACAACATTAGTGATCTAAAATGCACATTTTACATCAGATCTTGA
This sequence comes from Polietes domitor, assembly GCA_947397865.1. Classification (NCBI taxonomy): domain Eukaryota; kingdom Metazoa; phylum Arthropoda; class Insecta; order Diptera; family Muscidae; genus Polietes; species Polietes domitor. Next base: position 252,825,058 of record OX377618.1, on the reverse strand, counting down.
TCAAATATTCCACACAATGTTACATTTTGATTAGAAACACCTAGTTTGAAAGCCAGCTATATAGGTCGATTTTTTGGTATAGCCCCCATACAAATGGGCCCTCAGTTCACACTATTATCGCTCTAGAACCCACATCTTACATTGGATCGTGATAAAATTTGGTAGAATATGGTAGGTTATATTTCAATGAAGAATACATACTTTGAAAGTCCCACTATAAGGTCCCACTTTTTAATGTAGCGCCCTTACAAATGGGCCCCCACTTTTAATATTACCCTTCTAGGACCCAGATTGTACATCGGGAGTTTATAAAATTTTGCAGATTATATTACATTTCAACTAAGAATACATACTATAAATAGGGACCCATACAAAATGGGCCCCTATTCAACTCTATTACAGCTCTAGAACTCACATCGTACATTGGATCTCGATAAAATTTTGCAGATAATCTTATAAAGGGTGGGGTATAGAACTTTAAGTTGGCATCACTTTTTTAACTGGCGGCCATTTTGTCAGCTGTCAAGTGATTAATATTTAGTTTGGTTTGCCATTTCATCATGAACAGGTTGACAAAAGAACAACGCTTGCAAATCGTGCAAATTTATTTCGCTTTATTTCACCGCTCCGTCCATTTTATGGTCGACATAATCGCCCATCAGAGCAATTAATTCGGTTAACCATGGATCGTTTTCGCACTACGTTTACTCTATGTGATAATACGCATCCGCAGAGACGTCGAACAGTGCGCACCGAAGAAACAATTGCCGCTGTAGAGCAAAGTGTTGAAGAGGACCCGAATGAATCGATTCGCCACCGTGCACAGCAATTGGAGCTGCACAGCAATTGGAGAAAGTGGTTGAAAATTGGACCTGTAAAATTGGCTATATTCGAGCCAGCCGCTGCGGCCACATGCCCGAAATCATATTTAAACATTAATGGCATAAAATTATCCTTCCAATAAAGCCAAATTGATGGACATTAAAACGATTTTCTTGTGTTTTATTTCAATTCGAAGTTCTATACCTCAATAAAAAACACCCTATATTTCAACTAAGAATACCTACTTTGAAAGTGGTCTATTTGGGTCCACTTTTTAATGTAGCGCCCTTAAAAAGGGCCCCTATTCGACTCTATTACAGCTCTAGAAACTACATCATACATCGGATGTTGATCAAATTTTGCAGATTAAGATATATTTAAACTAGTTATAACTACCTTGAATGAGAGCTATATAGATCCATTTTTTAGCACAGGCCCCAAGTGTTGTTGTAGGCCCCATCAAATGTCCGTCCGAGTCATCCCATTACCGCTGTATAATCTGTATTTGTCATTGAATCTTGACCAATTTTCCAGTTCATGTTATAAAGAGTGATTTTTTTGAGGTTAGGATTTTCATGCATTAGTATTTGACAGATCACGTGGGATTTCAGACATGGTGTCAAAGAGAAAGATGCTCAGTATGCTTTGACATTTCATCATGAATAGACTTACTAACGAGCAACGCTTGCAAATCATTGAATTTTATTACCAAAATCAGTGTTCGGTTCGAAATGTGTTTCGCGCTTTACGTCCGATTTATGGTCTACATAATCGACCAAGTGAGCAAACAATTAATGCGATTGTGACCAAGTTTCGCACTCAGTTTACTTTATTGGACATTAAACCAACCACACGAATGCGTACAGTGCGTACAGAAGAGAATATTGCGTCTGTTTCTGAGAGTGTTGCTGAAGACCGTGAAATGTCGATTCGTCGCCGTTCGCAGCAATTGGGTTTGTGTTATTCGACCACATGGAAGATTTTACGCAAAGATCTTGGTGTAAAACCGTATAAAATACAGCTCGTGCAAGAACTGAAGCCAAACGATCTGCCACAACGTCGAATTTTCAGTGAACGGGCCCTAGAAAAGTTGGCAGAAAATCCGCTTTTTTATCGACAAATTTTGTTCAGCGATGAGGCTCATTTCTGGTTGAATGGCTACGTAAATAAACAAAATTGCCGCATTTGGAGTGAAGAGCAACCAGAAGCCGTTCAAGAACTGCCCATGCATCCCGAAAAATGCACTGTTTGGTGTGGTTTGTACGCTGGTGGAATCATTGGACCGTATTTTTTCAAAGATGCTGTTGGACGCAACGTTACGGCGAATGGCGATCGCTATCGTTCGATGCTAACAAACTTTTTGTTGCCAAAAATGGAAGAACTGAACTTGGTTGACATGTGGTTTCAACAAGATGGCGCTACATGCCACACAGCTCGCGATTCTATGGCCATTTTGAGGGAAAACTTCGGAGAACAATTCATCTCAAGAAATGGACCGGTAAGTTGGCCACCAAGATCATGCGATTTGACGCCTTTAGACTATTTTTTGTGGGGCTACGTCAAGTCTAAAGTCTACAGAAATAAGCCAGCAACTATTCCAGCTTTGGAAGACAACATTTCCGAAGAAATTCGGGCTATTCCGGCCGAAATGCTCGAAAAAGTTGCCCAAAATTGGACTTTCCGAATGGACCACCTAAGACGCAGCCGCGGTCAACATTTAAATGAAATTATCTTCAAAAAGTAAATGTCATGGACCAATCTAACGTTTCAAATAAAAAACCGATGAGATTTTGCAAATTTTATGCGTTTTTTTTTAAAAAAAAGTTATCAAGCTCTTAAAAAATCACGGTTGAAGAGACTCAAAGTAAATTACTTGTTTTGCATAAGTTGGCGTTTTGCTGTCTTTGATGAAGCCCGCTGAAATTTTACCACAAATTGTTTTGTAGAACATTTTAATCCCTAAATGTTCTTTTTGAAAGCACTTTCTTGAATTTCTGGAAAAAATGGTCAAATTGACCCATAAAGATAGGAGCTAGATAATATTATGAAATCGGGTAAAAAGGGATAAAAATTGTACTAATTAAACGGATGGAACTGGAATCATAAAATTCGGTGTGTACATCCCTCAAAATGCTTAGAAACGCAAAATGGCAGAATTTTTTGAAATTTGTACTTTTAATAGGCAAACGGGGAAAAGGGGGTAAAAAAGGTACTAACAACACGGATGATGCTACAATATTGAAATTCGTTTTACAGTGCAGATCACTGACATGAAGGCATTTTTCGAAATTTGTGCTTTTAAGGGATTAAATGGGATAAAAAATGTACCACATCCCAGACCAAACGACTGGGCCTAGAATCATGACATTCGGAACAGGTATTACTTTTACAGCACTAATGTGACTAAGAAAATAGTTTCCAAAATTCGTACTTTATGTGGGTGAAATTGGGTAGAAAGGGATACAAATGGTACCAATCAAACAGACGGAGATGGAATCATGGAATTCGGCACCATAAAGGGGGAAGCGAATCAAAAGTGGTTAAATTTGATGGAATCGGGATAAAAATAGTACCAACCAAAGTTTTCAGCAAGAATATGAAAAGGCTATTAGGCCTCAAAATGCTTAGAAACGCAAAATGGCAGAATTTTTTGAAATTTGTACTTTTAATAGGCAAACGGGGAAAAGGGGGTAAACAAGGTACTAACAACATGGATGATGCTACAATATTGAAATTCGTTTTACAGTGCAGATCACTGACATGAAGGCATTTTTCGAAATTTGTGCTTTTAAGGGATTAAATGGGATAAAAAATGTACCACATCCCAGACCAAACGACTGGGCCTAGAATCATGACATTCGGAACAGGTATTACTTTTACAGCACTAATGTGACTAAGAAAATAGTTTCCAAAATTCGTAATTTGTGTGGGTGAAATTGGGTAGAAAGGGATACAAATGGTACCAATCAAACAGACGGAGATGGAATCATGAAATTCGGCACCATAAAGAGGGAATCGGGATAAAAATGGTACAAACCAAAGTTTTCAGCTAGAATATGAAAAGGCTATTAGAAATGTGTGTACATTTCTCCGAGTACGTAGACGCGCAACATACATTATTTTTTCGAAATTTGTATGTTTTAAGGGCGCAAGCGGCACAGGGAGAGTTCTGTGGGAACATTATAGTCCTTATCCCCAGCTAAATAAAAAATAAATAAATAATGTTTCTTCTACTTATACGTTCCGATTACAAGTCACCGGTATAGCAGTTATATGTAAGGGTTTTAATTTTAACTTGGATAGGGACTACAAAGGGCGTGCCAAAAGCATAAATATTTTGTAGGTTTTTAAAATCTCAAATTGCAACTAATTTCGATTATACGTCTGGAAGTTATATCAGTTTTATTTTGACCAAAGCTTGTGTCAATTTTCGTGGACAGGGTGTGACAATATCGCCCATATTCTGTTATGTGAAAATATTGCTAAATAGAATATTTAGGTTTAATTTTCGTATGTACGGGTCGTTTATTTTGGAATATCGACTATATGTGTGGGGGTAACATAAGGTGTATATCATCTCCGAGTTTAAACTAAGTCTGGGAAAAAATACTATGCGCATAGTTTGAATAAATTCTTTAAGTCTCTTCCAGAGTTTTCGGGTATACCAGCGAGTCAGACGGACGTGAAAGGGACGTGGACATACTTATCGTTTTAAATCTCTCCTTCAATGCGTTACACTTTTTTCTATCCCAAATGATATATACGCTCCGAGTCTGTAGTGAGGGTATAATTATCATAGCTTTATATGATTTTTGCAAAAAATTGTTTGCATTTTGTGCCTATAAATTAAACTATTGACTACGTATAAATGGATGGCACAGTGTAAATTGTTTTTTTTTTAATTTGTACAAGGTGTATAAATCGAAAAGTTAGTGTGAATATACCGCTGAATACGTAGTTGCGCAAAGTAAAATGATTTTTCAAAAGTTGTGAGCGTTTACAAACGATTTATCTGAAAGTGATATACTTAGACTAAGGCAACTTCAAAATATAAAAAAAACTGTTTGAATACCGAGACAAAATACTGTCAATACCACCCCATTTGGAAAATTTCCGCGTACGAAGTAGCGGGTATTTGCTAGTTTTCGTATAAACAGATTTATGGTCTTATTGATTGTCCATTGCTTAGTCTTATTAGTTTTAATGTTCCACCTAGAATTTTTTAATATTCCTTTTTATGGAACTAAATATGCTTCCCTTGAGCCTATTTTGAGGTTCATGAAGAAAAAATAAATCATGATATGATGATAAATATGATATTCAATCTACATTAAATAGATTTAAGGAAATTATATATGTAATCTATTTTTTTGTTTTGCTAGTCTATAAGAATTGTAGTCTATAGACTTATGAATAAATAAATAAATTTTGGGAAGGACCAAATGGCCAAAATGATTCAATAGGTATGCTAAACTAAACATCCGAAAAATAGTACAAATATGCACCAGGCGAAAAAAAAACAAATTTGCAATCGAAATAATGTTGTCGCCTTAAAAAAACAACAAAAATTTCAACTTTTTGGTAGTTTTTTTCCTTAGCATTGTGTAACTGCTAATTGAAGTAACACAATGCAACGTTACCAATATGAAACCAAGCAAATTAATTTTTTTCTTGTAACCTAAATATTGGTTGGGCGAGGTGACCAACTAGTCAGGGCTCACGTGAAAAGTGACGAAACTGATTTACTGGCTACTCCTTCGTAAGATACACTTTTCATATGTATTAAATGTAAAATAACTTCTTCTAAGCCAAAAGGTGATTTTTATATTTATTTTTTAGTTATTTTATATTTGCACGCAAGTGGAAACTGTATTAAGAATATAATATATACTGTGAGTTCGAGTGGGTCGCAATAAGAAATTGTGTTGAATTATATAAGAAATGTAGGAATACAAGTAATTGTGGAATTTATATCGACGAATGGCTTAAAATGTTCCACAGTTGAATGCATTATCTGCCAGCAAAAAAAAATGGAAGTACTTCCACAAGAGACACATTTAGTGTCATGCCATAATCCCATATTTTTTTACAATAACTGGAATATTGATTAAGTTCCAAGCATTCTTAGTCGAATTAAGGACAAATGCTTCCCATACATAATTCTAAGTAAACTTCATCTTCATTATTCCAATCAACCCTCTTATGAACTATTTTCTGGTATACAGTCAATTGTTTAGGCATAACTGAGAAACTATTACCCTATTTCACCATGACGAAGACTACATCATTGGTTGATGTCACTAAATCACTTAGTGCTAAGTTTTTAATTTTTGACCAGATCTTGAATAAATCCAGTTTTGTGATAATGATCGTAGTGAGACGTTTATTTTTTTGCTTTTCTCAAAATGATGTATTTTGTTGTTTCACTTCCTGGAAATTTATATATTTTAATAAAAGCAATGTGGGAAGTTCTATTGAACAGCTTCCGAAAAAAGTTAATAATATATCAATTTTAATATATATATCAATTTTTAAAATATATCAAAATTTAAAAAATGCCATTTTCATAAGTGGATGTGGAAAGGCATTTTTCGCATGGGGTCACAGAGGTAAGATATCCGCTTTACACACAGAACGTATCGAGTTCGAATCGTGACTCGGGGAAAATCTGTTTAATTTATTATTACATATTTGTTTTTTTTTTTATAAATAAACAACGCTAATTTTTATAATTTTGTTTAACAATGTGTATCAATTATTAATTTAATACTAAATTGTTTGCTTTAATTAATCAACACTCAGAACAGAGGATAGCTGAGATGGTTAGATTGTCGCAGTAGCAACCAGAAGGTTTTCTGTTCTACCCCCGGTAGCTGCGGAAATGGAGGCTATATATCCCCGATCTCAAACGGAATTTGGACCAACTCTTTTTTGGAAATTATTCTACTTACAAAGGGCTAAATAATTGCCTTTGGAATACCCGATTCATGTATTCTAGGTTTCGAGATATCGGACATTCAAAGTTCGATATATACACCCGATATCCTTAAAGCTATATATCTCCGATCTCAAACGGAATTTGGACCAACTCTTTTTTGGAAATTATTTTACTTACCAAGGGCTAAATAATTGCCTTTGGAATACCCGATTCATGTATTCTAGTTTTCGAGATATCGGACAATCAATATTCTATATATATAAACCTGATATCTGAAAACCTATGTATCACCGATCTCAAACGGAATTTGGGCCAACTCTTTTTTGGAAATTATTCTACTTACAAAGGGCTAAATAATTGCCTTTGGAATACCCGATTCATGTATTCTAGGTTTCGAGATATCGGACATTCAAAGTTCGATATATATAAACGCGATATCTTAAAAGCTATATATCTCCGATCTCAAACGGAATTAGGACCAACTCTTTTTTGGAAAATATTCTACTTACCAGGGGCTAAATAATTGCCTTTGGAATACCCGATTCATGTATTCTAGTTTTCGAGATATCGGACATTCAAAGTTCGATATATATACACCCGATATCTTAAAAGCTATATATCTCCGATCTCAAACGGAATTAGGACCAACTCTTTTTTTGGAAAATAGTCTACTTACCAGGGGCTAAATAATTGCCTTTGGAATACCCGATTCATGTATTCTAGTTTTCGTGATATCGGCTCTTCAATGTCAGATCAATACATGGGCTAAAATGGCCTGTTTTGTATAGTTTTTGTACTTTTGACTGATTCGATGCATTCAAATAATTGGAACGGAAAATATTGTTAAAAAAGAATTACATAATTCCTTTTAATTTTATTATTTTAAGTGTTTTTATGAAAAAATATATTTTTTAAATACGTTCCACAATCTGAATTGGTTTGTGTCTAGGGTGTGGGACGAATTTAACTTACGAATTTATCTTCACACCCTTCAATTTGTTTACTTCAATGAAAGACTTTCCACAATTTCTTTCTAAATAACTGCCATTTAGAATACGTTTGAATGTTGGCCATTTCAAATCCCTCGATATTCTTAATTAAACAAGAGAACACATTTATTAACTTTTACTAAAAATGCTGCTGCGGTCAGGTTTAAAGTTTTTCTCCGCTGGAGTACACGCAGTGATCAAATTAAATCTGTATCTTTCGATTAATTATTGAGAGATATCTTACCTTTCACATGCTTAGAGGTGTTTTCAAGATGATTTGCCAAATTTAGAATCCACACTGAGTATGGGTGACCCGCCAAAGTTGGTCACATCGGCATTGTCAAGTTATGCAATGATTGCCAATGTGCTTAGTTTAAGAGATATTTGGAAAAAAAACAAGTAAAAACGGCGTTAAGTTTGGCCAGGCCGAACTTTATATACCCTCCACCATTGATTGCATTCCACAGAGGATGTCGATTTTCGTAGAAGCACAGTAGTATTACAGGAAAATATATTTTTTTTACATAGCCAAATCAAAATAAATACAAATATTAAAAGCAATAATTTTATAAATAAATATAATATTTTAATTATTTCAAACCACGCAAGGCTACCAATACGCCAATTCAAAAAATAAATATTCCTCTATTTATATTTTCAAAAAGCTTAAATACCATAAATATTTGTAGATAGTGGGTGCTACAGTTGGTTGTATTTCCATTCTATTTGAATTCCAAAAGTACAAATTTTGAAAATCCATTATCAAACGTACATAGTGCAAAATAACCTAACTTCATGATTCAACTAATTTTTGCAGTAAAAGAAAAAGTACGAATTTGGAAAAAACTTTTTATTTTGCATGTCTATGCAGTCAGAGGAATTTAGATACACCGAGTTCAATGATTCCAGCTGCGGCCATTTGGTTGGTACAATTTTGACCCCCTCTTTATTTGACGTTTCTACCCAATTATAATTTCATCATTCTGGCTGTAGTCGTTTAGTTAGTACTATTTTTATCCCTCTGTACCATTGTATCCTTTGAAAGTACGCAAAATCAGAATTTCGAAAATTCCGTTTATTTTCCGTGTCTACGCAGTCAGAGGAATGTATACTCAGAATTCCATGACTCTAGCTGCGGTCAATTGGTTGGTACTATTTGTAACCCCTTTTTCATTTTAACCCCAAAAAGTACGAATTTTGAAAAATCCGTGTATTTTAAGTGTCTATGCAATCAGTGGAATATATACACCGAATTTCTTTATTCTAGGTGTAGCCATTTGGTTGGTACCATTTTTATCCCTCTGTACCCATTGTATTCCTTGAAAGTACGAATTTGGAAAAAACCTTTTATTTTCCATGTCTACGTAGTCAAAGGAATGTATACTCCGAATTTCATGACTCTAGCTGTGGTCATTTGGTTGGTACTACTTTTATCCCCTTTTTCATTTTGACCCCAAAAAGTATGAATTTCGAAAAATCCGTTTATTTTCCGTGTCTACACAGTCAGAGGAATGTATACTCCAAATTTCATTACTCTAGCTGCGGTCATTTGATTTGTACTATTTTTATCCCCTTTTTCATTTTAACCCCAAAAAGTACGAATTTTGAAAAATCCGTGTATTTTACGTGTCTATGAAATCAGAGGAATGTATACACCGAATTTGATTATTCTAGGGGCAGCCGTTTGTTTAGTACTAATTTGGAAAAAAATACTTTTATCTACTCAATCAGAGGAATGTACACACCGAATTTCGTGTTTCTAGCTGTTGTCGTTTAATATGTACCATTTTTATCCCTTTTTTGTCCCATCTCACCCCCTATAAATAACAATCACTTTATGGTGCACGTTTTTGTTATCGGGGGAATGGGCACACCCAATATCAAGTAAGGACAAGCAGACATATTGGAAAATTATGCTTAATACTCTAAAATATTAGGGATTATTATGGGTATTTTTAGTCCTTGTGAGGGAAAAATTTTTCCCTTTGGGCCGATTTCGCCCCGTTTCAATCTCAACCGATCTACGACTATAAGACGCATTTATGGAAAATTTGAACATTCTAGCTCCTTTCGTTTATATGCTAGCGTGCTTTCAACAGATGGACGGACGGACATGGCTAGATCGTCTTAGAATTTTATGACGATCAATAATATATATACTTTATAGTGTCTCAGGTCGACATTTCAAGGTGTTACAAACGGAATGACAAAGTTAGTATACCCCCATCCTGGAGGTGGAGGGTATAAAAACTATCGATCTCATTATTATTATACCCTACACCACTTCGTGGACTAGGGTATTATAAGTTAGTTTCGCGCCAAATGTTTGTAACACCAAGAAATAATCGGGCTAGACCCACCTTTAAGTATACCGATCGGCTTAGAATCACCAGGTGAGTCGATTTAACGATGTCTGTCTGTCTGCCTGTCCGTCCGTCCGTCTGCTGTCCATCTAAGCTTGTTCGCACTCTACAGGTCGCATTTGTTGTCCGATTGTCATGAAATTTGGCAGAAGTTATTTTTTCTGGCCAAGGACCGTTGGTATTGAATTTGGAGGAAATCGGTTCAGATTTAGATATACCGATTGACATTTTCCGCTCTAGAAACCACATTTTGTACTCGATTTTTTTAAATTTGGCACAATATCTTATAATCCAACTAGAAACACCTATGCAGACATTGGGTAAGATCGGTTCAGATTTAGATATAGTCCCCATACAAATGTCGCTCCCTATTTCACTCTTTCCGCTTTAGAAACCACATATTGTACCCGATTTTCTTTAAAATTGGCACAACATTTTATAATCGAACTAGAAACAGCTATGGTGAAAGTGGGTATGATCGGTTCAGATTTAGATATAGCCCCCATACAAATGTCGCTCCCGATTTGACTTTTTCCGCTCTAAAATCCAAATATTTTACCCGTTTTTCTTTAAAATTGGCACAACATCTTATAATCCAACTAAAAAACCTGTGGTGAAAGTGGATAAGATCGGTTCAGATTTTGATATAGCCCACATACAAATGTTGCTCCCGAATGTTTAACCGATTTTGGCCAAACTTTACATATTATATTTCACCAATAAACATACATGGCGAAAGCAAATGTCCTTTCCGATTTAAAATTTTTTGTCAAACACATACATTTACAGGATTCAAAAATCCTTCCCGATTTCACTTTTTTACCGAATTGAATTGCAATGAGAATTGTTTGGGTGATGCCCATATGTCTATACTTTGGTATAACCCAAATGGGGCCCATTCTGATCTATTACAGCTCTAGAAACTACATCTTACATCGGATCTTCATCAAATTTTGCAGATCATGATATTTTTCAGCTAGGAATACCTACCGTGAATGAGAAATATATAGGCCCATGTTTTAGACCAGGCCCAGAATGTTGTTATATGCCCCCTTTTGAAATGTCGGTCCTATTACTACTGTATAATTTGTATTTGTCTGTCGGATAATTGGATCAATTGCCATATTAATTTAATAATAATATTAATTTATTTACCATATTCGTTAAATTTGACTAAAGATGACTGTATAATTTATATGAACTACATAAAATTGCTCCCATGAAATACCTGGGTTTAGTAATCAAAGCGAGGTACATGCGCAGGGAGTGGTGTAGGGTATTATATAGTCGGCCCCGCCCGACTATACCCTTTCCTTACTTGTTTTTTTAATTTATTTATATTTCGATGTTTTTAAAATTAATTTTAATTTAAATTTTTAAATTTAAGATAGGTTATAAAATTATAAATAAATTGGTGGGACGATCAGTACAACTTCAGTCAGAAGTTATACACTTTTGAAGTTCCAAGAAGGTGTCACATTTATTTTTTTTCCCATAAAAACGACAAAATTGTTTCGTTTGTTAATTCTTTAATCAGCAGCAAATTACTATTATTTTTCGTCATTTTTGTCAATTTTTCAATATCAAAAAAATTGCTAAAATTGTCAAATCACAAAGCACCAATTAGAAAATGTTTTATCATTCATGTGACTGACTACCACGACTGGCTCGGCTGTGCTCATTCAATCAACCGAATTTTTCAGTACAGCCCAAAATCCACATCAAACAGTGACTCGTTGTGGATGCATTGACTCTCTGAACCCCATATGCGGCAATTTAGCTCATTGATATATGAAGGCTGAACTGAAGGCTGATCTCTTCTCGAAATTTTTTTCACGTAAATTTGGGAGTAAGTTTTTAACATTTTCCAATTTTGTTCGGGCGCAAAACCTGAAAATAAAAACAAAAATGAATATTATTCAAGCTTTCAAAGTCAAAGTAATCGGTAGTTCAAATTTAAAGCTCATTATACATTTTAACGGAAATTTTAAAGATTTTCTTTGGGAGACCGATTTAAAGACTATAAACCTTATAAATGGACGATAGTTAATATTTCTGCTTCCGTCCAAAGTGAGCCGGTTTAGCTGTATTCATTTTTAGCGACCCTCTTTACTATACCTGCCTTTCTTTTTGTTCTCCACTAAATGTATTTAGCATTAGTCGCTGTGGAATTCATTCAATTGTCTGGTATTATCTGTGCGGGCGAATACCATTTTATTATGGAATTCCTTGAATCCATTGAATGTCTGTTGTTTATTCATCTTTAAACCAATTTAAGAGAATTGAGCGATAAATACGATACGATACGATGCGATATGTTAATGTTCAGTTTTGCTTACAAGAATTGCTACGCACAGAATCTGGTAACGTAGGCGGCGTAGAAATTGCCAAATATGCCTGAGGTTTGCATGGAATGGTAACACAAATCAATTTTAATTTCATCGTAATTAAGATGGCCGACGGGAGATCAGGTTTCCTTTTTTTCTCTAGTGGAAACCTGTAACATTAAATCTATGCGTGGGCGGCTACGGTTAATGTTTACATAGCCCTGCGATTGGTTTTGTCCGATGGCCTAGTGGGGATTAGAGAGAGATCAGAAAAGCGATTGATGGGTGTTCGTCAGAAATGAAGACATGGTAAGAAATCGAAACAAAAAGTAGAAAAAGTTGGAAATGACAGCAACAAACAAACTTTGGGTCCGAGACCTAAAAACTGACATCGTTGAGTACACTTTTCCTGGAAAACTACCTTCGGTCGTGCCCTAAGATAATGTTTAAATCCACGACCCTCCATATCGTCCATGGAAATTTCGACGGCTTCAACTACGATAGATGATGTGATACAGCCGATAATTAAAGTCATGTCCTATCCAGAATTCAAATAGTTGAAGGTGTAAATTGGTCTCTTTAAATTTAAAAATCGTTGAATCATTCTTAGTGAAATAGCAGATCAATAGCACAGAAGAGCTTAAAAAGGAAAGGGAAACTGTAACTTTTAAACGTTCCTTCAGAGCAAGAGCTGCGAGTGGGTGTCAGCTCTTATTTCAATATTCCATTGGCCCGAGGCAGCGCACATGTCGATGCTAATTCGCATATCCTCGCAGGGTGACTGGAATGTTTTCAACTATTTTGCTGTCGCAGCAGTGTCTGCCCTAGCAGCGCGCATGATGGCCAAGTATAAATTATTAATATATAAATTTGTTTAGTTAATAGCGGGACTTTAGTGTGTATGTGTGTGTGTGTCTTTAAACCAAAGGATATCAAGTGATTTGCAAAAAATCCACGAAACCACGTGTGTTTTTTAAACATAAACACAAAAAGGGCTCAGCAAACTTTAGTTTGTAAACAATCTAGACAGGGAGGACATTTTAATGGACACTGAGGAAGGGAGCAATTTGTTTTTAATTTTACTACTCCCACGAGTCTCCCTTAGTCATTATAGCAAAGGACTTTATAATATTACTCATACGCCAGCTCCCACACTCAAAGAATTCTACAATTCCATTCCATGTTCATGCATAAGAAGATTGTGGGGTTTGATTTTTTTGGTGCGGGAAATCACTTGAATTCCCCGCAACTTGTAAAAAACCCATTCCGTTTTTTCACACATTTACTCTTGGCACACATAAATATTGCAATTATTTGCTTTGTTTCTTTACTTTTTCTTGTGGAAGATGTTGAAACAGTCAAAAGGGGGAAAGTTGCAAAAGAGCGAACACAAACATCTCAAAGATAAGTATTTACTTATTTGTTTGATGTGCTCGTGTTTTTATTGATTCGTGTTCTTGCAATTGCCAGAAAAAATACCCTCAAATATTTTGAATGCGAAATTGCTTGGAATCATTGCATTATGGTGCTTTCCATGAACGTTAATGATACACGAAAAAGAGCTAGAACGTCCAAATTTTTCATAAATGCGTCTTATAGTCGTATATCGGTTGGGATTGAAACGGGGCGAAATCGGCCCAAAGGGAAAAATTTTTTCCTCACAAGGACTAAAAATACCCATAATAATCCCTAATATTTTAGCGTATTTAAGCATGTTTTTTGAATATGTCTGTTTATATTTGCTTGATATTTGGTATGGGCATTCCCCGTATAGCAAAAAAGTGCACAATAAAGTGATTCTTATTTGTAGGGGATGAAATGGGACCAAAAAGGGATAAAAATGGTACATATTAAACGACAACAGCTAAAAACACGAAATTCGGTGTGTACATTCCTATAATTGAGTAGATACATAATATAAAAGTATTTTTTCCAAATTCGTACTTTTAAGGGGTAAAATAGGAATAGAGGGATAAAAATGGTACCAACCAAACGGCTGTACCTAGAATAATGAAATTCGGTATATACATTCTTCTGATTGCATAGATAAGTAAAATACACGGATTTTTCAAAATTCGTACTTTTTGGGGTTAAAATGAAAAAAGGGGATAAAAATAGTACCAATCTAATGACCGCAACTAGAGTCATGAAATTCGGAGTATAAATTCCTCTGAGTGTGTAGAAACGGAAAATAAACTGATTTTTCGAAATTCGTACTTTTTGGGGTTAAAAAGGAATAAAGGTATAAAAATAGTACCAACCAAATGACCGCAGCTAGAGTCATGAAATTCGGAGTATATATTCCTCTGATTGCGTAGACACGGAAAATAAACGAATTTTTCGAAATTCATACTTTCAAGGGATACAATGGTACAGAGGTATAAAAATAGTAGCAACTAAAAGACTACAGCTAGAATGATGAAATTAGAATTGCGTAGGAACGTCAAGGGGCTAAAAGTGGTACCAACCAAATGGGCGCAGCTGGAATCATGGAATTCGGTGTATACATTCCTCTGACTGCATAGACACGCAAAATAAAAAGTTTTTTTCCAAATTCGTAATTTTTCTTTTACGGCAAAAATTGGTTGAATCATGAAGTTAGGTTATTGTGCACTATGTACGTCTCATAATGGATTTTCAAAATTTGTACTTTTGGAATTAAAATAGAATGGAAATACAACCAACTGTAGCACCCACTATCTACCAATATTTATAGCATTTAAGCTTTCTGAAAATATAAATATAAGAATATTTATTTTTTGATTTGAAATAATTAAAATATTACATTTATTTGTAAAATTATTTTTTCAATATTTGTATTTGTTTCGGTTTGGCTATATTAAAACAAATATTTTCCTGTAATATTACTGCACTTCTACGAAAACCGACAACCTCTGTTGAATGCAATCCATGGTGGAGGGTATATAAAGTTCGGCCCGGCCGAACTTAATTCCGTTTTTACTTGTTTGTATTAATTTAAGATGCAGCAACGTGTCGAATTGTTGTGGGAACGTAATATTTCGTTGCTGCAACGAAATTGCTATAACGAATCTGGTTCGTTGATACAACGAACGATTTTCAGTGTATAGCGTGGTAGTCCTCGACTATATATGTCCCAGTTAGTATGATAGTGGTCTAAGTCAAAAAACCAAAAAAGGAGATATGTTAATTTTTCTCTTTACTTTGATCAGTTCTGTAATTTAACGACGTTTCCTTTTGACATTTATAAAAAATGTACCGTTAAAATAATTTTTCTCATTTTTTGCACACCAAAATTGTCTTTAGTAATAGTTAGTGGTCTAAGTCACACTATATCCACCAACTTTAAGTGAATCAAATAATTTAAATAACATACAAAATGAAATTATTTTAAAAGTAAATAATGGGGCCGGTATGCCGGAATAAAATTTTATTTTATTTTTTGCTCAAAAAAAGTATTAATTCACATTGTTGCCAGTTACGATATAAATATTTGTATCAAAATAAATTTTCCAAAAAATCGATAACCATAAATTTTACTTGGACTGGATAATTATCCAGGCTAAGTCCAAAATTTTTAACATAAAATTATTTATTCAAAATTTGTTTTCACACACACATTGATATTGTTGTTGGCGAAAATTTTTCAAAAAAGGATTTTTTATTATTAGTTTTTGTGTTGTTGACTAGTGATCGATTGACTGATTTTCTATGAGTTTTGAATGAAAATAAATGGAACCACTAAGCGCTTTAGATCGCCTACCATTAAAGTTCGAATAGTCAGATTGTGGGAATCATCATAAAACATTTCACATGTCTTTTTGTGCGTGGTGTCAAGGAAAAACTTTATTCAGTTATGTGTGCTGCTACGCAGTATATTTTCCATGTTATGATAAATTTCTTCATACATAGAGCCATAACTCGATATATATCACACAGAGGACCACCTCTATTTTGACATGACACCCCAAACCAGCCCATCTCTATTGTAATTGTTTCATTCCCCTGTAACCCGGGGCGTCAAACATCTGGTATCGCTTTTTTCACTCGAAAAAGTACTTGACAATTGTAATACTGTCTTGAAGTGTGCACTCCTTACTTTAGTCTTTGTTTTTTATTGGAGTTTGAAAGAAAAACAAAAAATTTTGTTGGATTCATACCTGTGCCATGTTTCATTATTATGAATGAATTATGTGGAAACTCAGCGACTTCTGCCGCAACGAACGAAGGAGACTTCTGCCGCGGAGGAGTAGCATTTGCGAATTGTGTGCCGAGTTTTATGCGAAAACTCCCAAGTTATGGTGTGTCGCCAAGACAGTTCGTAATTATCGCCTGATTTATCAGTATTTAACACGCTACGGGGTAAACGTCCCGACCGGGCGGGAGACAGAGAAGGAGAGTTATCGGATATTCTTCCACTTTGGCTGGTTGTGGAAATTGTGCCAAATAAGTTTTTTGGCAAACAACTGCAGCGTCAGTTTCACGTTAACTTTTGGAAGTCAAAGTACAAATCAAACAGTTCATCGAAGAGTAAATGACTCTTCCCGGCACAGCACCCCCTTCGATATTCGGCAGATGATGTTAATCTTCGATTCATTCCCAATGGCTAACTACGCCTCAGCAGTGGTAAGAGCAAATGGAAGCCGGTGTATGCATTCATATGCTTTGTGGCAATTACAATCATCCTGGACAGTGTTGTGCCAATAGTTTTGCCTGGTGGTGGTGGTGGTGGTGGGCAAAAAGTAAAGTGTTTAGGGTGTGTTTGTCGGGTCATTAACCTTCGTCTGGCCGAGAGTCGAGTGTAGTGAAGTGCAGTAAACAAAGCCTAATACTTTTAAAGTATTTCTCGAAATTCATTTTGGCATTTTTTAATAAACCTTTCCCAACATTAAGACTGTCATCGTTAAAAGCGATTTAGTTTTGGTGTTTCCAATACTGCACAGTGTGTTCGGAAGAAGAAAATTGAAAAAGAAAATATTTTTGTCAATAGCTATGACAATATCTTCAATGAAATTACGAAGATTATAATAAACAAAAAACAATTAAAAATTACGCTGTTCGGCCGGACTGAATCTTTAATATTATCCAATATGTGAAACCTATATTACCGGTAGATTGGAGGTTTTCGACTCAAGAGTTCAAAATAAATAGTGATAACAATACTTAGCCTTTCGAATTCACACATGTACATGTAATTTAAAAAACTGACTTGTCAATAAAAGTAGGAAAAAAATAAAATAAAAATTGTTCGCTTAGTAACACAACATGCAACAAATTTATTAAGCAGAAAGTTCGTTGTTGTTATATTTTTTGCTAATTTTGGGTTCTGCTGAAGACTTCAGCACAACCTTTGGTCTTAACCCAAAATAAATGACAACACATACAACATACCAACTATACATACAAACGACAACAATACACACGAGGTACAGTGAAGACGGGACATGCCGTACAACAACAACCTTTGCATTGTTGCGAGCACATGCATAACATTGAATTGGCAAAGTGAGATTTTTAGTGTGTCGACTTAGTTCGGTGGAATATTTTGTTTATCAGCGCTTCTCATTTGTCATATGTGACCGCTGGTACTAATATGAACCCTGATTTAAGTCAAAGAAATACATTCGTTGCGAAAGTTCTGACGAAATGGAGTAGCGCCCATCGAAACTGCGCAGTCAACTTTTAGCTGCAACAATAAAGGTCTCACTTTGCCTTTTTGCTAATTTTGGGTTCTGCTGAAGACTTCAGCACAACCTTTGGTCTGAAACCAAAATAAATGACAACACATACGATAAATGTGCAGAAACTTGGAAATATGAAATAAAACAAATTTGATGAATCAGAAAATGATGATATGAAAGACGAAACTTGAAATGGTGATAAAAGCTGATGCGAATTTTTTGGTGGGATTTTTAGACTCAACTACCTAAAAAACATCAATTAGTGTGAGGTATTTTCTGAACTGAATTTCATATTTCTAGCTGTACCATTTTTATCCTTATCGTGTAGCATCTAATGGGAAGGCCTTCTAAAATGCTTTTTCGTAGAAGGCCTTCAGAAATGGGTGTCGGAGTGCAATAGTACAATTTTCCGAAGAAATTATGATGGATATGATAAATATTTTAGTGAAAAAGTAAGAACGTTGTTTGTTTGTTCTTGAAGGGGAGTTAAATATTTTTCTGTTTCATCCCCGATAAATATATTGTAGTGGTCGTAAACATCTAAATAATAAAGGTCTTCCCTAATTCCACTTTTTATAATTAATTCTACACTTTGTAACACCGAGAAATTATCAGATATATCTGTCTTCTAGAGCGTAAAGAAATCATATTGAGCCTTTGATGGATATTTTAATTGAGCTCAAATCAGGAGGATTGTGAAAATATCTTTCATAAAACTGGTAAAAATAATAAAATCGACACCAACCGTACTGCCTTCATTTTCCCAGCATGCGAGCAGGCCTTCTAAAGTAAGGCAATGAAGAATGTCCATTGGATCCATCTAATAGGAAATGAGAAGGTCTTTCTAAATGCCTTCTCAAAGAAGGCAGTCAATAATGAGTATAGGATTTCTAAATGCTGATGATTAGGCCTTCTGGTAGGCCCTCTTAGAGAAACGAGGTGAGAATGTGCGCCGAATGTTTTTGCATGCGCGAAGCATACAGGAATGTATTTTGGATCCGAAGAGAAGGCATTTTAGAAGGCCTTCTAAGGAGAGGCCCCCAAATATTTCCGCTGGGTACATACACTTACCATAAAGAGTAACCAACTTCTGGTAGGTATGTCTGAGTTCGTTTAGCTGCTTTATCACCTCAACAATGTTGGTTGGTAGATTTCTCTACAAAATGACTTAGCCGATCGAAGCAGGTGACAACATTAGTCCATTTCAATAAAACATTATTAATAACTTCTATATAGAAAACAAGTAAAAAGACCTAATATTAATAACTTCGCCTGTGATTGCATTTGTATTACTGGCAGATTAAATACTTGAAGTGCAGTATTATAATAGAAAATTGTGATCCTTCTTTTTTAACGCAAACTTATGCTTACTCTTTTAAATAAATTGCGATGTTTCATTTTTATAATAGTAGTTCATTTTTATAATATGTATAGTCCTTGACCATTTACAAATTACATACATATACACGGTGTGACAATTTTACATTTTTTATTGGACCTGGGCCCTATATATATGAGATCGTATGTAGAAAAACTAAGAACTCAGTTTTCCATTTGGTGCTATTTTCTCCTTTTTATAGGGATTTTAATTTCCAAAGGATAAAAAGGTTTTAATAATTTATTTTCATAACTTTGCGAGCCACATAAAGTCGATATGGGTAACAAATGAAAGAAGAATATCTGTTAATAATAAGCTGGATTATCATTAACAACTATTTCATGATTTCACCCTTAGTCTAATTAGTTTATTCATGTTTTACTTTTTAAGGAGAAAACTTGTAATGATTGTTAATGTTTAACTAATACAAGTAGATACATGCAATGTTAACTATTTTTAATAGATATTCTTCTATTTCAATTGTATATCTTTGTATCATCTTTGTATGATACATATTCATTGTAAATTAATAGCCCTGTAATAAGGAGAAAATATCACTAAATGAATAACTGTATCTACATACGATATCTAATTTCATTTGCATATGGTCTTGTTCGGGTCCCAAAAATACTGTCGTTCGGTGTAATACTTCAAATGTGATCAAAAAGTGAATATAAGGCATCAACCCTCAAAAATTTACTTTTAGTGGTATTTCGCCTATTTTCAATCCCAACCGATGTGCAAGCATTGGACACTAGAGTGATTTTTTTACACCTTTCCAAAGTTTGCAAATCGAATAGAAATTAAAAAAATAATATTCGACTAATGAATAAAGAAATAAGTAATTTTAGATACTCCAAAAAAATAGGAGAAAATTTTACTTTGTATACCCTACACCACAGGGTATAATGATTTTGTGCATTTGTTTGTAACACCGAAACAAGGATACCGATCAACTTAGAATCACCTTTTGAGTCGATTTAACAATGTCCGACCGTCCGTCCATCCATTCTTGTAATCAGAGTACAGGTCGCAATTGTTATTAGAACTAAATGAAACTTTGCAGAACGAAGTTTTATGGGATAATGACGAACGCTGTTTAATTTGAAGCAAATCGGTTCAGATTTAGATATAGCTCCCGTACAAATTTTCCGCGCTAGAAACCCAATATTTTAACAAATTTTCTTAAAATTTTGCAAAACAACTCATATTTCAACGAGAAACAGCCCATGTAAATATTAGGTAGATCGGTTGAGATTTGTATATAGCTCCCATACAAATGTCTCTCCCTATTTAATTATTTCCGCTCCAGAAACCACATTTTTAACAGATTTTTCAAATTTGGCAAAACAACTTATATTTCAACTAGAAACAGCTCTGGTGAGAATGGGCCAGATCGGTTCAGATTTACATATAGCTCTCATATAAATGTCTCCCCCAAGTTGTCTATGTCCGCTCTAGAAAACCAATATTTTAACAGATTATCTTCAAATTTGGCAAAACAACTTATATTTCAATAGAAACAGCTCTGGTAAAAATGGGTCAGATCGATTCAGATATATATACAAATTTCGCCATCGAACTTTAGAAATATCATATTTGAACAGATTTTCTTCTAATTCGGCACATCAACTTCAGACTAAATTACTATGTGATTTGAACCATTTTGCACCTATATTTTATAGAATAAATTTATTTACAAATGGCATGGTGGCAGTTATTATTTGGCTGCACACTGTCACTATCATGATTTCCGGCCTGTGAAAGCCTTCTTAAGGTGGCTACGCAGCGACTTTTCAACAAAATACTCTTACTCTTTAAGAAAATGAATATCAGTCAAAAAATCGCACCAAGCCACTTTACAAGCATTTCATTGATTTGCATAAGAATAAATTTACCATCTATAAAATATAGATGCAAAATGGTCTTGAGCCAGTACAATATCACAGTTAAAATCAAATTATTATGAACAAAAAATCACCGATTGCTGTTTTGAACATCAAAAATTTAAAAAAAATTAAATATAAAAAAATGATTAAAAATAATATTTTAACAGATATTCAGAATGAAGAAGTATATATTTCAATGCCGTCTACAAATGTATTTCATTCAACTAAATCGCCCACTTTATTTCTATGGAAAACTGTGCGCTTTTTTTTCTTATTTGGACTATTACCTTTTAAACGAGATGAAAAAATAAATTCACAGCAAATCAGATTTCTAATTTCTAACCACAAAACAAATCAGTGTGCGGCCGCCTGTCCGATGTAAAATGACCAACATTTTGATTTTTTAATATAATTAAATTTTCGACTTTCTTAAAAAGAGATGTGCAAAATTTTAGTTTTCACATTTGTTCCACATTTCAAAAAATAGATTTTAATATGAAATTTATATACTTTTTCAATCAAAGCAATGTAAATATACTAAAATTTGTGTGTTTTAAACTGGAAAAAGTAAAATTTAAATCGTTTTAATTGTGGCTATATATAAAAATGCATCTTTATAAGCAAGTGAAGTTGATATGGAACAAATTGAGTACAAGCAGTAAAAAAATTTTCCGGCTGAAAATTCTTTTTTTCACGTAGTATACCAAAAATCACCCCAAAAACGTATCCTAATAGACGTACCCCAGAAGAGAAAACCAATATGTTTATACTATATATATATCGAAATAGTACTCCAAGTCAATTCAAAAAGTAAACATAAGGCAGCACTCTACAAAAAAGCTTAAAACTCCTAAATGCTGGGTATAATGGGATCATTTTCTGTTGTCCTATTTTAAACATCCTATTTTAATTCCAACAGTATATATTTTGAAAATGTAAGATAACCTGCCATTATAGCTGCTGCCATTTGGTTTGTACCATTTCTATCCCCTTTTCCCCATTATACCCCTTAAAGTAAGACTTTCTAAAATCTCTTTATTTTACGTGTCTACGCAATTAGAGGGATGTACACACCGAATTTCATCATTGGAGCTGTAGACGTTTAGTTGGTACCATTTGTATCCTCTGTTCCCATTGTATCCCTTGATAGTACGAATTTGGAAAAACCTTTCTATTTTTCTTGTCTACGCAGTCAAAGGAATATTAACTGCGGTCATTTGGTTGGTACAATTTTTACCCCTTTTTTCATTTTAACCTCAAAAGTACAAATTGCGTAAAATCCATTTTTTCAGAAGAATGTATACACCGAGTTTCATTATTCTAGGTGCATGTATTTGGTTGGTACCATTTTTATCCCGCTATTACCATCTATCTATCTATCTACTCAATTAGAGGAATGAAAACACAGAATTTCGTGTTTGTTGCTGTTGTCGTTTGATAAGTACCATTTTTATCCCTTTTTGCCCCATTTCACCCCCTACAAATTAAAATCACTTTATGGTGTGCGTTCATGCTATAAGGGAATGCGCCTCCCAACTGTCAAGTAAATATAAACAGATATATTCAAAAAACACATTCTGAAATACTATAAATATTAGGGGTATTTTCAGTCCTTGTGAGGGAAAATTTTTTCACTTTTGACCGATTTCGCTCATTTGCACTCCCAACTGATCTATAACTATAAGACGTATTCTTGCAAAATTTGGACGTCCTAAATCCTTTCGTTTAGCAGCATGAACGGATGTCTTAGAATTTTATGACGATCAAGAATATATATGCAGGTCGATATTTCAATGTGTTACAATGAATGACAAACTTAGTATACCCCATCTTGGAGGTGGAGGGTTTAAAAACCCCATAGAAGAGAAAACCAAAGGCAACCAACACAGGAAACCTTTCATTTCTCATTTAATTATTTAATTTTATTTTTTTATCCAATTTTTGAGTTGAACAATTTTTTCATGGAGCCATTTGAAACTATAGGCCTCCGTAATACAAACAATTTTGTAGTCAAAAATACACTTTTTTATACGTTTGCAACCACAGTGCTTTGTCATAAGTCATTTAGCCGCCACCCGGCAGGTAGGTTACCATAACTACTCCATTGGTTACCTGGGGACCGTAAAGCGCGCCCTCAACCACCCCCCGTTTCAATAGCCTCCCCTGAGTTTTGATAGAGAGTAAACAAAGACATGTCAGCTGGCTGTTTTGTTGGTTGGTTGTTATGTTCAAGTGAATACGACTCCTGCCAGAGCCTTAGACTCCGTGGAGACTTTAAAAGTAAACATCGGAAAACAAAGAACTCTGCATAATTATGATATTTTTCGGTGAAAGTTTGCCCAAACGTCACGTCACATGTGAGCTCAACAGCACAGCCAACAACTTCCGACACCATAGCGAACGTTGTTGTCGTCGTCGTAGTCGTCTCGGTCTCCGTGTTAATTGTGCAAATTTGATTAAATTTTTTATGGATACGTTGAGCAAATTGTGGATAAATTATTCATATGTGTTATTATTATTGCTGCTGTTGTTGCTGTTTTTGTTGTTGTGACCATATCACCTGTGAAACTGAATTGAAAATTATCCAATTATACGCTCACACCTTAGGAAAGTGTTACGCTGTAAGTATTGTTTGCGTGTGTGTGTGTTGTGCCTGATGATGAACAATATGTTTCTGGCCGGACATAAATAATAAACAGTTCGCGTAAACAAAAAATAACAAAAACAAAGCCCGTGCAAAAAACGAACTCTTGATTGGAGCTAATAAATAATTAATGTCCGAATGACGACGTGCTTCCTACGCTGCCAAACAACGACAATTGCTTAGTGCACAGTCATTGCCACTACCACACTTAGTTTGGGGTGGCAAGTTGCACTGCAGTTGCCGGTGCTGCTGCTTTTGTGGTGTCCATTGTATTGCATAATTATTGATAATAATTGATTGACTGAATTTTAATTATTTTTAAAATAAATATTGCATTTAAGCAGAATGTGTTTAACGGTAATTACAAATCAGCCATTGTATTCACACAAACGTCCACTCACACACTATCACATCCGCGTTCACACCCGCTCATGGGCCTTATGAATATAATCATGTGGGCCGGGCCGTTGCACAGTGCTTCGTCACCTAATAACAAAAGGACTAAATTATAGGGAACTGTCGTCGATAATTGAAATTGTGTTGAGTAATTTAAAGAGCTTCTGTAACAATAGTTTTAAAGTGCAATTTCAACAAACCTGGAAACACTGTTTTTAAAGTACAAAAGTAATGAAAGAAATGAATACGAAAGTATGAAAAGTAAGAAAATTGTGAAAAATGTCTTTAGAAAACCCAGCGTAACTTTCTAGCACATACAGAATATCAAAATATTTCTTGGTGTATGTTTGCTGACTAAATATGGAATATTTGTGACAGAATTGTTTCAGAAACCTATATAAAGTCCAAATAAATGCAATTACATTTTTTCATATATGTTACAAGGAACAATGGATTTTAATACAAAAATACAAATACATATACAAAAAACAGCCAGATTCTATTCAGACTTTGCACATGGTAAAATTTTTTTCACTAAAAAAACACTCAGGATGTCCCCTATAAATGCAGCGCATTGCGTTGGCGGAAGGAAGATACGGTATTGGGAGGAGGAAGGAGGGAGTAGTGTTTGTTGACTCTTGTTTTAAATTTCTGAACATCATAATTGGCCGGGATGATATCTGCCGGAAGTCGATTCCACATACGGATAGTGTGGGCGAAGAACGAATTCATTCTGTAATGTGTGGTCCGTTCGGTTGTCCAATCGACAACAAATGTGTGAGAATTCCTGGAAAGTCGCGTATCTCTACCGAACGTTCTCACGGGCGGTATAAGATTACAAATATCAGAAGAACAAACACCGTAAAAGTATCGATAGAACAAAGACACACAACCAACATTACGACGATGTTCAAGGGAAACAATAGAATTGGATATCCTACCATCACCTATCAACACCATCGCCCTCCTCTGTACACGGTCAAGTAGCTCCAGTGATGAAGCTGGGGCACCCGACCATATATGGGAGTTATATTCCATCTTTGGTCTGATGTAGGTAGTGTAGATATTGAGAAGATCAGAGGGTGTGAAATATTTCTTACATCTTTTTAAAAAGCCTAAACATTTGAAGGCATCTTTCGACACATCAAATACATGTTTTGTCCAACGAACATCACGTTGTATTTTTATGCCAAGAACAACGAGAGCATCTGATTGCTCAACATCTACACCGTTCATTAAAATCGACGACACCGTTGGATCAGTGAATCGCTTGTGAGACAACAAGGAGCACTTGGGTCTTACGTGCATTAAAATCTATTCTATTCTCTCGACCCCATTCAGAAATGGCCATCAAATCCTGGCCATCATCATCACCATCAATCGCCTTTTATCCTCAATTTCTTGACGACTTGGTCTATGATCGAATGAGTATGAATGACAGAGGTTGCTGTCATCCGCGAATGAGTATATTGGATTCACAGTCCGATCCAAGAGGTCGTCGATGAAAATTAGAAAATGGGAAGGGGAAAGGACAGAGCCGTGTGGTACTCCTGCGGTTAGCCTATGCTCATCGGATGAGAACCCATCTACAACAACACGTATAGTGCGATCACTGAGGAAGCTCGATATAAATCGAAAGAAGTCACTACCAGCACCAAAAGCGATAAGCTTTGATATGAGTGCGCCGTGGCAAACTCTATCAAAGGCCTTGGAGATATCTAGAACAACGACCTTACTCTCACCATGCTGGTGAATAGATCGATTCCATTTTTCAGATAGCAGTGTTATCAGGTCTCCCGTAGATCGATTCCCACGGAAGCCATACTGTCGATCATTAAGTAAGTCATTGTTTTCTAGATACCCCACAAGATGGTGGTTAACCATACTCTCCATAACCTTCGAGAGTGCTGAGCAAATTGCGATCGGTCGATAGTTAGCAGGGTTATTAGCCTCACCTTTTTTAGGGATGGGCTGGATGTTCGCAATCTTCCAACGCGCTGGGAAAACACCTGCATTGTATGCAAGGTTGAAAACATTACGAAGGGGACGGGCAAGCGTCGAAGAGCACTTACATAGGACAAGTGCTGAAATGCCATCCGGGCCCGGAGATTTATTTACGTTGAGATTTGCAAGAACCCTTTTAACTCCACGTGTTCGAAAAAATATCTGAGGCATGAACTTAATACATTTTCGATCACGGGGAGTGGTTGATTGCTTTCCGGCAAGGATGAATTCCTTGCAAACATTTCAACCAATAGGTTAGCTTTGACAACCGGGTTAGTGAATATCTGGTCATCTTTAACAAGACTTGGTATTGATGAAGAGTTATCCTTTACTCTTCTTACAAATGACCAAAAGCTCTTACTTCCCCTGGGAGAAGCAAGAACTTTGGCACGAAGACGTTGTTCATACAGAAACTTTTCACGTCTAAGTACCTTGGCACACATGTTACTTGTCTGCTTGCGTAGCAGATCAGTGGTGGCATTTTTATTTAAACGCCATTTCCTCAACGCTTCCTCTTTGGATCTGACAGCAGTCTTACATGTCTGGTTAAACCAACTTTTATTAGATGGTTTATCCGAAATAACTTTAATTGGAATAAATGACTTCATTCCAATCAAGATAATATTGTCAATCATTTCAGCCGCAGCATCTATATCGCCATTTAGAAAACAAATTGAAATGCTGGAAAAAGTGGCTGAGCTCGGCCCAACGTGCCTTTTCGTATATATATATTGTCCGTTTTGGGGCTGGGGTCGAAGCGACACGAAGAGCGGAATACGAAAAGGATGCTGAAACAATACAGTGATCCGAATTACCAAGAGGAGCTAGAACGTTAACTTCATACTTTTCAGGGTTTAATGTTAAGAAAAGATCAAGAATATTAGAGTGTTGCCCTTGGACACACGGAATGTGAGTCGGTTCATTCACTAGTTGCATCAAATCATTATGCGCTGCAAAAAGCTCGGCGTATTGACCCCCCGGTGTTGCGTGACAAATTTTTAAAATGTTTGTAATTGAATTGGAAAGGGCGTCAAAGCCATTTAGGGATACCTCCCTTTCCGCGTTTGGACTTCTATACACGAATCCGAAATGTAGTACGTGTGTTTCAATCTTGAATTTAACCCAAAGGGAGTTAAATTCTGGATTTTCTGAGTTTAAGTCTTGCTGGCTCTGGAACACTATGTCGTTGCGTACGTAAACCACAAGACTGTGTGGAACAAAGAGGGACAGGGTGTGATACCCAGATACGTGAAAATCCTGTGGATCAGAACCCTCTCACACCTGAGTCTTACTTGTTGGTATACTGTGTTCTACCGAAAGACCCACTTTTTTGCCGAATAAGAACGATCTTTTAAAAAATGGACCAACTTTAACCCTAGTATTTTTTTGTATGAGTTTGAATATATTTTTTTTATAAGTTTATCGATGAAATGAGAGTCTCACGGAAATTGGACTGTTTTCGCTATCAATTTCAATCAAAATTTTGGTTCTGATATTTTCAGATAGAAAGTAAAGAAATAAGTCCAATAGTACAAAGAATTTATATAGGTTCAAAAAATATGGTTTTCAGTCAACTACATTTTCTAAATATTTCAAATCCATATTTCTCCTGGATATGTTTATAATCTATGGGGGAGTACGTCTATATTATATATCTATATATGTTATAGAACAGTAAGAGTGTTGAAATATTTTTTTTTTCGAATAATGCATGTAATTTTTTCGAATTTTTAATTGCACTTCCTAAAACCACAAAAGATATTTAGATTTCTCAAAGTATCCTCATTCGTTTGGTTTCAACATCGCCTTACGAGGTCTAACAGAATAGTTACAAAAACTAAAATGAATATTAATGTTCTTCAAAAATTATTCAAAAAAATTGCATGTCCTGTTGAATGCAAATTCGACAATCTGCCGTGATAAATGGAATTTATAGCATGATGTGCAACGATTATATATCATATTTTACATATATATATATATATATATATATATATACTAATTCCATAACCATATCTTTTAATTAGTTAATTTTCAAAATAAAGATTGCTCTTTACGACAATGGTTTCAATCTTTTTCATAGGCATCGAAGCACTGTGCGATGTGTGCGTGCGAATGGCGTTAACTATTTTTAATAATTCCCATATGCAAGTGAAATCAAACACAGTGCGAATGCAAAAAAGTATTTTGCCTATATTGCTGTATTTACATTCCACTTCCCCACACGGCCCAATGCATTCGCAGTTGTCGGCAGGATATATGGGGATTTCCGAGTAATTATTTAAACATTTCCTGACAAGCAACAATGCCGAGAAATTAAATTTAAACAATTAAAACAGGAAAAAATATTTCAATTTGTTAAACTGGCTTAAGTATACCCACACTCTCGGTGATCAAGCTGAATAATTTTAAAAATTTAATTGAAAATTGTGTGTGAGTATTTTGTCTACACATTTTTAATATTTGTAACATAATTTTTCGGATTCGGATCATATATTAAAAAAATTTCAGACATAACATACATACATATATAACTTACATACATGCACATGAAACTAGAGATAATATGTGGAAAAACTGTGTACTCAGTTCTTATTTGGTGACCTTTTTACAGGACTTTTAATTTCCAAAGGATATATTTGCATTAATAATTTATTTTCATATTTTCGAGAATCATACACAGTCGATATGGGTATCAAATGAAAGCGAGGAATGTCTGTTAAAAATAAAATTAAAATTACATGCCGCGCTCTATATTAGTTTAACAATAACAACATTTGAAGTTTTCTCCCTTAAATAGAAAAATATGTATAAACTAAATAAATAAGGAGGAAAACTTGAAATTGTTGGTAATTCTAAACTGATACAGATAGAGGCTTTGTATTGAAAGTATTTTTAACTGATATTCTTCTCTTTCATTCGATACCCATACCAACATTGTATGGTTCGTTAAAATATGAAAATAAATTATTTAAACATCTATATCCTTTGGAAATTCAAAGTTGTTTAAAAGGGAGAAAATATCTACATACGGTCTGTAGTGTAACATTTATATATATATATAATGGAGTTTAATTAGAAGAATAATAAAATGTTCTTTATAATAATACCAAATATTTGCGTTGGGTGAAGGGGAGATTCTAAAGATTCGTGAGTCTAT
Source organism: Polietes domitor (assembly GCA_947397865.1). NCBI lineage: Eukaryota > Metazoa > Arthropoda > Insecta > Diptera > Muscidae > Polietes > Polietes domitor. The sequence continues at coordinate 252,795,488 of OX377618.1, read as the reverse complement.
TGACTGCATGGCATTTCAATGCAATATTTATTTCGATATATGTTTTACTTCAATGGATTTCCATGGAAACACCCATATGTCAACTGTTGTTGAGTGGGAGGAGCAGCAACAGCAGCAGTAGTAGTTGAAGGTGCAATATCCGTCAGAGATGGTGTTATTGATACATCATTGCAGCTCCCGCACGTGCTTTGATCTGTATTTACATGCTTCAGGATATACGCCCGCACACACACACACTCCCCCATACACCCACACACACGCACACACAATTACACGCTGTTATCGTATGATAAGCATATTAATTACACAGCGCTTTTTTGTATTAAACATAAACATCGAATTATTAAAAACATGAAATTAATTGTTTGCTTATTTTTTATTGCACTTTGTTTTTTCATAATTTATTTCGTTTTATTGAAATGCAAGCAAGCAGGCAGGCAGGCAGGAAGCCGGTCAGCGAGCCAGGCAACCGCTGCCGCCCATGTCCGTGACCGGGCCCGGGTCCCCGTCCGGGTCCTGATGGCAGTATGAGAGCTTTGCATATTTCCATATGTAAATGACATTTTAATTAGTTCATAAAATGCATTCATTTAAACATATCCACGAAAATGTATGTAATTATACATATAGTATAAATATATATAGCACATTGTGTTCATTAGGGTGGGCCAATTTGGAGAAAGAGTAAAACAGACTGTCACAATCGCGTTAAATATAAAATTTGGGCAATGGAAAGCAATGTTGAACCACTGCGCGCCGCATAGTGTATTATAAGTGGCAAAACTCCACATTTCCGGCGCCCCAATCTCAACTTTACTGATCGAATTTTGCAAAGAACATTCCTATTAAGCATATTCTTAAAGATTTTGACAATATCGCGGTTAATTTTAGCTGTGGATGCATTTAAATTTCATAACTGCAAAATATAGTTGCAAATTTAATCATAAGAGAGGTTATTTTATTGGAATGTATCTCGGAAACCATGCATCGCATTGAAATGTCTTTTAGTTCCTAGAATATAAGAGCTCTTGAGCTGTTCTTTTGCATCTTTGCTTTCCTTTTCAGACAGAGGTTTACCTGAAGATTGTATTTATTCAGTATTGTTAATTTGCTACAGTATAAAACTATATTCGCGAGGCCGACCGATGCCTCGGCATTTACAAATTTTGTTAAACTATTGTCATATTTATTCATTTTAAAAATAATATTCTGCTTATAGCTGCCATCGTCGATTTAATTACTGAAATGGTAAAACCTTCTAAGCCAAAAATGAAGCAATACTTTCTTCGTTGTTCTCGGTTAGGAAAATTTATTTAAAGCATACTTTAGGGATGTGAGGTTTTATGGCATGCGAGCGCATGTAAATCGATATTAATCTTAAGTTGAGTTTAAAGCTATAATAGTCGTGCGTCATCGATCAAAAAACAAATACAATAATTTTTATAAAAAATTTCGGAAATCGTAAAAAAAAAAACAAAAAATGTATTTAGGCGTTGGGCGTGGCACTGACAATTTTCATTTAATTGTGGACTCAAATGAAATCACGGGTATTGATTTTTATTCACATATATATTAAAATAAGAAATTTATGATGTTTTTATATACTCCACGAGAGTATTATGTCTTTGTGCATTTCTTTGTAACACCCAAAAGGAAGGGAGATAGACCCATTGTTAATTATACCGATCGGCTTAGAATCACTTTCTGAGTCGATTTAGCAATGTCCGTCTGTCTGTCCGTCTGTCCATATATTGTTGTAATCACGATACAGGTCGCAATTGTAGCCAGAACCAAACGAAACTTTGCACAACGAAGTTTTTAGGGACAAGGACGAACGCCATTTAATTTGAAGAAAATCGGTTCAGATTTAAATATAGCCCCCATACGAATTTCACTCCCGATTTTACCCTTTTCACTCTAGATACCACTTATTTCAACAGATTTTCTTCAAAATTGGCAAAACATCTTATAGGGCAACTAGAAACACCTGTGGTAAAAATGTGTTAGATCGGTCCAGATTTATATATAGCTCCCATAAAAATTTCGTGCCCAATTTGAAATTTTTCGGCTCTAGAATCCACATATTTTAACAGATTTTCTTCAAAATTCGCAAAACACCTTATATGTCAACTGGAAACACATGTGGTAAATATGTGTTAGATCGGTTCAGATTTATATATAGCTCCCACACAAATTTCGTTCCCAATTTTAATTTTTTCGCTTTAGAATCCACATATTTTAACAGATTTTCTTCAAAATTCGCAAAACACCTTATATGTCAACTAGAAACACCTGTGGTAAAAATGTGTTAGATCGGTTCAGATTTATATATAGCTCCCACACAAATTTCGTTCCCAATTTTAATTTTTTCGCTTTAGAATCCACATATTTTAACAGATTTTCTTCAAAATTCGCAAAACACCTTATATGTCAACTGGAAACACATGTGGTAAATATGTGTTAGATCGGTTCAGATTTATATATAGCTCCCATACAAATTTTGCTCCCAATTTGAATTTTTCCGCTCTAGAATCCACATATTTTAACAGATTTTCTTCAAAATTCGCAAAACACATTATATTTCAACTGGAAACACCTGTGGTAAAAATGTGTTGGATCGGTTCAGATTTATATATAGCTCCCATACAAATTTCGATCCCAATTTGAATTTTTTCGCTTTAGAATCCACATATTTTAACAGATTTCCCTCTAAATTCGCAAAACACCTTATATTTCAACTGAAAACACCTGTGGTAAATATGTGTTAGATCGGTTCAGATTTATATATAGCTCCTATACAAATTTTGCTCCCAATTTGAATTTTTTCGCTTTAGAATCCACATATTTTAACAGATTTTCTTCAAAATTCGCATAACACGTTATATGTCAACTGGAAACACATGTGGTAAATATGTGTTAGATCGGTTCAGATTTATATATAGCTCCCATACAAATTTTGATCCCAATTTGAAATTTTCCGCTCCAGAATCTACATATTCTACCAGATTTTCTTCAAAACTGACAAAACATCATATATTTAAACTAGGAACACCTATGGTTAAAATGGGTCACATCGGTTCAGATTTACATATACAGGGTGGTTGATGAATGACCCTACATTAAGAAACTCAAATAATTCTTTGTTTAATTCATATAAAAATGTGTTTTCTTTGTTCATTTTACAACTGGTACATGTTTATTAAACCTTTTTAACGCGTTTTAAAAATACTAGACTTTAAATGAAATCCATAGTCGGTGACACATGTGCAAAATTCATTATTCATTACTTCCTGTAGAGTTTCAGTAAGAATTGTCTCAATTGCTGTTCGAATGCATTGCTTTAAATCTCCAATTTTTTTGATTTATTTTATAAACTTCCTGTTGAAATAACCCCACAAGAAAAAAGTAGGTGCAGTGAGTTCGGGAGATTTTGGTGGCCAACGAAATGTCGAGTTTCTTGAAATCAGCTTATTGGGGAACTTTCGCAGCAATTCTCTCATAGCAGTACCTGGATATGTGACAAGACGCATCATCCCGTTGAAAACACACAGTTTTGAAAGGGCTTCACTTTCGTTGCAGTTCTGCAAAGAAAAACTCATTTAACAGCAGTATTAAGTAGCATGGTAGCAGAATTCATCAGCCACCCTGTAGCTCTCATACAAATTTCGTTCCCCCAGAAACCGCGTATTTTCAGAGAATTTCTTAAAATTGAGCATAACACGTTATACTTCAACTGGAAGAACTTATTGTTAAAGTTAGTCACTTCATTCCATTTTTGGATATAGCTCGATACAAATATTATTCTCGATTTGACAAGTTGGGCCAGGTCATATTAGCCTGTGATTAGGAAACATAAAAAAAATTTTCCCGTTTTCACTTTTTACTGAATTGAATTGTATGCCGATAGAAAGTGAAGTGTATCATATAGTCGGCACCGCCCGACTTTAGCCTTTCCTTACTTTTTTCATTTTAATTTAAATGGTTGTGGGCGGATTTAAACAAAAAAATGTTTTTGATCTAATTTGACGACATAAGGGATGTATACGCAATTTCAATGTCCTTGCTCTACTCCTTCTAATTTTTTGCCGCAGCTTGTATGAAAATATTCCACTGTGTGCCGGGAGAATATGGTGGGTGAGGAAGGAATTTGTTGGATAAATTTATTCCTTATATAGGGTCCGCCATCTAACGTGTTTTTTTTCAACTATTCTACCGTTGGACTATTATTTGTGGGGTGCCCGAGGCAGCCATTTGAATGAAATTATTTTCCATTATTAACCGGAAGGATTGTACTTTCAAATAAAAAAAGAAATTTGAGAAAATATTCAGTAGTTTTTTTACAGCATTTTCAAAAAGTTATTTGGCGGACCCTATATTTTGAGATTTCCATAAGGCTTTGTCTAATATTTTTCGACAGCTATCGACAAATTCGGTCTCCATCTTTGTGGCAGCTTTTCACATGCAACTAATAATGCAAAACGTAATCCCCACTGCTTGTTCAGATGTCATGCATATATCAGCTAGTTTTCACACAGATTTCCATGAAGTCCACGAAGAGAGCTCCCTTTCATAATTCATGATGATTAATTTATCCGCAGAATGTTGTGCCACCCTAGTGTATACAATATATGTCGAAGGTGTGATGCCGATATGCCGTTTATCTTTTTAGTCCTTTGTCCGACTATCCATATTAACCTCCTTCGAGTAAATTCGCAAATTTCTAACTTTACCACAACGGAAGTTCAAAATTTCACCACTCGCTCAAAGCATTGTTACGTGGGTTCGATATCCCTGCCATTGTCCCTTAGTGGGATAGAAGAATGTCACACACACTCACTCACACGAGTATGCCCTGTACTTTTATAATTGCCATTTGATATTGCATTTTAATTAATTTTGGAATTTTTATTTTCGGCTATTCATGGTTCGAGTCGCTTTGCAATTCGATAGCATTGTTCGATGTTGTAACTGTGGAATTATTGTGGCAATTAATGCGGTGAATTGCCTTCGGTTTAGTTAAATTTAGCAAATAATTATTGGTGGCAATTATGGGAAAATTGGGAGATAAATTGTGAATTGTGCGCTGTCTGTCTGTGGGGCTCGCTGGCTGGCAGTAATAGACGCTATTGTAATAATAATTACAATTATTATTATGCGTATCGTATAGGGTGTGACAAGACTTTGTGATGACATTTACGAAAGTGTGATTTCAAGTGAAAAATGTCTTTGATATTAGGTCTTTGATAATAGAATTTAAGTTCATTCAAAATACCACAGAATGTTAAGCAAATATACATTCTTAAAACATATATTTCAATCAGAAATATACTAGAAGTGAAATTTCTCACATACACGCTAAATCACACTATGGAGCACAAAACAAATAGAAACGGATTCTTATGGAGGGTATTGGCATTTTGAAAGTTTACGCATGGAGGTCATTTTAAAGAGGAGTCCCCATTTGCACATTCTTATGATGAAACTGCATAGAAAACCTTGTGATCCATAGATTTTAAGTATACGATGTGTTCAGTAATATTACTTGAAATACTAAGAGGAGCATTTTTGCGGATCAATATAAGAATCTTGTTTGTCCCTCTTCCTAATTGGTGAAAAATATTTTACTTCAAATTTCACTATAATTCACTGAACAAAGGAAAGCTGTAGATTTTAGATATAAATAAAATAAAAGTACCAATTTCGGTATTTATGCAAGAAATTATTTATTAAATGGTTCTTTTAGCTCTTGGTAATTCTGTACTATTATCAGACAATGTCGAGCATATGTCATCTATAAGAGAATGAAAGAGTTCTACAATAGGCGCCCATATTAGATGAAATTCACCTTGTCCATCGGACAATGAATTTTCGTTTGCATATGAAAGCAACCCTTTTGAATGTATCGCACTACTCGCAATAGGGCTCTAAAATAAATGACAAAATCTCGTCACTCTCGTGATGTAATTGTTTCCCAAGGCCTTGTGTCGTAAGATTTGTTCGATCATCTCTTGTCGCTCTTCGTTATCCCAGCTAATTTTTCCAATTGTCCAATGCTCTGTTGAAAAGAAAAAAATTCAAAATGCAAAATCCATCAGTCAAAATTTAATAACTTTTGTTTTAGTAGAAATTTTTGAGTTCTGTAAAAAACCGAAGGATTATTTTGAGATATTCATAGGGCAATCGGAAATAGTTTAGAAATCGGACCAAATTTGTCTTCTTTTCGTATTTTTCGACTTTAAAGAAAATTGTTTTGTTTGTTTTTAACACATTTTTTCGGAATTCTTCATAACGCGAAAAATAAAATTTATTTGTATACCCTCCACCTCCAGGATGGGGGTATATTCACTTTGTCATTCCGTTTGTAATACCTTGAAATATTCATCGGAGACCCCATAAAGTATATATATTCTGGGTCGTGGTAAAATTCTAAGACGATATAGCCATGTCCGTCTGTCCATCTGTCTGTCTGTTGAAAGTACGATAGCGGCCGAACGAAATGAGCTAGAGTTCTTCAGCATGTTTTTTGAACATATTAACTTGTATTTACTTGATATTTGTAATGCGCATTCCCTTTATAGCATAAAAGGGCACCATAGAGTGTTTTTTATTTGTATGGGGCGAAATGGGACAAAAAGGGATAAAAATGGTACCTATCAAACGACAACAGATAGAAACACGAATTTATGCGTGTACATTCCTCTAATGCAGTAGATACATAATATAAAAGTATTTTTTATAAATTCGTACTTTTAAGGGGTTAAATGGGGATAGAGGGATAAAAATAGTACCAACCTAACGACTGCACCTAGAATAATGAAATTCGATGTATACATTCCTCTGATTGCGTAGACACGTAAAATAAAAGAACTTTCCAAAATTCGTACTTTTTGGGGTTCGAATGGAAAAAGGGGATAAAACTAGTACCTACCAAATGTCCGCAGCTAGAATCATGAAATTCGGTGTGTACATCCCTCTAATTGCATAGACACGTCAAATAGAGGGATTTTTCGAAATTCGTACTTTTAAGGGATATAATTAAAAAAGAGGGATAAAAATGGGACCTTCCAAACCGCTGAAGTTGAAATCATGAAATTCGGTGTACATGAATCATGAAATTTGTACATTTGGGCGGAGAATGGGGATATCTTTAAAATTTATACTTTTCTTATCACTTTGTCTGTATCTGAAAATGCTTCTTTCTAATGACGACTGACAATCGCCTAATATTTAGGCATGTTCACTTACACAATTTCAGCATTTTATTTATATATAGTAGTCGATTTTAAACAGTGCGCATAAGTATACATTATAGTCTGAAACAAGTAAACAATTATAGTAATGTGCATAAAAATATCACAATTTTCGTAATATGGTACTGTACTTCTATGTAAAGTCGACATCCTTTAATCTGCTGGTAATACTGTGGAATGCACTCCGTGGTGGAGGGTATATAAGATTCGGCCCGGCCGAACTTAACGCCTTCTTACTTGTTCTAATTGCAAATTTTCAATATTTTTCAGACTTTGAAAATTGAAAAAACGTAATTTCTTTTTTTGATTTTGTCGAACTGTACATTCTAAGAGATTTTGCACTCAATTTTTTATTGGTTTTTTTATGGTTTTGTTATGGCGCCAAAACTATGTTTGGGCCAAATATAGTTTGTTTGTAATAAATATTTTACAAAATATCATTTTTGAACAAATGTCTGACTTTGGACCAACACGCCTGTTTGTCTGCGAAAGTGTTTTACGAAATATATACATATTTGGAAAGGATGGAAGGTTCTCGTGTTTTCAGAGTAAGTTTTGCCCGCCCGAAAATGCCCCCTTGGCAAATACATTTAGTGCAAAAAGTCAGTTTTATAGTTCCAAAACGCATTTTTCTCATTAACTTCTGAAAAGTAGGAACGCATAGAAAAAGAGAGTAAATTTCCTTTATATCATGCTAATTTTATAACTATCCAAAATACCCTAATAACACTTGATTTACAGACAAATCGAATTACTGCAGTAAAACTGCATACAGGTAGTACTGCAATTGATTCAGGAGTAAACATTGACATCGTTTTATTGATCTTATACCTGAATATCAATTAAATTCAGATCAATTTGAGGGCCGTTTATCTAAATTTGATTGATATTCACGTTAATGTATCTCTTGATACATTTAATATTTCAAAATAATCCTTGGGCCTCAAAAATGTCTACTAGAACAAAAGTTACTGAATTTTGACCGATGCATTTTGATTCTGAGCCACTGTGCGTTGGCAATGACCCGCTACTCGTTACTCGTCGCTTCTACGCAATTGCGTGTTTTAGGAATATTCTCCAAGATTAGAGTGGATCACTGTTTTTTTTATTTGCCAAAATGTTGTTCTATATATAATGCAGTTTTACAATTGATTAGTAGACTAAAATAATATCCTTTATAATAATACTTAATACTTGCTAGGTTGAGGGAGATATTTTTGTGATTCTTCTCACTCTCGTGAAGTAATTGTTTCCCAATGCCCTGTGGCGTGGCATTATTAAAGCTATGCAGTGGCGTAAGATGTGTTCTACTGCTTCCAATTATCCAATAGTCCGTCGGCAATGACCGGTCACCCTTTACGCATCGCTTCTGTTGAGGCTGCGGAGTGATTTGACACGTTTTTTTCCAGGCTAGGTTTGTCAGGATATTTCACAAGTGTCCACATTTTTGAGGGCGAGAGTGTAGATACATACGTCTATTTAACCGATTACATCTTACTTACTTGGTATAATATTTTCACTTTATTTTTTTGCTTTTTTTCGCTCTGTAATCAATAAATTTAATTTGAACTGGGATATTGTCTTGGCTTAGTTCCTTTTTGCGTCTATATTTTATAGAAGGCAAATTTATTTACAAACTAGCAGTACCCGCTGTTTCGCATGCGAAAAAGCCAGTTATTTGTTAATTTTATCCGTCTTAGTTTTTGGATAGTATTTATTTAATTTTCTTTTGGTGGATATAGATAAATCTAAAATAGTAATTTGGAAACCTCCTATTAGCTAGCACTCCCACACGTTGTCTACGTTGTCAGAGAAATTTAAACACAAAATTTCACGACTATAGCTGAAATATTTTAGTTGGTACTATTATTATCCCGCTCATTGTTTATAAGTACAATCTTAGAAAAATTCGTTTAGATTTGCGCTTCTCGTTGTCAGTGGAAATTACACACCACATTTCACGACAATATCTCCAATACTTTAGTTGGTACTACTTTTATCCCTTGTTGCTCACCCCCTATAAGGAAATTTCAAAAAAATCCATTTAGATTGCGCTTTACAAACAGTTTACACTCCAAATTTCCCGACTATAACTGCAATTCTTAAATTGGAACCCTTTTTGTCCCGCCTACTCCCTAAAAATACAAATTTCGAAAAATCCAATTTTACTTCGTTTCTATATGGTCAGAGGAATTTACATACCAAATTTCACGTTTCTAGCTGTAATACTTTAGTTGGTACCATTTTTATCCCTTTTTGTCCCGCTCGCCCCTTAAAAGTACAAATTTCGAAAGATCCCTATTTGTAGCTCGTCTGCATGGTCATTGCAAGGAACTCACCGAATTTCATGTTTATAGCTACTGCCGTTTAGTCAGGACGAAGGTTCGATGTTTATCCCTTTTTGGGCCATTTTATCCCCTAAAAGTATGAATTTCGAAACCCTTTCTTAGTCGACGTCTACATCATATTTGGGAACTACCCTGAAAATTTCATGAGCCTGGCTTCAGCCGTTTGGTCTGGGGGCTGGTCAATGATAAGTCAGTCAGTCAGTAACGCAACTCTTTTATATATATAGATAACATGATGACATTTATTACAAGAACTCTTTAAGTCCGAAATTTCTCCCTACCGAATGAGAGCCACAATCCACTTTTCCAATAAACAAAACGTTATTAGAGACAAAAGTACTGCCTGGTTGTCGACAAAGATTTCCTCTGAAGAGGAAATTTTATTGCAAGTTTACCTACTTTCGCATTAAATTTGTAAAAAGTTATTGTATTGAGTTGTCATATAGGATAAAGTTGTCTATAGGATAAAATCTTTGGGCCAGGTGGAAGGCGGGCAACGCAGAAAACCTTTACTTTGCGGAGTCGGCTTTGAAATTACCTCATAGGAGAAACCCTTTAAGACCGGACGAAGGCCGGCAACCCAGAAAACCCTTACTCTGCGTAGCCGATTTCGGACATACTCAAGAGGAGACAATTTTTAAGTGTGTCCGAAAGCCTGTGATTTTTAATTTATTTTTGGGCCTAATTTCATTTTACGTTTTGGACCATTTTTCTTTTTTATGGCTCAATTTTTGTTTTTGGCGATTTTTTGATGTTGCCGTTTAAATTATTTATAGCTACAATGGATATTATTTCTTTAAAATTTGGCTATATTTGTTCGCTGATCAGCTATCAGTTAATTTGGCCATGATCGCTTACACGTTTAATTTCGAATATAAAGGGTGATTCATCACAAGGTCTGTTTTTCGTAATACTGCTGAACAGTTTGGATATGATGTTGTAGTGTGAGTCTTTCCATGATGATTTGCGAAACGATACTGAACAAAAATGACAAAGTAGTTTGATAAGAGTCATATGTGATCTGGCAAAAAAGCCTATCGAAAATCAAATCTCAAAATTAATCACCCGATACATTTTTTTTAAGAGCTTGATAACTTTTTTTAAAAAAAAACGCATAAAATTTGCAAAATCTCATCGGTTCTTTATTTGAAACGTTAGATTGGTCCATGACATTTACTTTTTGAAGATAATTTCATTTAAATGTTGACCGCGGCTGCGTCTTAGGTGGTCCATTCGGAAAGTCCAATTTTGGGCAACTTTTTCGAGCATTTCGGCCGGAATAGCCCGAATTTCTTCGGAAATGTTGTCTTCCAAAGCTGGAATAGTTGCTGGCTTATTTCTGTAGACTTTAGACTTGACGTAGCCCCACAAAAAATAGTCTAAAGGCGTCAAATCGCATGATCTTGGTGGCCAACTTACCGGTCCATTTCTTGAGATAAATTGTTCTCCGAAGTTTTCCCTCAAAATGGCCATAGAATCGCGAGCTGTGTGGCATGTAGCGCCATCTTGTTGAAACCACATGTCAACCAAGTTCAGTTCTTCCATTTTGGGCAAAAAAAAGTTGGATATCATCTCACGGTAGCGCTCACCATTCACAGTTACGTTACGATTCGCATCATCTTTGAAGAAGTACGGTCCAATGATGCCACCAGCCCATAAACCGCACCAAACTGTGACTTTTTCTGGATGCATTGGTAGCTCTTGCAATGCTTCTGGCTGATATTCACTCCAAAATCGACAATTCTGCCTATTTACGTACCCATTGAGCCAAAAATGAGCTTCGTCGCTGAACACAATTTCTTTCTTTCTGAACTTTCTTAACAGAGCACGCATTTTGATAATAAAATTCAATGATTTGCAAGCGTTGCTCGTTAGTAAGTCTATTCATGATGAAATGTCAAAGCATACTGAGCATCTTTCTCTTTGACACCATGTCTGAAATCCCACGTGATCTGTCAAATACTAATGCATGAAAATCCTAACCTCAAAAAAATCACTCTTTATTATAATGCGATTTCTCCTCTTTTTTATCATTATTCATTTGTCAACTCATTCATTATTTCATATATTCTTCAATTATAATTCAAACCTTATCCAATTTGCACAAATTCAACGTTACGCCAATGTATAGGCTTGAACTTTCCATACCATGCAAGTTAACCTGTTCATCCAACATTTATTCAGTTCGTATATTCTCTAAATTACACAGCTACAACATTATTCTATGTTTGTATTATTTTTTCAAAAAATCGGAAATTCTAATACTTATATTAGTCTTCATTTGATCTATTCTGCAACTATATTACAATCCTTCAATCAGCTCTCCATGTTGGATCAAATTCATCGTTGTGGATGTAGCTCTATTTAACATCCTTCTGTACATCCAATATATCGGCTTGCATTTTCAATACCATCATTTATTCAGTTTGTATTTTTTCTAAATCATAAATAATGCAAATAATGCTAATTTTGGGTTCTGCTGAGGACTTCAGCATAACCTTTGGTTTTAAACCAAAATAAATGACAACACATACAACTTAACAGACCAACTATACATACAAACAACAACAATACATATGAGGTACAGTGAAGACGGGACATACCGTCCAACAACAACCTTTGCATTGTTGCGAGCGATGCGAGCACTTGCATAACATTGAAATGGCAAAGTGAGATTTTTAGTGTGTCGCCTTAGTTCGGTGGAATATTTTGTTTATCAGCGCTTCGCATTTGTCATATGTGACCGCTTGTACTAATATGAACAATGATTTAAGTCAAAGACATACATTCGTTGCGAAAGTTCTGACGAGATGGGGTAGCGCCCATCGAAACTGCGCAGTCAACTTTTAGATGCAACAATAAAGGTCTCGCTTTGCCTATTTGCTAATTTTGGGTTCTGCTGAGGACTTCAGCAGAACCTTTGGTCTTAAACCAAAATAATTGACAACACATAAATCATAAATATTTAACAGTATTCCATGCTTCTATTATTTTTTCCGTAAATCGGAAGTTCTAATCATTGTATCAATGCTCATTTGATCTATTCTGCAACTATATTTCAAACCTTGAATCAGCTCTCAATGTTGCATTAAATTCATTCTATTTTAACATACTTCTGTAAATCCCACATATAGGCTTGTATATTTCTTATCTACTTTTAAGCCTTCTCATCCATTATTCCTTCAGTTCGTACCTTTTCTAAATCGCAAAGATCCAACATTATTATGTACTTCCATTGTTTTTCCATAAATCGGAATTTTCAATCTTTGTATCTGTGCCTTTTACAGCACTTCGGCTTTTACACTCATCATAATCCACTCCAGCATTCTTATGTTCAGCCATCGCTTTCATACAGCTACCCTTCTATTTCCTAGTCTAATATGCGGTCTTTCTGCCGTTTCGACTTACATTCCTGTTTTACCCACCTCATGTAAATCCTCTTACAAGTTGCCTCATCTTTCGCTCATCGTCCATGCTGTCCATTTGCAGTTCTACTTCATTTTGTTCATCCTTCGCTACGTCCATATTACTCACTCCCTGTGCTCTCTTTATCGTAAGTCCTTTTGTTCGTGTTTCTACAAACCCTTAATTAAAATCGTCCGTCTGGTTTTTAGTTACTTCTTTCGTTTGTCCATTATCCATTATCCATTTTACTGTAGAATCTACGTCGGTCAACAATTTAATCGATTAAACATAAGTTTCTTTTTTAATATTGAAAGTCCACATGAAAGTAAATTTTGTTTGTTTATTTATTTTTATTTTCATTTGATGAACACCAGCCAGAACGGATACGTTTGCGTGACAGCCACTACAAGAACGCTCTGCATTATTGTGCTGCTCAGACTGTTGCACGTGCGGGAGACCTCGTGGCAGCCGCCAGTATTGCCGTCGCAGCTCCAGAACTTCTGGAGTCTGCCGACGAAGATGGCTTTACACCGCTGCACTTGGCTGTTATTCAGGGCAACTTGGCTATGGTCAATTTGCTGCTAGCGAACAAAGCCGACGTGAATGCGGTGGATAAAGAGGGTCATTCGGTGGTTCACTGGGCCACAGGTAATTGTTGTTAAATATTACGGGGATCTAGAACTCGCTTATCATAATCTTTGTTTATATTTCTTTTCAGTTTGCGGTGAGGTTGGAGCGTTGCGAGCTGTGTTAGCAGCTGGTGCCAATGTAACAACGCCGGACATAAATGGCGGCTCGCCTCTGCATTATGCTGCCCAAATGTGCGGGGCCAGTTATGAGGGTAAACTCAGTCAAGTGAATTCCCATAAGCTGGCCCTGGAGATATTGGGCATATTGTTGGCTCACCCCCAGTGCAGCGTGGATGCCGAGGATAAGGATGGTCGTCAACCTTTGCTGTGGGCTGCTTCAGCGGGTTCGGCAAAAGCCATACTGGCCCTGGTCAAGGCCGGCGCCAGAGTAGAAAGTGCCGATAAGTTGGTTCAAACCATGGGTAAAGTGTTACGGCAAATCCTAATGTGTTTCCTTTATTTTTCAGGGATGGTCTTACGGCTCTACACTGCGCTGCTTCGCGTGGCCACACAGAATGTCTGGACACCCTGATTAGCCTTTGCGGTGCTCCGACGGATCTCATAGACTCGAATGGCTGCACTGCTCTTCATTATGCTGTTACGCTGGGGCATGCCGATGCTACTTCACGCTTGCTGGACTTCGAAGCCGATCCCAATCGCCAAGATCGCAAAGGACGCACTCCTGCCCATTGCGGTTGTGCCAAGGGCCAATTTGAAACTGTGAAATTGCTCAAGGAACGCAACGCCAACCTATGGCTACGCAATGCCAAAGGAGATCTTCCCCTGCACGAGGCGGCTTCCTCGGGACGCCGTGAGTTGGTGGAATGGTTGCTGGATCAGCGGCCAAAACAAGTGAACACCACCAGCAATGATGGACGCAGCATGCTGCATATAGCGGCATACAACGACTACACCGACATGTGTAAAATGCTGATAGACTACGGGGCTGATGTCAATGCCGTGTACCGCAACTCCAAGGGCGTGGTCATTACTCCCTTGGATTGCTGCCTACAAAAGGGCCACCGCTCCACGGCTAAATTTCTGCAATCTCATGGTTGTCTACCGGCCGGAAAACTGAAGCTGGCTGCTCGACGCGCCAATCCCTTCAACCAAACATCCATGGAGGTGGTAAAACCTCTGCAGTATGTGGAGAAGGAGGAGATACACGATTTGAGCAATTCTAAGAAATACGTCGTCTACTTGAAACGTTCCGAATCCGATGGCGGTGAAGATGGCAACTGCAGTTGTACAGAGCAAACCTATCGTCGGGAGCAACGTTATGCTCACACTTGCCAAAGGCATCAGAAAAGTAAACGGCACCAGTTGCGGCGTCGCACCAGCAGCTGTGGCGACCCAAAGGAGTCGGACCATGATTGTGGCGGTATGTGTCGCTCCAAGAGTAATATTGAGATCAGGCGCCGTAAATCCAGGGAACGGCATCTCAGCTCGAGTGAATGGGAAGATGACGAAGACGATGAAGATTCGTGCGAGAATTGTTGCTATCACAAGCGTAAAAAGCAACGTGTTATACAGAAAAGAAAATCCATATCATCCAAACGTTCGAGGGATACGATGGATTCCGATGGCAAAGATGATGAGGAGGAGGGTGCAGATGTGGGCAAAACTGTGTCTAAGGAAGGAGAGGTTCAGGCTATGCCGCAAACCGAAGAGAATATCGTCAGCAAGGCTGAGATAGATACAAAAGTACCTGAGGAAACGGCCCAAGAGCAAACTCCAGCCGCACCAGAGTCCAGTCCACAGATTTTTAGTCGCTCTCAGTCACCAACCAAGCAGCCGACGCCTTCAACTCCAACTGCAACCGCTAAGGAGGGAACATTTATAAAAACTCCTCCGGAAAAAGATGGCGGCGAGACGTTAGCTGTCCCTGGGGCAGAATTAACCGATGAAGACGAACCAACGCAAAGTGCTTCAGAGAGTATAGTTACCGAAGTACAGGTACATCATGGAGCTGATGAAGCAACTACTGCAGATAAGACAGAGGAAGAAACTTCAACCAGTTTGGTGGAAGACCCTAAGGAAATAGTCGCTGAGAAGTTGACCGAAGAAGTGGCCAAACAAGTTGAGGAAGTTATACAAGCAGCCAGTGCCACAGTTGAGGCTGCCGTTCCGCCTTCCAAGGAAAAGGAAGTGGTCGAAACCGAACAAAAAGTCCCGGAAGAACCTGCTGCCGAACAAAAAGAAACTGTTGCTGAAACTGTGGAGAAAGAACCCGAACCGAAAACTGATGAAGCGGAGGCTGGAGGAACTGCTCGGACTGGAGGAACTACTCAGACTGGAGAAACTACTCAGACTGGAGAAACTACCCAGACTGGAGGAACTAACCTGACTACTGAAGAAAATGCACCAGAAAAGAAAGAAGACGGTGTCAATGAAAACGTCCAAACTCCCGCAAAAGTCGAAGAGTCGGCACAAGCACATGAGAAAGCTTCCGAAACCCCGAACACTCAACCCCAAGAGCAACAACAGCAGCAGCAACCACCACAACAAGAACCGCAACAAGAAGAATCTTCCCAAAAGCCAACTGATACAGCTTCCAAACCTCATCCTACCTCAGATGACATACAACCCGAACCGATGGCAGCCAATGAGGCCAACACAACCACGGACGCTGTTGCTCAAAGTCGCGACCAAATCGTAGCAGACGATACAGTCCAAAGTCGTGAACAAGAATCCAGACGATCATTTACATTGCTTCATTCCGATTCGGCCGAAGAAGATATATCACCTGTGGCCGTTCAACCGGATAACTTGAAGCGCAAATCCAGTTTCCACGTTCTAAAAAGCGATGAGTCCGTTGTTGAAGTCGAAGACTCCAACTCACCGAGAGACGAGGTGGAAATGAGTGATTCCACTGTTTTCAAGGTACTCACTGGGCCACAGAGCCAACTATTCGAAGGGGATTCCAATAGATCCGAGGACATAGTCCTCGAGGATGATGTGGGCGAAGACGATGATGTGGGTGCAGCAGATAGACTCTTTAGATCGCATGACGATCCCTTATCGCCCTATGACTACGGCAGTGGCCGCAAGAGGCGCCTTAAGAAACGCGTCAAGAGTGGCGTTAAGTCACGCAACAATTGGCAACGTGCGGATGGCGAACCCTCCGATATGCAACAAAACACCAGAGATCAAGATTCTGGCTTCGAACCTAGTCCCAGGACTTTTAAGACGAAAATACCAACGCCTCGCAATATATACACTGCCCATTTGCCACGGCGTCCACTGTACGCGACGCTGGACGGACGTTCCTGTAGCAGCCGTTTGGAGAATCGCAAAGCGGGCGACAAAGGTGCCTGTGACATGACGGCCGTAACCAGATCCATCCAGCGGAACATAAGAAGGTATGTACATATGTCTGAACATCAATCATGGTGATTTACACCTCCTCATCGTGCACCGAAATTCCCCAAACTAATTCCACTTCAATTTATCGCATCACCACTGCCACTGGCTATCAACTCGAGCTTAATTTAACTCAGTTATGTGCTGCCGTAAAGGCCAGTGGCCAATGAACTACGCACAGTGGTGCCGAACAAGAAAAAAATAAAATTTACTAATAATTAAGTTTGTCAGCTAAACTGGATGAATGTCTACAAAGGCAACATTAAAATCACCCAGTGTGAAATTCACGATCCCTGTGTGTATGCAGGTAAAGGGATATTTGAAATCTAACTGGGTACCTTATTTTGTAGTATAGCTGAACACATTTCTACAAAATTTCGAGACATTTTCTGAATATCGAATAGAGGTTTTCATTGTTCTACAAGCAATTCTCGTTAAATATCGCTGAAGTGATCCTGGACATTTTGGATTCATCTCATCAATATTAAAATTATAAAAGGAAAACTACATTTCGTTTTTTTGTGGTTACCGTTCACTATCTTAAGGAGTTGGTGTTAAGGGCCCCGAAAGGTTAGGATATTTATTTATAGTTTCCCAATATTGTTTCGTCAATGTTGAGATTTAGTTGGTACCTGCGGCGTGTGATTATTAGTTGGACTCTTCCGCTCCTTCTTTTTCTTCGTTGTTGCTACTGCAGTGATTGTTGAATTGTCGATATCGAATCTGGTTTTTATATCGAGGTTTTCCACACGAAACTAACTTGATTAGTGCATAAATATATCAATTTAATAGATCCTATCGGTGCTGCAATCGTCTTGTCCTTGCAAACTCGTCTCCTGGTTAATTGTCCAGGGATACATACAACAGTGACTTCGGACAGACAACACAGACGGGAGAGCTCCTAAATGTGATCGCACACGAGAGTAGATGTTATGCGGTTAGATCATAGAGACACAAGATCAGCCTCTTTGTCTATGAGGATACTTATACCGAGGAAATTGGCGTTTTAGATGAATAACCGAAGCAAGATCGATGATGCAACGCAAATTACTAAAATAAGTATAATTTCAAAAGTAATCACCCAATGTTCTTTTGCTCTATTTTTATACCCTCACTCTACATAGTAGCAGGGTATGTATCATTTGGGACAGAAGTGTAACGCATTGAAGGAGTGACTTAAGACCCTAAGTATGTTTGGTCCAAATCCGTTTCACAACTTTTTAAGGTGTTTGAGCCAAGTCCGTCCGTCCGTCTGGCTGGCAGGTGCACACTATAACTCTCGAAATGAGTTAAGGAATCGATTCAGACTTTGCACATCATAATATTTTTCCCAAACTTAGTTTAAGTTCGAATATGGGAGAAATTGCTACTAAATATGAGTGGTTTTGCCACGCCCCTTCCAGTACTTCCCTGTAACTCCTATACTGATGATCGGAATACTGTGAAATTTGATATTTAGTTTATTTTAGTGGTTACATTCGTTACATATGTTTTTAGTGGTTCCATTCGCATGGAATATGGGCGAAATTGCCACATCCCTTCTTGTACCTCCCACACAAAGTGACATAAACTTTGGTTACAATAAAACCGATATTACATCCATACGGGTATTCAAAATCATTTGCAATTTGATATTTAAAAATGCTTTAGCTTTAGCCACGCATCTTCTTGTACCTCCCACACATTTTTTTCACTGAACCAACACTCAGGGGATGTCCCCTATAAATGCAGTGCATTGCGTTGGCGGACGGAAGATCAGGTATTGGAAGGAGGAAAGAGGGAGTAGTGTCTGTTAACATCTGTTTTGAATCTCTGAATGTCGTAATTGGGGGGAAAGATATTTACCGGAAGTCGATTTCACATACGGATAGTACGGGCGAGCGTTCCTGGAGAGTCGCGTATCTCTACCGAACGTTCTCACGGGCGGTATAAAATCACGAATTTCCGAAGAACAAACATCATGAAAGTATCGATAGAACAATGACAAGCAACCAACATTACGACGGGAGACAATAGAATTGGATATCCTACCGTCACCTATCAACACCATCGCCCTCCTCTGGACACGGTCAAGTAGCTCCAGTGATGAAGCTGGAGCACCCGACCATATGTGGGAGTTGTATTTCATCTTTGGTCTGATGTAGGTAGTGTAGATATTAAGCAGATCAGAAGGTGTGAAATATTTCTTACATCGTTTTAAAAATCCTAAACATTTAAATGCTTCTTTCGACACATCAAATACATGTTTTGTCCAACGAACATCACGTTGTATTTTCATGAGAGTATCTCAATATCTACACCGTTCATTAAAATCGACGACACCGTTGGATCAGTGAATCGCTTGTGAGACAACGAGGAGCACTGGGTCTTACGTGCATTAAAATCTACTCTATTCACTCGACCCCATTCAGAAACGACCAGCAAATCCTGGCTAAGTGACTCATCCATTAATCGCATTTTGTCCTCAATTTCTTGACGATTTGGTCTATGAACGAATGAGTATGAATGACAGATGTTGCTGTCATCCGCGAATGAGTATATCGGACTCGAAGTCTGATCAAAGAGGTTGTCGATGAAAATAAGAAAAAGGGAGGGGAAAGGACAGAGCGCTGTGGACAAACTCTTGCGGTTAACCTATGCTCGTCGGATGAGAACCCATCTACAACAACACGTATAGTGCGAAGCTCGATATAAATCGAGAGAAGTCACTACCCGTCATAAATCGTCATAAATATAAATCGAGAGAAGTCACTACTATATCAGATATAACTCAGATTATTATCAGATAATTTAATGAAAAACGATATCAGAGGACCAAAGATTTCCCATCGGATTTTGTTGCAAAATCCGTTTAAATTTACCAGCTTTCCAATAATAGAGCTATCTATAATATTTCCAATAATATATAATTTGTATATATTGAGCCCATAAAACGCCGTAAATTGTTACCAAAAAATGCATGCTTGCAGTTTTAATATATATCTTCGTATATATGTTCTCTGAGAGTGAGGGTACATAAAGTCGGTTTAGCCGACTGAAGCTTACTTACTTGTTTTTAAATGAAAAGCTTTGGCTCTGTTTGTGAAATTTGTTTATTTAAGTTGAGAAATTGATATCGCCCAAGTGGCCGACGCCAGTGGTGATGGCTATACGGGCTCTTTTTATTCCATTTCCACTGCTGCAAGACTCTGAGACGTGTTGACGTCAGCCCGCGACTTAAAAAAACCCATAAAAAGTAGTCTGCAACAGTTAAATAGGGTGATCTGGCCGGCCAGTGCAAATCACCAAAACGAGAGATTAACTGTGGAAAATTTTTGATCATTTGATGAGCTTCAAATGTCAAACATAAACCTGAAAATAAAAATTAATGTTATTCTACCTTTAAAATTCAAAGTAAACGGTAGTTCAAATTTAAAATGTTACATGACCCACCCTATAGTTGAAATATAAAATGATATGAGATATTTGACCAAGATGCACTTTATAATTCAAATATAACATGACTCTGATAATTTTGATCAAGATGCAATGTAAAATGTGTATTCTAGAGCAGTAATACGATAAATTGGAGAGATATTTGTAAGATAATATGATTGCCTTTTTCACAAAGTGTAGGGTATACAAATGTCCTTACTACTTTAGACTGGGAAGTATTACGTGCAATACATAATAATGCTGATATCGCCGGTAGTACCATTTCTATGGAATCGTGTGTACATTATGGCAATACGCTAAGTATCTACATATGTTGGTGGGAGACGGGGACGATCAGAATAAAGTAGATACAAATGATAGCCTGTGGAGATTAACAGGTGACTAAGAGCCATCCACATAGAAATGGCCGAGGGTAAAACGGTTATAATGTTTATTAACAAAAGAATATATTTTAACTAACAGTACCCGCTGCTTCGCACGCGAAGAACCAGTTATTTGTTTTATCTATCTCTGTTTATGTATAGTATTTATTTGATTTTCTTTTGATGGATATAGATAAATCTAAAATAGTAATTTAGAAACCTCCATATAGAACTCCCTTCGTATGTATAATTTTCTACCCAGTTTTGAACAAAAAATTACAAAAATTTTCCAAAAAAATGCACAATTCGAAAAATCACTATAGGTAACATGTATTTTTGCTTCCCCTAAAAACATGTACTTTATTTGGTACCACGTTTATTCCTTGTCGTCCCGCAACCTTCTCATAAGTACAAATTTTGTAATATCAAGTTATGTTCCGCGTTTAAGTAACTAAAAGTATGTACACCATTTTTATCCCTTTTGGTTCCGCTCACCCCTTATAAACACAAATTTCAAAAAATACATTTAGATTGCGCTTCTGCGTTGTCAAAGGAATTTACACATCAAAAATTCGCGACTATAGCTACAATACATAAATTAGCACCCTTTTTGTCCCTCGAAACCCTTATTCTACCTACTTTGACACACTAAAGAAGCACAATAGAGGAGCTGTTGTTCATTGTTATTTATAGGAACACATGGCCACACGTACTGGAATTGACTAAATAAATTTAATATATATAAATGCGACTTTCAAATCAAAATACAATCATTCAATTTTCTTTAGCCGTCATCATATAGTGGGATACCAAATTCAAAGAAAGATCAATATATTTCACAGCAGTAGGTTGTTTAAGTCGACATTTATATTTTCTTTTGTAATTTTAAGTGGGTTGTCTGTTTAGCTAGTAAGATTTGACTGAGTTAGAACTCCGTCAAATCTCGGCGGCGTGATTGAAGCCGATATGAGTCGATGAAATCGGCGGTCTGGTTAAGTCGATTTGAGCCGATGAAATCGGCGGCGGTATCGGTACCATTTTTATACCTTTTGTCCCGCTCACCCCTTATAAGTACAAAAAAATCCATTTATATTGCAGGTCTACGTAGTCAGAGAAATGTAGATACCGATTTTCACGAATATAGCTGCAATACTTAAATTGGTAACATTTTTATCCCTTTTTGTCTCTTTCCTCCCTTAAAGGTACAAATTCCGAAAAATCCCTATTTGTAGCTCGTCTGCATGGCCATTGCAAGCAACACACCGAATTTCATGTTTCTAGCTACTGCCGTATAGTCAGGACGAAGGTTCGGTGTTTATACCTGTTTGTCCCATTTTACCCCCTAAAAGTACGAATTTATTAGTCGACGCACAGTGGTCAATTTCGCGAGATAGCGGTCAAAACTGTATAACTTTTGGCCGGATTGGTATTTTTACGCAATTTGTTTTGTTCAATAGGAGGGACTTTAAGCTTCAATTTGCGTGTTCAAACGTAAAAATCGACTGATAGGAACGTAAGTAATGTGGAGTTAAAAATGCATTTTAATTTTTTGTTGAGTTTCCATGTAAAAGTTGAATATTTTGACATTTTAAATAGGTATATTTTTATAATTTCTTATTTTCTTCAATCGTATTTTACAACCAATACTTATTTATTATTCCTAAACTTAATTATGGTCAGAAAATGCCAGCATTTGGCCCCTGACATTTATTTAGTCTCAATATTCACAGGGGCCAGAGGTTGGTTTTTGTGGAAGAAAGCTAATTCTTGTGAGGATTAAACTGAAAAATAACACTGAAATTCCCAACAATATCAATACTATTTGGATATATTATATACAGAACACAACATCGATAAAATTTTAAGTAAACTTTTACTATTGATTTAAAGTGCACATATATTTTATTTAAATGTATTAATAAAAATTTATACTAAAATTAGAAACAAATTATAATCTTTAAACTAGTGTTAATTAAACAATATTAGTAAAAATTTCTTCCAAATAGCTTTGATTTTCATTTTGCAGTAGTTGTTTAGCTTCTTCATCTAACTCTAATGAGGTTGATTTCCATTTTTGTCGAATACTGGACATATATGGGTCTGATGTGCACAACAAAATATTAATAAGATCTTCATTAGTACAATATCTGGAAATTTTTCTTGTATTGTGCTCGCGAAAGAATCTGTAGTCTTTGTTCCTTTTTTCTTGCGCTTCTTCTGAGAGATCTCCAATTGGAAGCATATTGTGCTGAATTATTTGTTCCCCATGGAACAAAATTTTGTGAACTGTGGTTGGCATATGTCTCCAAGAATATTTTTGGTTATAAAGGGTTGCTGTCTCATTAGCATACTGACCAAATTTTTTTGCATTTTTTTCATCGGTTCGCTTCCGCAATTCTGTATATTGGTTTTTAGTCATTTTCAAATCCAAAAATAGTGCAAGTGCTTCTTCTGGAGTAAATTTATTTTCTTCAGTTGGTGTCGGCATACTTTCTAAAATCCTTTTTGTGCGTCTGGGGCTTGCTTGCACTATTTTTTCAATGATAGCAATTTTACTCTTTTTAGTTTTCGATGGTTGAATTTGATGCAGAAATGAATCCTTTATGATGCTACAACAAACTTCTTCATTGATATGTTTAAGCTTGCGTCTTCGTGATCTTTCACTACAATTATCAATTGGCTTTGCTGGTCGACCACCTTTTCCAGTTTCCGTGGTAGTTACTGATGGCTTTTCAAAAATAAGTTTATTTCTTAGCCATTCTTGGTTGCGTGAGTAAAACAATTTCTTGTTTCTGGAACATTGATTGTACCGTTTTCTTAAAGTATTTAAAAAGTTTTTTTTATTTTTAACTTATGAATTTTAATTTCTTGTTTGTCGGATATTTTGAAGAATGGGTTATTCATTATATGTAAAATCTTTCCGTTCAAAATATATATCAGATAGAACACTATAACTGAATTTAGCCATTGTTTAAACAATAATTATATATAATTATATAATTCACTATTAAAAACTGCACTTTCAAAATATTGACTTGTACTTTTCGCGTTCGTCGACACTTGTTGAATGAGTAAAATCGATCAATGCACACCTATTTATACTGTGTATTGTTCACTATTTTACTGACAGGTACTTGTAAATGGGTGCATATTTTTTACCGTCGCTATATACCTGTTTCACCATGTGTGAGGTTTAAATTTTCCGAATAATGACCACCCCTAAATGTGAAAAACCCAAATAATTAAAAGTTACTTTGCTTACTATGGGTTTTTCAGTTGGCTACCTGTTTTTTACAGAAATTCAACGCACGTCGTCATTATTCGCAAATGTATTTAAAACAGGTATTCTGAACGGACCTGATATTCGGAAATTGATCAAAAGTGATTCTTTCATGAACAACCTACGAAGAAAACAAGATCATCAGAACCACAAGCGTCAACTTCTGCAAGCATGGATATTGCCAATAATTGAAAAATGTTCTGAATTTGGTTTTTATGCATATTATTATTGCGTATTAATTGCATATTATTTTATTTTCATAAAGTTTTTATAAATATTTTTTTTTGCATGATAATTTTTTAATTTTTATTTTTATTTTATTTTTTGAAATTGCGAATAAAAGCGAAACGCGTGCATCGATTTTCATGATCTTTGTCTCATTTTGCTCATAGGTTATGTGACTTTGTGAAAAAGTAACTACACTTGAAACTTATTTCCGTTTTGTATTTTTTATGAATTTAAAAAAAATTTTTCTTCATTTTTTATTGGAAACTTATTTTTAACTTGTAAACTGTTGCTTGTATAGGAAAACAATATATGAACAGATTAAGGGAATTGTAATACTTAATTTTTTAAAATTTATTTCAACTAAATCGGGCTAGTGGCTGTCGAGCTATGTCAAACAACAGGGCCTAAAACGTGATAAATTCCCCTATACGATAGTACTAACTTCAAATCGATATTAAAAATATTTCGGCAGGTAAGAAGACAAAACGAATGATGCAGAAATTTCACATACTGTTCTCAGAATTGAGTTGGCAAATCATGTGTTGTACTGTGTAATGAATAATAATGACTTTGGATGATATGTACGTCAATCGTTTCGTTTGTTTTCGTGCACTGGATAGCACTAAGTTGTGACAGTGCTGTTGTATCTTTCATTTTTGTGATGTCCATTTTATGTTCTTTCATTCTCGTTTCTAATGTTCTCTTCGTTGTGTTCTGTCGTTAATGTCGGTAAAAATTGAATTTAATGTTCTATTTGTTTTGTAAGCAAAGCGAATGTTGTCAGATTCTATTGTCATTTTTGTCAAAATTTTGATACACCCTTCTATGTGGACTAGGTCCAAATATGGGCCAAATTCTCCTAATTTCAACAGAATTATTTTTTGGGTCAATAAGAACTCTTGTACAAAATATACTCATCAAAATATATGCATAATAGCCACTTTCACATACAAATAACTTCTCAAAAAATATGACGTGCATTTGTACCGAATATCTTACCTTGGGTCAGAAAAATTGCTGTAGCTCAAAAAGTGCAGTCCCGATCCATGGACATGTATATATAGGAATGTAGGGGAGGGTTAGGACTACAAAATAGTAAATTTGTGTTTTGACTCAGCTTGACTCACAGGAGTTGTGCTCTATGAAGTAGGAAATTTCCGATAAATTAGACCTTTTTTAAAAAAAATATTTAAATTGTTCTGAAAACAGTAGAGCTTCCTACCAGTGATAGGAAGTAAATTAAGTTACAACACAAAATTTATTTCGTCCAAAAATCTTGAAAAACAAAAAAGTTATGATCATTTCAACTTTAAAAATTAACTAAAAATATCATAATTACTAAATTCTGAAAAAGCCCAATTTGGACCACCCTGTTCTCAGTGAAATAGTTAAAATAAAGTTCTAATTTTTTGGCATCCGAGGTTTACTACTGTCTACTTTCATATGAGTCTAATAACTTAAAATCGGAGAAGAAAAACCAAAAGGAGTTTTGGCCGCTATCTCAAAATAATGACCACAGTGCGACGTCTACGTCATATTTGGGAACTACCTTGAAAATGTCATGGCCCTGGCTTTAGCCGTTTGGCTGGGGGCTCTTTTATATATACCTGCTATAAGCTGTTTTAATCTTCAAAGAGTAAATAATATTCAAGTAGAAAATATTCGTGATTTATTGAAATTCAAGAAGAGTTCGGGCTATGATCTGCTGTAATTGACATATTCGTGCGAATTTTTAGCAATATGATTTTTGATCAGAAATATCCTATTGCTCTAAAAATACATACAATTGCCAAAGAAACTCAACATTGACAAAATATTTAAAAATAATTTTCGAATAATTATCAAATTACATTGAGGAAAATAATAATAGAGGAAAATAGGCGCAATATGGATTTAGAAAAGGATCAGGAACTAAAGATGATGTGGAATACATTTGGAATATATCTGCGATGGAATTGATTGTGTTTTCAAAGGAGTATTTTTTGATTTTTCGAAACCTTATTCAACATGACATTTTAATAAAGAAACTATTGGATTGGATTATCTGTTGCAGCTGTTAACTCGAAAAATAGTAAGTTGTCAGTAAATAATGGTGTTCCTCAAGGCAGCGTCCTGGATCCATTATTATTCAAAATTGATGTCAATGATGATTTTACATACAACATTTGTCCTATCCTATCCTTTTATCTGATTTGAATCAACATTTATGCCAGTTGGTGTGTAATTTTGCTATTTAAGCGTGAAAAGCTTTATTTACAACTTTGGAGTCTGTGGCGACCCCTACTGAAATTTTACAGCAAATTTTTCGTAGAACATTTTAATCCTTGAATTTTCTTATTGCAAGGATTTTCTCAAAAAAAGGGTCTAATTGAACCATACAGAGAGGAAAATTCCACAATATAGTTCTGACAATAAGAGTTCTCTCAGACATTAACTTACAACACTGTTCTCACTTAGTATAATGCTCCCTTCGACCAACAAATTTAAAAAGATACTGAGACCAGGTGGACTATTGGTTTATTCTACAAAAATGATCAACATGTCCTTTCAGAATTATAGGGTCGCTATTATGTTCCAATCATAAAGTCCTAATTTGTTGGACAGTGCTATTATTATTAGAAAGAATACTATGTAGCTCTAAATAGATCCAAATGGAATTTATTTGTTATGGCCCTATGTTCTACTATGGAACCCCTTCCTTGTTCTGAAACAACGGCATCTTTGGAGTGAATGTAGTCGTTTGAGTTCGTAGTGTGTGTAAATATATTCAATCCTTTCCAAAATTAGAGTCAATCTATCAAATCCAATGACATATTCATGATTTGCAACATGTTGCCTCAAACTTTGCACTAAGACAATTTGACCAATATTTCATTCTCTGCTTTACTTTCCTACAAAAATGTTCTCTTGGCTTGTCAACTTCGAACCACTGTTCGAGCACGGTCGTTGGGCCCTGCTGTTTGCATTTCCACGCAGTATAGTCTAATCTCTGGAAAATGCCGCTTCCTTCCGTCAAGATTTATTTGCCCTTCATGATGATAGTGGTGGATGGATTTTCTATCTTTAAATTCGTGCAACACTTGCGTGTCTTCATCACACCATTAGAGGAGCAGGATGGCAGCCACGACGATGGATGTCTGCATCAAAGTTAATTTGGATGAAATTTAATAGCGGTCCGTCATTTTTCATCTTTTGTAATTTGACAACGACGGGGCAGGAGCAACATCCTGTCTGATTTGTGGTAGGCAAGGCAGCACAAGGGGGAAGCCCCATCTGCTAGCTGAGGCCGGTGTTCGTATGAGCACCAGGGCAGGACAGGACTGGTGGCGCTGTTAATGTCGAAGGCATTTTAATGTGATTAACAGCAATGAAAGTGGCATTTATGAGCTTTTCCTTCTTTTGGTTCTTTCTCGTGGATCATAAAGTTGATGAAAATGATATGGGGAGTTTAAAAAGTGATAAAAACCAAATGTCTGCATATCCCTAATTATAAAGTCATTTTGTGTAAACATCTCGCAGAGCTTTGGTACGGCTCGCCGCGGCTCGGCTAATATTCATACTGCCTTGATTTGTGTGCTCGCGTGTGTGTGTGGCAAAGTAGCAATACACTGAAGAACCTGCAACTCCTCTGCCCTACTACTCCCGTTATAAGCGCAGTCTTTCGTCCTGAGTCCTCTGTGCCGGGAGTTTTCTTGAAAACGTTTATGAATATTTGTTTAGCGGTTGGCCAAACAACACCGCATGCCGCCGCCGCCACACCGTTGTTGCTGTGTGTTGTCGTTTCACATCCTCCATAGAATTGTTCGTGTTGTTCGGCCACGACTCTGCTCCCCTGCTGCAAGGTGAGATAAGATTAAAGAGGAATAAGTTTTTTGGTTTTTCTTTTTTTTTGTATTTTTTTTTAATTTTTTATTTTTCAAAAGTTTAACTAAACTTTGCCTTTGTTTGGTTTGAGAATACGTCCATTGTTCCCGCTTTTGGTTTTGTATTCTGTCTTGCCAGTGAAGCTGTTGGATTATGTGCTACAACGTGTGTCCGACGACACAAACAGAGCAGCAGGAGATAGGGACAGGGAGACAGAGAGTGAACGAGTCCTTTAAAGTATTCATGACTTTTGTCCAATACCGACAATAGCCAAAGACAAACCGAAAGAGGGCAACCAGAGCAACAACAAACAACATCGAAGAATGGAAAACATTTTTTCTGATTTGATTTGTTTTTATCATGTTTAAGTACAACTTCCACCTCCACTGCTTCGCTCCGCCTCACCGCTTGGCGTCTCCTGCAATCCTGCGTTGTCATGTAATTAAAAAAGTTAGCTTTTGTTACTTGCGAGTACTTACCTAGCCCTGTTCGTCGTTTGTTTTTATCGCATTTTTATTAAGTACAAACAACATGCAACGCATTTCAAGGACCCTCCATCCCTGCGGGTTCATCCTCATTTAACCGAACAAATTGTACTTAGAAAGAAATTCCTCTTCGCACGAATACCTTTAATTGATATGTATGCCTGGCTGTATGTATGTATATTGATTGGTCCATTAAATAACGCTGAGCATTTCTCTGGCAAGGATTAAGTCGGAATTCTGGTTTCCATGCCCTATATCCAGTGAGACAGAGAAAATTCGTAACGCTTCCAAGGAGTAACTTAAGACCCTACGAGGTATGTTTGGATTAAATCTTTTTGATGATTTTCTTATCTGTTTAAGTCACTTCCGTCTTTATGCAAAAGTAATCCCCATAAAGAAAATCGCGAAAAAGGAACAAACCCACAAAAGTTGTTGTAATTAAATTTGGAATTTGATCATCAGACAATCGTATCGTTCAAAACAATATTTTGACATTTTTTATTAAAAGCTGAACAGCTAATTTTAATGAAAAGATATATCCAAAAGTGGCTACGCAGAATACACATTCCATGTATTGCCGATTTTTTTTCTTCTGGGGTATGTTCAATGTATAGAAGTCCAAACGCGGAAAGGGAGGTATCCCTAAATGGCTTTGACGCCCTTTCCGATTCAATTACAAAGATTTTAGAGGATTGTCCTCACAGTGAAAATGTGGTTGCTGGCGATTTCAATGTCCATAATTCCTCTTGACTTGCCCATTCGAGTCACTCAACACCGGAGGGTCAATATGCCGAGCTTTTTGCCGCGCATAATGATTTGACGCAACTAGTGAATGAACCGACTCACATTCCGTGTGTCCAAGGGCAACACTCTAATATTCTTGATCTTTTCTTAACATCACAACTTGAAAAGTATGAAGTTAACGTTCTAACACCTCTTGGTAATTCGGACCACTGTATTGTTTCAGCATCCTTTTCGTATTCCGCTCTTCGTGTCGCTTCGACCCCAGCCCCAAAGCGGACAATATATATATACGAAAAGGCACGTTGGGCCGAGCTCAACAACTTTTTCCAGCATTTCAATTGGAAACTTTGTTTTCTAAATGGCGATATAGATGCTGCGGCTGAAATCTTGATTGGAATGAAGTCATTTATTCCAGTTAAAGTTATTTCGGATAAACCATTTAAAAAAAGTTGGTTTAACCAGACATGCAAGACTGCTGTCAGATCCAAAGAGGAAGCGTTCAGTAAATGGCGTTTAAATAAAAATGCCACCACTGAACTGCTACGCAAGCAGACAAGAACCATGTGTGCCAGGGTACTTAGACGTGAAAAGTTTCTGTATGAACAACGTCTTCGTGCCAAATTTCTTGCTTCTCCCAGGAGAAGTAAGAGCTTTTGGTCATTTGTGACAAGAGTAAAGGATAACTCCTCATCTATCCCAACTCTTGTTAAAGATGACCAGAT
Organism: Polietes domitor; assembly: GCA_947397865.1. Classification (NCBI taxonomy): domain Eukaryota; kingdom Metazoa; phylum Arthropoda; class Insecta; order Diptera; family Muscidae; genus Polietes; species Polietes domitor. The sequence goes on along the minus strand of OX377618.1, from coordinate 252,765,373 downwards.
ATTCACTAACCCGGTTGACAAATCTAACCTATTGGCTGAAATGTTTGCAAGGAATTCATCCTTGCCGGAAAGCAATCAAACACTCCCCGTGATCGAAAATGTATCTAGTTCCATGCCTCAAATATTTATTCGAACACGTGGAGTTAAAAGGGTTCTCGAGATGTAAATAAATCTCCAGGCCGGATTGCATTTCAGCACTTGTCCTATGTAAGTGCTCTTTGACGCTTGCCCGTCCCCTTCGTAATGTTTTCAACCTTGCATACCGTGCATGAGTTTTCCCAGCGTGTTGGAAGATTGCGAACATCCAGCCCATCCCTAAAAAAGGTGAGGCTAATAACCCTGCTAACTATCGACCGATCACGATTTGCTCAGCGCTCTCGAAGGTTATGGAGAGTATGGTTAACCACCATCTTGTGAGGTATTTAGGTATGACTTACTTAGTGATCGACAGTATGGCTTCCATAGGAATCGATCTACGGCAGACCTTATGACACTGCTATCCGAAAAGTGGAATCGATCCATCCACCAGCTTGGAGAAAGTAAGGTTGTTGCTCTAGATATCTCCAAGGCCTTTGATAGAGATTGACACGGCGCACTCATATCAAAGCTTATCGCTTTTGGTGTTGGTACTGACTTCTCTCGATTTATATCGAGCTTCCTCAGAGATCGCACTATACGTGTTGTTGTAGATGGGTTCTCATCCGACGAGCATAGGTTAACCGCAGGAGTACAACAGGGCTCTGTCCTTTCCCCCTCCCTTTTTCTTATTTTCATCGACGACCTCTTGGATCGGACTGTGAATCCAATATACTCATTCGCGGATGACAGCAACATCTGTCATTCATACTCATTCGATCATAGACCTAGTCGCCAAGAAATTGAGAACAAAATGCGATCGATGGATGAGTCACTTAGCCAGGATTTGCTGGCCATTTCTGAATGGGGTCGATTGAATCGAGTAGATTTTAATGCACGTAAGACTCAGTGCTCCTGGTTTGTTTTTTTTTTTTCAAAAATCTATATAACAGATTTTTAAGAGATGAATACATACACCAATTTTGAAAACAATCCAAGCTATCGATGACACCGCTGTCGCGACAATGTGCCGTGCTTTCGCCTTCAAACAACTGGTAGTGTATAATTCCTTATTTTATTTACTAATTAATTATGCACGAATTTAGTAACATCAATCAATTTATCTAAAATAAAAATGTTATGAATGATGACTCCATTCCGGTCTTTTATTCTTTTGTAATTTGGCTATTTTTTCATTTTTATTAGACGATATGATTCCGTGTCAAATTTTTGGGATTCTTCATATGGACTAGTTTTCATAGGGAATATTTGTGATAGAATTGTTTCAGAAACCCAGATGGAGGAAATTAAATTGCAACTGCGACTTACTACATGTAAGTTGCAAGCGATATTGGATCATAATACACATGCAAAAAACCAGCCGTTGGGTAGATCGCGAAAAATTATAAAACAAAAATGTCACGAGTACAAAACATTTTACCATATCTCCCGCAAAAGTGAACATTTTCAAAAAAAATAAAAAACAATGTGTATTTTTTGGTTACCGTGATCTACCGAAATTTCCTATTTTTTATCGAAACAGATCGATCTTCCAAGAAAACACGGACCAATTTTAACCCTAGCAATTTTGTTGTATACGTCGACGTGCAATTGTGCTATTTACGCGTGAAGAGCTTTATTTACACCTTTGGTGTCTGCGGCGACCCTCACTGAATTTTTCCGACAATTTTTTCCTAGAACATTTTAAAATTATTTTTTTTTTTTGATTTGAACTGGGATATTGTCCTGGCTCAAGACCATTTTGCATCTATATTTAATATAATGCAAATTTATTTACAAATGGCATGGTGACATTTATTACTTGGCTGCAGACTACCACGATCATGATTTCGACCACGACAAAAGTCTTTTCAAGTGGCTCCGCAGCGACTTTTCAACATCAAACCCGGAGATGATTCTCACAATCGAACGGAAGCACCAGGGCCGTGCTACGCATATTGTCCCAAGCTAATATAAAAGGAATCAATTTTAGCAGACTGCAAACTCTTTAGCAGAGTGAAATGGTGATGTAAGATTGCAGAATAATGCTGTTATGCCAAAAAAACTGCTGCAATAGCAGAAAAGTGTCTGCTGATAGGCAGCAGACAATCGCTGCTTTTTTATTAACTGACTTGTTCTCTAAGTGTAGAACTTCTTTTTTTTTTCAAATAGTTGCTTGAAATTACATACATACATATATTTTGAAGAAATATTACACAAAAAACGATCGAATTCCTCGGCGCTTGACCCCTCTTCAGGCCCCGCATTTTGTCTATGATAAATGCAGAAATTGGATATGCTTGTTGACAAAGTATGGGCCCAAATATGATGTCTAATTAGTGTTGGGGTTTTTAATTTATACAGGATTACATGAGTAACAGAACGTTTACTCAAAATCTTCCGTTTAATTAAAAATATTTGGAGACATTTCTTCATTTTTATAATCTTTAAAATGTATAAATTCGAATAACAAATACAGCTTTTTTGTACTCTATGAAATGCAAGACGAAAAACATGACAACAAGATTCAGTACGTTAAAACTCATTTCTTATTGTTTCGCAACTTTAAAGTAGATTTTAAAATAGAGACCTATACGCAGAGAAAAAATACATTACGTAGAAACGAGATTTTAGACACGTGAACATCGTTCTTTAGTTTCTTTTGTGGGAAAAATTAGTTTGTTTGCGGTAAACATGTCATCAGTTGTTGTAACTGAACAAAGAGAAATATGTTTACATATCGAGGGCTTATATTCATAAGTGGCTATGAACTATTCTTAGATTTGGATGTCATCTGTCATATAAATTTAGAGAAAAAAATTTTTTCTAACGTTTTTTTTTAATTTTCTGATTTGGCTATCTTCTCACACGTTAATTTGTGACTTCAAAAGTGGCTATGAACATAAAAATAATATAGATCAAAAAACGGAGCAGCATGTAACCGAAGGTTGTAATTCGCTACAACGATTTTGTTTAAAGCATTTTTCTAGATTTATGGCATATCGCATTATCAAATTCCATCATTACGCGGTTAATAACATTTTGGTTCCCAAGTTATCAGGCTAAAATAGGATAAATAGTGGCTGTAAGGTCAAAAATTGTGGAAAGTATCTTTAGAAAAACCCGCGTAACTTTTTATCATATTGCAAATAACAAAATATTTGTATGGCATATGATTGCTGACTTCATTCCGCGAATTTTGGATTCTTCAACAATTGCATCGATTTTCGCGATTGACTTCATAAATGTTACAAGCGACATTGGTTCTTAATACACAAACAAAAATTCAGTCGGATCCGTAGGCTAGATCGCGAGAAAATCATAAATTAAAAATACCATGTGAAAATCATTTTAGCCATATTTGCCGCAAAAATTAAAATTTTCCAAAAATATCCAATTTGTATTATTTGTTTACCATGCCCTACCGCAATATCCACTTTTTGTAAAAAAAATTGGAAAAAGGGTTATCCCTTTTCCCATTTTTTGGTACCAATCTGACGGATGAAGCTGGAATCTTTAAATTCGCTGTGTACATTCCAGAAAATGCATTTTCTACACAACATTGCCAACATTTCATAAACTAGTAAATCAAAAAAAATTTTTTTTTCAAATCCATGCTTTATGCAAGCAGAATTCTATTGGGCCTAGAAATTCTTTTTTAGTTATCTTTTGTAGAAGGAAAAATTACTGCAAAAATTCAGTTTTTTATCTGCCATAGAACGGCATATATTCGAAAATGGGTTTTAACTTCGTATGGGAGGTGCCACGCCCACATTTCCATTACCGCCCATTTTTGTCACAACTACGCACATTAATGCTAGATGCACTTACACAAAATTACAGTAGGTGTAATTTTGGTTTTAACTTCATATGGGAGGTGCCACGCCCACTTTTGCATTACCGCCCATTTTAGGCGCAACTACGCACATTGATGCTAGATGCACTTACACAAAATTTGAGCACTATACGTGTCATAGAACTGACACTATTCGATAATATGTTTTAACTTCGTATGGGAGGTGGTACGCCCACTATTACAATACCGCCCATTTTTGGCAGAACTACGCACATTGATGGTAGATGCACTTACACAAAATTTCAGCACTCTAGGTGTCATAGAACTGACAATATTCAATAATAGGTTTTAACTTCGTATGGGATGCACGCCCACTTTTCCAATACCGCCCATTTTTGGCACAACTATGCGAATTGATGCTAGATGCACTTACACAAAATTTCAGCACTCTAGGTGTCATAGAACTGACAATATTCAATAATAGGTTTTAACTTCGTATGGGATGCACGCCCACTTTTCCAATACCGCCCATTTTAGGCGCAACTACGCACATTGATGCTAGATGCACTTACACAAAATTACAGCACTCTAGGTGTCATAGAACTGACTATATTCAATAATAGGTTTTAACTTCGTATGAGAGGTGCCACGCCCACTTTTCCAATACCGCCCATTTTTGGCACAACTATGCGAATTGATGCTAGATGCACTTACACAAAATTTCAGCACTCTAGGTGTCATAGAACTGACAATATTCAATAATAGGTTTTAACTTCGTATGGGAGATGCCACGCCCACTTTTCCAATACCGCCCATTTTTGGCACAACTATGCGAATTGATGCTAGATGCACTTACACAAAATTTCAGCACTCTAGGTGTCATAGAACTGACAATATTCAATAATAGGTTTTAACTTCGTATGGGAGATGCCACGCCCACTTTTCCAATACCGCCCATTTTTGGCACAACTATGCGAATTGATGCTAGATGCACTTACACAAAATTTCAGCACTCTAGGTGTCATAGAACTGACAATATTCAATAATAGGTTTTAACTTCGTATGGGAGGTTCCACGCCCACTTTTCCAATACCGTCCATTTTTGGCACAACTATGCACATTGATGCTAGATGCACTTACACAAAATTACAGCACCCTAGGTGTCATAGAACTGACAATATTCGATAATAGGTTTTAACTTCGTATGGGAGGTGCCACGCCCACTTTTCCAATACCGCCCCTTTTTGGCACAACTATGCACATTGATGGTATATGCACTTACACAAAATTTCAGCACTCTAGGTGTCATAGAACTGACAATATTCAATAATAGGTTTTAACTTCGTATGGGAGATGCCACGCCCACTTTTCCAATACCGCCCATTTTTGGCACAACTATGCGAATTGATGCTAGATGCACTTACACAAAATTTCAGCATTCTAGGTGTCATAGAACTGACAATATTCAATAATAGGTTTTAACTTCGTATGGGAGGTGCCACGCCCCTTTGTCCAATTGGTCAAATTTTTCCATTTCCTTGTATTGTCATCGAAAATGATTAAGTGTGCAAAATTTGAGCAAAATTGGTTGAGAAAAAAGCTTTCAAAAATTGATTTCAAATTTTGTGGCACACAAACATATATAGAAAGTAACCTTATATAAAGCATGGAAAAAATGTTATCAAGTTTACAATAAGTCTTATTTATATGTTTGAGCGTTAATTTAAATCTAAACATGCAAAAGTGGCTACAGCTCCATAAAAATGTCGCATCGCAAATTTTACAAACCACGCATTACAAACGGAATATACGAATAGCCACACCATATTATATTAGACCTGTGAACATCTATTGTGGAACATCTATTGTGGGTCAATGTTTTGATATAACCCTTATACAAATGTCCCACCCGATTTCTATATTCATAGAGGGGTATATCATTCGTTTGATTTGAAAGAAATTTAAAAATGCAAATCGTATTTCATTTAAAAATTAAAGTATTGTACTTTCCCACAGGCACGATTTTTTTTTTGATTTTATTTGTACATATATTGTTACATTCATATAAAATTTGGCCCCAGCGCCTTGAAGGCATTTTTGAGGCAGGCTGTCAGTATTAATGCATATACAAATAAATTAGTTTAATAGTAATTCAAAATAAGAATAAAGATATAAAAATATTTATAAAAATAATGGTAGAAGTGTTTCAAACTTATCATATAAGTATTTTTTGCAGGAGGACTTAAAATTTGATATTCGAGCAATATTTCTCAATTCAAACGGCAATTCGTTGTACTTATTTCCCCCAATACAATCAATTCGCTGCTTAGTTTTTTCTAATCTACATCTCGGAATTCTTAAATTGGACTGGTTCCTTGTGGCATAAATACATTTGTAAACAAATAATACTACTTGGTATTCATGCAGTCCATGAATTGGCAGTACAGTTTTACTTTGATCCTTATACAATGAAATTGTTGAATAATTATATACAACTTTCAAGGCCTTGTTTTGCATACATTGCAGGGATCTGAAGGAAGTATTATTCTTGTTGTAAGCATAGACACTTGCCAAGTAACTTAAATGAGATTGTATTAAAGCCTGAAATATCATCAGCTTGGATTTAAGATTAAGTTTGTTCCTCAACTTATACAAAATACCTATCAGTTTTCTTCTTTAAATTATCCATATGCATGCTCCAAGATAAATTACTCTGCAATGTTACTCCCAGGTATTGCATAGAATGTGTCTCATACACAAGTCTTCCATCAACATATACATTAAAATTATTGTTAAGACTGGCAAAATGTGGGCTGAATCTAATACGTTTGGTTTTTCCGGGATTGATAAATAAGCGATTCGACCGTGCATATTCAAATAGCAAAGCTGCATCCCTCTCAACTCTAGTTTTCAGTTCCAAATCATATTTGTAAGGGTAAAATAGGCAAACATCATCCGCAAACATAATAAGATGACCATCCAGTTCCAAATTCCTCAGATCATTAAGATATATCGAAAACAATAATGGGCCTAACCCGCTACCCTGTGGTACTCCATAGTCCATTGTATCCATAAAACTTTTCGAATCTTTTATATGAACATATTGCTTCCTGTTAGAAAAATAATTTTCAAACAAACATAACTCCTTACCCTGAATACCGTAATACTTCAGTTTCTGCAGCAATATTTTATGATCAACCACATCAAAAGCTTTAGGGAAATCAAAAAATATTCCGCAAACTCCTTTAAAACCCTCATATAATCTTTTAATAACTAACTTCACAACATTCAATATTGCATCCTGAGTACCACAACCTCTTCTGAAGCCGAATTGATAATCGTACAATAGCCGATTCTCCTCCATATAAGACAATAATCTATCGTAAAGCAAAATCTTATCTATGGTAGACAACACTGCTATCGGCCGATATTTATCCAACGACGTTACATTGACTCCCTTTGGTATTGGAACTACTCTGTGAACCTTCAATATATCCGGAAACACTGATGTATTTATAATCTTGTTAAATATATCCACTAAAATTGGTGCAATAATTTCCCTTGTAAATTTAGCAGAAATATTGTCAAACCCTGAACTTTTATTCACCTTGGATTATATCTTCAATATTAATATTACCAAGCGAGATGCAGTGACTCGATTGAACAATTGCCCACTTTCAATCCCAACCGATCTGCAATCATTAGGGAAAATGTTAACTTCCTAGTTCATTTCGTTCGGCTGCTAACGTGTTTTCAACAGACAGGCGGACATGGCTAGATCGTCTTAAAATTTTACCACGACCCACGACTTTATGGAGTCTCCGATGAATATTCCAAGGTGTTACTAACGGAATGACAAGATACCCCCATTCTTAGGCGGTGGGTATAATAAATAAAATCCATTTTCTTGGCGAATGTGAATATTGAGATATCGTTTTTGCGAAATATTAAAAATGAAGCGAACATTCGTTACAACCCTACATACGTATGTATGTAGAACGATTATTTGTTATTCTTGTTCTAAATTAATTTTAAATGTACAAAGATAGACCCTGCATACTTTTACATCATTCTTGATTACTTTGCATATAAGCCATCGATAAGCGATTATTGCTGAATTCCCGAATTGTGCAATACTCATTTAAAGATTCAACATTTGTGATAACTCTGAAAATTGTACGCTGCGATGTTGTAATTTTTGTAATCCAAAACCCAAAAAAAAATAAATAAAGCAAACGGTTTCAGGGCAGGTGCAGATTGAAATAAATAGATTAAAATGAAAACAAATATGAAATCACAAATAATATTTTATCGAAATCAATCATAAATTGAGCTGTTTTTATAATGTCAGAACGAATCCATCCTTTAGCCAGCACTAATCCTGCAAGCCGGACAGCGATGCGGAGTATTTCAATACGAATAGGAATTGAGCGGTTAAATTGAATGCAACACGTTTGATTGTTTATGTGGAATTTCATTCAAAACGTAAAGCAAATAAACGAAGCTACCAGCAAACATACATACATACATGTGTGCTGACCCACAGACAATCGCAAACATACAAACGCACACATGTACATATATATATATATATGCATTTGTACTTTCATAATTTGTAATAGTTTTAGCAAAATCGATTTCAATGGGATTTAATCGAATGAAAAGTATTTAAAGCCATACATATGTGTGTACGTATAACGTATTGACGATTCAATTAATTAAAGTTTTACGCATCAACAGTACAAACTCACATACAAACTCATTTAAAACTACACACACACACACACGGAGTCACTCACTCGCAAGCATACATACATACTCTCATAAATATGCCACTTTGGCATTAAATACACTCGCATATATGTACCAAGTCGGAGGCTCACACACATACACATGCCAAGCAAGTATTAAATAACATGAGCAAATAGAGTCGGGAACTCAGCCTTGTACAGCTGCAAACACTTTGAGTAACTTGAGTAAAGTTTGTTTTGAAATGTATTTGTGCGTGTGCGTGTGCTCTTGCACATTAAAATGATGAAGGAGAGGATAATGCACACACAGCCACACACATGTGCCTTACCGGAATGCATCGCAGCACGAGAGTGTGTGAGAGTAAGAGGGCGTGTGTGGGAGTGAATGGGGAGGTGGGGAGATGCACATACACACAGTGTTGTTTAATTCATTTGTAGTTGCTTTGTTTTCTGCAGTTTTAAATTCTTTTAAAAATCTCAGCTTTTTAATGCTGTGAACGTGTGCGTGTGTCTGTGCGTGAGAGAGTTTCTGAATGGAGAGTTTTTATTTTTGTGGAATTTTAATTGCACTTTATCAACGTTCATTCGCTGGCATTTGGAAATCAAGTAAAGCAAGGCAAAGAAAAACGCAAAAATTATTGCATACTTTAAGGCAAATCCCAGCACACACACACAGAGTTATACATAATGCACAGTGGCGAGGGGATTGGAGTGTGGTTGACCAATTTGTTAAAACACACCCCAATAAAGAGCAATATTTCGGATTTTGTTTGTAAAATGCTTTATTTTAAAATATTTTAAAAAATATTAAAAAAAACTAAAATATTTTTATACCCTCCACCACAGGATGCGTGTATACTAAGCCTGTCATTCCGTTTGGAACCCCATGAAATATCGACCAGAGACCCTATAAAATATATATATTATTGATCATCATAAAATTCTAAGACGATCTACCCATGCCCCTCTGTTGAAATACGCTAGCATCTAAAGGAAGCACACTGGTCCCAAATCCATATTCTATGGCATAAAGTCGAAAAATAAAGATACAATCTTGTAATTTTGCACATTTGCTAGACATAACATACTTAAAAAATAAAATTGGACCGGAAGGACCACGCTCTCGAAAAATGTTTTTCTGAACATTATTACAAAAGCAAAATATAGCATACAAATATTCTACTTGACACTGCAAATTAAATAATTATTTCAGAAAATAATATCAATTGCCTAAATGTGTATAGAATAGTGAATGATTTTATATACTATCTTAAAGGTACTTACAATACCTTTAAAATAAGATGGTCCTCGTAGACAAAACTAATTCAGAGATATTCAAATATGTGTGCTATGGCTTACCGAAAGTTGTGCGAAAATAAATTGGCAATAGTAGGAGTTTGCCGGAAAATGCTGACGAGATATTAATTCTACCATAAACTCAAACGAACAATTTCACATTTACACTTTGAGTCAAGTTGAGTCCTACATATAACTTTTGGTCCACCACATTTTTAGGTTATGCTCACTACGGTCACAAAATTACAACGCTTAAGAAAACTTACTGGACTACAGCAATCACAAAATGCGGAACATAATTTTTCAACTACTCACGACTGCCTTCAATTTCTATAATATAGTCTCTTCATTATTTTTATTTTACGCCTTCATTTTAAGTATTTTAATATCTGCCAAAAAAATATGGATTTGGTGGGAAGGATGGTAGGTTGGTGTTTGAACTGGGAGAAATCGGTCCAAAGGCAAACATTATTTTAGCAAGGACTGAAAATACCCCTAATAAAATTTGAACTACCGATTACTTTGACAGGTAGAAAAACATTAATTTTTATTTTCAGAATTATGTTGCACATTTGCAAAATGGAACGTTATACGCTCGAACAAAATTGGGAGGCGAATTCGGTGAACATTTTATTTCACGTTCGGGACCGGTCAATTGGCCGCCTAGATCTTGCGATTTAACGCCTTTAGACTATTTTTGTGGGGCTATGTTAAAGCTCATGTCTATACAGACAAGCCCGCTTCAATTGACGCATTGGAAGACAATATTGAAGCATTTATTCGTGAGATACCGGCCGAAATGTTGGAAAGAGTATGTCAAAATTGGACTAAGCGGATTGGACAATTTTTCTGAAATTTATGTGTTTTTTTTTTTGAAAAACTTTCCTATAGCTTTTAAAAAGTCACCCTTTATATATATTTGTAGAACTGACTTGAAGTATTATTTCGATATGTAAAGTAAAACCAAATTGTTAGCCACACGTGGTTTAAAATAATTAAACTTTTATATTTATTTATAAAATATTTTTTTAATATTTATTGTATTTGAAAAAATAACATTTTCATGTAATGTTACTGCACTTCGACATCCTGCAATCCATGGTGGAGGGTATATAAGGTTAGGTCCGGCCGAACTTAACGCCCTTTTTACTTGTTCATAATCCTTTAGTCTAGAACCACAACTGTGCCATGTTGGTATTCTTATGGAAAAGAGTGAGAGAAATATAGTTCTTGACGTTCGTTCGTTGGTGTCACAAAAAATAGAGTCGTTTCTTCAATTGCTCACACCGCACAGTGCAATATTTTCATACAAGCTGCGACAAACATTAAAAGGAATAGAGCTAGGACCTTGAAATTTCGCTTATATCCCTTAGACTGTCAAGTTAGATCAAAAACAATTTTTTCTTTAAATCCGACCAGAACCACGCCTACCTATCCATATAACATAAAATGAAAACAAGTAAGGAAAGGCTAAAGTCGGGCGGGGCCGACTATATGATACACTCCACTTTCTATCCGAAAACAATTCAACTTGGTAAAAAGTGAAAACGGGAAGAATTTTTGTATGTTTACTAATCATATGCTAATATCATATGGTCCAATTTGTCAAATCGAAAGAATATTTGTATCGGGGATATATCTAAACATGGATTAAAGTGACTAACTTTCAAAATAAGTTCTTCCAGTTCAAATATAACGTCTTATGCTCACTTCAAAGAAATTTGGTGAAAATTTGTGATTTCTGGGCGGAAAAAGTCTATCTGGGAGCGAAATGTGTATTGGAGCTATATGTAAATCTGAACCGATCTGACCCATTTTCACCGTGGGTGTTCCTAGTTGAAATATAAGATATTTTGAAAGACTTGGAAAAGATCTGTTAAAATATGTGGTTTATAGAGTGGAAAAAGTGGAATCGTGAGTGAAATTTGTGTGGCAGCTATATACAAATTTGAACCGATCTGAACCATTTTCACCATGGCTGTTTATAAAACACATATAAGATATTTCGCATAATTTGAAGAGGATCTTTTAAAATATGTGGTTCTTAAAGCAGAAAAAGTCAAATCGGGAGCGAAATTTTAATGGGAGCTATATATAAATCTGAACTGATCTGACCTATTTTCACCATAGGTGTTCCTAGTTTAAATATTAGATGTTTTGCCAATTCTGAAGACAATCTGGTACAATATGTTGTTTCTAAAGCGGAAATAGTCAAATCGGGAGCGAAATTTGTTGGGAGCTATATATAAATCTGAACCGATCTGACCAATTTTTACCACAGGTGTTTCTAGTTAAACTATAAAATAATTTGCCAATTTTGAAGAAAATCTGTTAAAATATGTGGTATCTAGAGTGAAAAGAGGCAAATCGGGAGTGAAATTCGAATGAGGGCTATATCTAAATCTGAACCGATTTTCTTCAAATTAAATAGCGTTCGTCCTTATCCCGAAAAACTTCGTTGTGCAAAGTTTCATTTGGTTATGTCTACAAATGCAACCTGTATCGTGATTACAAGAATAGATGGACGGACTGATGGACGGGCAGACAGACGGACATTGCTAAATCGGTTCAAAAAGTGATTCTAAGTCGATCGGTATAATTAACAATGGGTCTATCTCTCTTCCTTTTGGGTGTTACAAACAAATGCACAAAAACATAATACTCTAGTGGAGAGTATGAAAACGTCATAAATTTCTTATTTCAATATATATATTAATACAAATCATTACCAGTGATTTCATTTGTTTCCACAAGTTAATGAAAATTGCCAGTGCCACGTCCAACGTTCAAATAAAATGTATAGTTTTATACAATTTTCGATAAAAATTTTCAAAAAAAAAATATTTTATTTTTAAAAGATGACAAACTTAAATAAATAACTTTATATATCGGCTAAATATTTACATACGCTTGCATGTCATACAACCTTACATCCCTAAGGTATGCTTTAGATAAATTTGCTAAAATACATTTAGAGAGAACAAAGAAGTAATTATTACTTCATCTTTGGCTTAAAAGGTTTTACCATTTAATCAAATAAATCGATGTTTGCAATTTTAAGCAGAATATTATTTTTAAATTGAGTAAATACGACAATAGTTTAACATTATTTATGAATGGCGTGGCATCGGTCGGCCTTGCTAATATAGTTTTATACTGTAGAAAAAGAACAATAGTAAACAAATACATCCTTCAGGTAAACCACCTTTTTGAATGCAAAAGAACATCTCAACAGCTCCTCTTTTCTGGGAACTAAACGAAATTCCAATACGATACATGGTTTCCGAGATACATCCCAATAAAATAACCTCTATTATGAAGAAATGTTCAACTATTTTAGCATTTATTAACTTTAAATACATCCACAGCTTAAGTCAGCCGCGATATTGGAAAAATCTTGTAGAATATGCTTAGTAGGAATTTTCTTTGTAAAATTCAATCAATAAAGTCGATGTGGGCACTTGAAATTTGGGAGTTTTTGCCGCACTACTACTTTTTAATACATTTTCTCTTATTTTTTAGCAAGTAGCTCAATATTCCTTAATATTAGCCAATGTTTCCATAATGTCATATTAGTATCCCATACAATTATTTTTTGGGAATGTATTCCCAAAATTTTTAATATGGATGCAACAATAAAGGTCTCACTTTGCCTTTTTGCTAATTTTGGGTTCCGCTGAAGACTTCAGCACAACCTTTGGTCTTGAACCAAAATAAAGGACAACACATACAACATAACAGACCAAAAATACATACAAACAACAACAATACACACGAGGTACAGTGAAGACGGGACAGACCGTACAACAACAACCTTTGCATTGTTGCGAGCGATGCGAGCACATGCATAACATTGAATTGGCAAAGTGAGATTTTTACTGTGTCGACTTGGTTCGGTGGAATATTTTGTCTATCAGCGCTTCTCATTTGTCATATGTGAACCCTGATTTAAGTCACAGACATACATTCGTTGGGAAAGTTCTGACGAGATGGGGTAGCGCCCATCGAAACTGCGCAGTCAACTTTTAGCTGCAACAATAAAGGTCTCACTTTGCCTTTTTGCTAATTTTGGGTTCTGCTGAAGACTTTAGCACAACCTTTGGTCCTGAACCAAAATAAATGACAACACATACAAATATGGATGAATTTAATATTTTTTTGCAATTACTGCTTTTCATGTGAGGCATATTTGACCAGACATCTTGAATATCATAATCTTTCCAAAGAATGGTAAGGCTATACTATAAGGCTATACCTTATATACTTTGACACACTAAAGAAGCAAAATAAAAAGGTTCATTCTCCAAAAGTGTCCGAACAGTGCAAATAGTATTGTAAAGAGTGTCCAAAGAGTTCAGTTCTTCAGTTTAAATATAACCATGAAAGGAAGCATAACTGCATCATGACCATAAAGCCTTCCAATGTCCCACTTTACTTAGAGTAGCTGTTGTTTATTGTTTTTTATAGGAATTGATTTATATAAATGCAAATCAAAATACAATCACTCAACATTCAACGTCATCATATAGTGGGATACCAAATTCAAAGAAAGATACATATATGTCACAGTAGTAGGTTGTCTAAGTCGACAGTAATATTTTTTTGTATTTTTAAGTGTGTTGTCTATTTTGGTACTAAGATTTGACGCAGTTAGAACTCCGTCAAATCTCGGCGGCGTGGTTGAAGTCGATATGAGCCGATGAAATCGACGGCGGGTTGAAGTCGATGTGAGCCGATAAAATCGGCGGCGGCGCGGCTCGTGCAGAAACATGCGGCGGCTTTCGGCTTAAAATCGGTCGGCTTGTATCTCTGGTGAAAATGTGTTAGATCGGTTCAGATTTACATATAGCTCCCATACGAATTTCACTCCCGATTTGACTCATTTCACTCTAGATACCATATATTAGAAGAGATTTTCTCCAAGATTGGCAAAACATCTTATATTTCAACTAGAAACACCTGTGGTAAAAATGTGTTAGATCGGTTTAGATTTACATATAGCTCCCATACGAATTTCACTCCCGATTTGACTCATTTCACTCTAGATACCATATATTACAACAGATTTTCTTCAAAATTGGCAAAACATCTTATATTTCAACTAGAAACACCTGTGGTAAAAATGTGTTAGATCGATTCAGATTTATATATAGCTCCCATACAAATTTCGCTCCCGATTTAACTTTTTCCGCCCCAGAAACGACGAATTTTCACCGAATTTCTTCAAAGTGAGCATAACACCTTATATTTGAACTGGAAGAGCTTATTGTGAAAGTTAGTCACATTTTTCCATCTTTGGATATAGCCCCGAATCAGGTCATATTAGCCTATGAATAGGAAACATACAAAAATTCTTTGTTGAATTGCATTCGGTTGGAAAGTGGAGTGTATCATATAATCGGCCCGCCCGACTTTAGCCTTTCCATACTTGTTTTATACTCCAAAATGTATGATTTGAACTGGGATATTATTCAGACTCAAGATATATTGCATCTATATTTTAAGAGAAAGTAAATTTATTTACAAATGTCTCATTTCAAATATTGACTACAGACCAAACTAAAACAAAACGAAAAAAATAAAACTCCAAAATTTCATTTTATAGTATCCTTCCAACTCGAAACGCTTTACTTATTTGTTGTATATTTTCAATGCCTTACAAAAAAATTTCGTATATCTGTATATCATTTGTCGACTTTTATACCATCAACCAATTAGACGACCCAAAATTAAGGCTTTCTTTACTTCGGCCATTTGTTAGATTATCTTGGGAAAAAGCCTATAGGAATATGGTCTTAAATGTTTCATTCTACTTAGTTGTTGAGAATTTTTTAAATGTATTTCTTTCATTCGATTGTTGCACCACTGTGACGATTCCCTAAGCCGCCCTCCCCGGTGCCTGGCGTAACCTAGCTGCAATGCTGTTTTATTTTGCTACGAGTATTTCTGCTTAATGCGCTGCTTAAAGTTTTAAGTGTTTGTTTTATTTTGTTGTGAAATACATTTTTTATGATGTTGCCTGAACTAAAAACCCATAAAAAAATGTAGCAACAAAACAAAACAGAACAAAATACGCAACTGGATTAACCACAACTTACCTAACACACTCAGTTTGAAATTTTGCAATTTTCAACTCTTTCTTCCTGTGCGCCAACAGCAGACGCACTCACACAAACGTACACACGTACAAACACACGCAGAGACTCACACGCTGATCTACTCGCCTTCTTCCGTTCACAGCATCGGAGAAAGTTTTTGGCGGAAGGACGATTTTTCATCTGCATTTCATAGCGCGCAAATATCAGCGAATCCACAAAATACTCTGGCCTTCATAATTGTGTAGGTGCTGTGATCGAATAAATATTTGTGAATATTTTAGTGTCGATTTCAATCACACCGACTGACAAACTGCCCTGGGGATGTATTTCCCCAAAGATTCGAACTATGAGATGGGAGGCAGATTATATATCACGGCATCGCGGTCGTTCAACATTAAGAGGAGTTTCCATAGATTAAATAATTGTGTTGCATACAATTTAGATAAACAAATGAAAAATGCAAAAATCCGTTGAAGGATTTCATTTATCGTGAAATAGAAAAATGAAATATTTTTTAGTTATAAAACAAATTTGTTTTCAACTGGGGGAAAAAGTTGTAACACAAAGTTAAAACAATCATTTCCTGGACAATCCAAATTAGTAAGAATATTATCTATGAAAGTTATGGCCTAATTATCGCCTCATGTCGGATATGAAAAAAGGGAAATAATTATGGCATTCTTTAACGGTTGAACCGATTTTAATGAAATTGCACAAGGACATAGTTGAAGTAGTGCCAAGAATAATTTCTGAGGTAGGACCCATTGCGTATAATTGGGAGCTTTCGAAAACAAAATTTCTTTACTGTACTAGTGAAAAGCTAATAGAAGGCTCATTTATTCTGAACAGCACGTTCTGACAAACTTTAATTACTTTTATTGACCACGCCTACTAATACCGTCCTATATTAATTATTAGTAATGGGCTAGTGGGCTATGGATTTTAATATAACATTGGAATATGGGCTATTTGTGTGGGAGGTACCAGAAGGGGCGTAGTAATTTCGATATCTTCGAACTTAAACTAAGTTTGAGAAAAATATTACCATGTACAAAGTTTGGATCGATTCCTTAACTCCTTTCGAGAGTTATCATGTAGACCAGCCAGACGGACGGACATACATGGTTCATAGCCCCAAAGAAAAAAGTCTAGATATAACACGCTTACCAAACTTACTCTTCAATAAATCGTTTCAATAAATCGATTGTAACGTGTGCTGTGTGGCTTGTGACTCCGTCCTATTGAAACCACATGTCGTCCAAGTCCATGTTTTCCAATACGGGCCAAAAATAGTCGGTAATCATGGCGCGATAACGATCGCCATTCCTGTGAACGTCACGTTATTGTCGACGAAAAATATGAGCTAATGACGCCGCCGGCATGCAAACCGCACCAAACTGTTATTTTTTGCGGATGAAGTGGTGATTCAGCACATGTTTATTGACGAACCCATTGAGTCAAAAATGAGCTTTGTCACTGAAGATAATTTTGCGATGAAATTCAACATCTTGGCGCATCTTCTCCAGAGCCCAATCGGAGAACGTACGTCACGTCAAATGGTCTATCGGCTTCAATTCTTGAGTCAGCTTGATCTTGTATGGGTGTAAAGCAAGATCCTTAAGCAAATTTCGCCATAAAGTGGCCTTGGCTATGCCCAGTTGTGGAGAACGCCGTGATTCCACGGACGCCTGAACGTCAGCGATATTTTCGTCACTTTGACCAACCCTTTGTTCACAAATTAAATTCGAAGTCTTCAAGAGCCGATTGGAAACCCCTTCACTTTATAGCTTATCCGATGAATATTTCATATTATTACTTATTTCATATTATTACTATTACTGTAATCGTAGGATCGACCTATTCTTGTGGAGGTCCGATCCCAACATAACTTGACACAACCAACATAGAAGGAAAGGGAAACAAACACATTGAATGAATTAACCTGCAATTCAATATTAATCAGCAATCAATTAAATTATTATTTCAAATATAAAAGCTCTAATTGAGTGATATTAATTTTTGAAAGATTAGTATTCAAAGTACATTAATAGATTTAATTCAAATATTAAAAGTGATTGACTACATTAAATTTTAGGGTATTCAGTTATTTGGACTTTAATGATATTCGATTAATAGTTTATTCGAAAACAAAGAGACTATAATTAATCGAATAAAGTAATTCGATTAACCCATTAATTGTTCAACTCATTAAAACATAATTAATAAGTGTTAAATCGAAGAACAATTTAATTCATTATGAGTCACTACTTTTCGAAATAAAATCTGCAAAAAATCTGTTTGCGGGCAGTCCTTTCCTTTCGCCATACAAACCTAATAATAAATAAAGGAAAATTATTTATATTCCAAATTATAATATTTAGTATTTTTATCCAAAACTTATCAATTGAGTAATTTCTTCAATTTATTCGAAATTATTATTTCATTTTGATGATTTTTTCATTATTCGAACAAATATTTGAAAACAATTATTCGATTAATCGAACAAAATTTAATCGGTTGGATAACTTAATTAAATATTAATTGAATCAATTAAAATGTCCAACAAATCAATTATATTTTTAATTGAATTGATTAAAATATTAAAGGAACCATAAATCAATTCAAATATAAATTGAATCAATTAAGATATCAAATTAACTGTCTATTAACATATTAACTGAATCGTATTAATTAATTAATCATGCCCATTAAAGTAGTAATTGCTTCAATTCAAAAGTATTAGTTGAATTTAAATATTTTTGATTTTATTTTGATACACGGAAATGCAATAAAAAACCAACCATTATTATTAATTGAGTCAATTAAAATATTAATTGAGTCCATTAAAACATTAATTGCATTAATTATAAAAACAAGTATAAGCTGAATTTAAATATTTTTGATTTCAATTAATTTCAATTCAATTGAATTTATTAAAGAATAAATTGATTTTAAATAAGTTTATATTTTTATTTTGTTACATGAAAATACAATAATACGATAATTTTTTAGCAATCGAGACAATGAAAATATTAATCGAATCAATTAAAATATTAATTGAATCCATTAAAACATTAATTGCGTCAATTTAAAATCATTAGTTGATTTTAAATATTTTTTTATTTTATTTTGTTGCAAGAAAATACAATAAAAACTAACAGTTATTATTAATCAAGTCAATTAAAATATTAATTGAATCCATTAAAGTATTAATTGTTTCAGATTTGTTTATATTTCTAACTTGTCACAGGAAAATAAAATAACACGATAATTTTTAACAATCGAGTGAATGAAAATATTAATCGAATCAATTAAAATATTAATCAAT
Organism: Polietes domitor; assembly: GCA_947397865.1. NCBI lineage: Eukaryota > Metazoa > Arthropoda > Insecta > Diptera > Muscidae > Polietes > Polietes domitor. Next base: position 252,746,029 of record OX377618.1, on the reverse strand, counting down.
CCAACTAAAACAATAATTACTTCAATAAAAAGGTATCGGTTGAATTTAAATATTTTTTATTTTATTTTGTTGCATGGAAATGCAAATAATTGTTTTGTTTTTACAATTATTATTAATTGTCATAATTCAAATATTAATTGAATTCATTAAATCATGGATTTGTTTATATTTTTATTTTGTAACAAAAATACAATATTATTTTCTTTAGCAATCGAGTCAATAAAAATATTTATCGAATCAATTAAAGTATTAATTGAATCCATTAAAACATTAATTAATTTTGAAAATACATAGTTCGATTAATTGAAAACATTATAAAAACAAATAATTATTATTTATAGAGCAAATTAAAAATAAAAAAAAGTTAATTGAAATAATTAAAATTTTAATAGAATCAACTAAAATATTACTGCCGTAGCTGCGACAACGAAGAGGAAGAAGAGACACACAAATGTCACATCCTCTTGATGATATATCTTCAAAATGTTTGTAGGATGTTCGGCTCCGTCCGACATTAGCCTTTTCCTACTTGTTTTATTTTTTGGTACTTATTTCGTTTGGGAGTCAATTCATAGTGTTCAACTTGCCGATGTTATTTCCTATCTATCGATACGTCCTAATGTACATACGTATAAATATTTGTCCATTGTCACATGAACCGATTAACGGAACGTTAATGCTTTAAAATGCCACTATCGAGGACATACACACATATAAGATGAGTGGCATGAGTCCTTTGTCCAAACAGAATGCTACGAAATGCGTGGATTGGCTGATATGTAATTGCGTTCATGTGTATATATGTATGTGTATGGGTGTGTGTGCACTTACATATATATTTGTATATGGCTTATTCTGAGATTTTATATTTCGTTAGGTCCATTGAAAAAAGTTTGTATATGTTTTTGTCCACTCAGTTTTTGTAGCGCTTTAAGCCAATGACAGTTTTTTGAACACAAAAAATTATATATATATAACTATATATATTTACGTGTAGAGGTATGTAGTGAAGGTATGTGTGTGTGTGTGTAGAACACAGAGTGTATGTGTATGTTGTTTACTTTTCTACTTGATCGCAACACACTTTTCGCTTGTCACATTTGTGTCGCAAACAGGAAGAGCCCTAGCAGCAACACTTTTTCAACGGACGGGCAACAAACAGCACAGGCAGCAGCATCAGCATGAAGACCACCAACTATTCAGCAAACACTCTGTGACACCAGCAGCAACAGCAGCAACAACAACGTCGGCAAAATGGAACAACAGGAAAAAACAAACACAAAATTAAATAGTACACAAGTTGTTGTAGCATGCTTGAAACGGAAACGGAAATCAGTAACAAAATGTGCCAAGGACAGTTGCATAATATTTGCAAAAAAAGATTGTATTTTTTCCGTTGCCCTGCCCCCCTCGGCCTCCTCTCCCAGCCTCCCCGTTTTCAGCCTTACAACAATAGTGGCAACAACTACAGCAACAAAATGTCTAGTTTCCACATCGCCAATTTGATAGGAAGTTGGGTGGGCAGAGAGAGTGAGTGAGAGACGGGGGCGGCAGCGGGCTCGCTTTGGGAGAATGGGAACTCAAACGCAAATAAAATGAAATAAACTCAAGTTTCACCATAAAAGCACAGTCGGTTTTTTGTTGTTGCTGTTGTTGTCGCTGCTCAACGAAAAGAAACACAAAATGCAAAGAAGTGGAAAAAGTGCTCGGGTACTTTGGGCTAAATGTGCCTCTGTGGGTGTGTTCGTTTATGTGTGTTTGTGAGCGAGTTCAGTAAAATTGAAACCTCATAAAAAACCAATTCTAACATGGAACAAAAAAAAAAGAAGAAGAACAAGAACAACAAGCAGCTGCACAAAGAAAATGTGCAAAGCCAAAGCCACATGGCTGCAATCAAAGCGACCGGAAGTGAGATTGTAGAGTTGTTTGTTACGCTGTCAGTTCGCCGCTATCACCGAAGCAACACACCGCGCCGCCACGCCAACACCAGAGCGTTTTTTTGCGAAATTGTGACCCCAACTCAACAATGACTGAATACAATGGCCACGTCCACGTCAACAGTCACAGCCGCAACAAGGCAATCGCAAAGGACATTTCGTTGTAGCTCGCTCGCCGGGATCACTGAATTTGCATTTATGGACAAATTCACCATTCACGACAAGTCCTTCAAAGACAATTTCTTTGGGCAAAGTTCAACCAAAAAAGAAACCAAAAAGCAACTTTTCAAAGCGAGCAGCGCGTGTTCCACTTGTTGACTCGCTCCAGCATTCTAGGTCACTTCTGTGGAGCACAGAATAATCGCATGCAGAGTGGGTTGGAATGTCCCTTCATACCAAACAATCGTTGCTCTTATCGCTGACGAAATGCATAGGTATGTAGGTATGTACGCAGTTAGCATCATCATTCATGGCTATCCTGGGAGTTGTAAGTCATAATCTCCGATACCGTAAGACATGTATATGCTCGTGATATGTGATTTCAAAGAATATCTATACAACACGATGTGCCCTCATTCCATACGGCATACGTTACTCACTCGATTCACTTGAGATACAAATATAAAATATAGGTTTATATGTTTTATGCATTCCTCCGATACCCAAGGACAAAGAGCTGGGATATATACCGCAGATCAATGGTATACGGTATCGGAGTTTGCGAAATAACAATGAAGACCTTCACCAACCAGATGAATGGTGTTATATTTCAATTTCCAAATAAAATTGCTCAGAAATTGGTGAACACATAAATTGAGAATAATTATACAATTTCAATGTGACCTAAAAGGTGTGTCAAACCTCACTCAAGGTTCAATTTGTTGAGAAACACAGGGTTTTCAACAACAACAACAGGTTTTCCATCAACATCTAATATTCTTATCAAAGGCTAGGAGCTAGAAGTATATAGTTACTAATACCGCGATTTTAAATAAATGTTTTTTTAAATTTTTAGAACAAAACAAGTAAAAACGGAGTTAAGTTCGGCCGGGCCGAACTTTATATACCCTCCACCATGGATTGCATTCCACAGAGGTTGTCGGTTTTCGTAGAAGTGCAGTAATATTACAGGAAAATATAAATTTTTTAATATAGCCAAACCAAAACAAATACAAATATTGAAAAAATAATTTTATAAATAAATATAATATTTTTATTATATCAAACCATTATTTATTTCAAATCACAAATAAATATGCTTATATTTATATTTTCAAAAAGCTTAAATACCATAAATATTGGTAGATAGTGGGTGCTACAGTTTGATGTATTTCCATTCTATTTTAATTTCAAAAGTATTACCCTCTTGGCATTTCTACCCAATTAGAATTTCATCATTCTAGCTGTAGTCGTTTAGTTGGTACTATTTTTATCCCTCTGTACCATTGTATCCCTTGAAAATAAAAATTTCCAAAAATCCGTTTATTTTCCGTGTCTACGCAGTCAGAGGAATGTATACTCCGAATTGCATGACTCTAGCTGCGGTCATTTTATTGGTACTATTTTTATCCCCTTTTTTCATTTTAACCCCAAAAAATACGAATTTCGAAAAATCTGTTTATTTTAAGTATCAGAGGAATGTATACACCGAATTTCATTATTCCAGGGGAAGCCGTTTGGTTGGTACCATTTTTATCCCTCCGTACCCATTGTATCCCTTGAAAGTACGAATTTGGAAAAAACTTTTATTTCTCATGTCTTCGTAGTCAAAGGAATGTATACTCCGAATTTCATGACTCTAGCTGCGGTCATTTGGTTGGTACTATTTTTATCCCCTTTTTCTATTTTGGCCCCAAAAAGTACGAATTTCGAAAAATGAGTTTATTTTCCGTGTCTACACAGTCAGAGGAATGTATACTCCGAATTGCATGACTCTAGCTGCGGTCATTTTATTGGTACTATTTTTACCCCTTTTTCATTTTAACCCAAAAAATACAAATTTCGAAAAATCTGTTTATTTTAAGTGTCTACGCAATCAGAGCAAATATAAACAGACATATTCAATAAACATGCCTAAATACGCTAAAATATTAGGGATTATTATGGGTATTTTTAGTCCTTGTGTTTGAAAAATGTTTCCCTTTGGGTCGATTTCGCCCTAAGCGGATGGACCATTTGAGGCGTAGTCAAGGCCAACATTTGCATGAAATAATCTTCAAACATTAAATTATATTGACCGTACTATCGATTCAAATAAAGAGTTTATGCATTTTTCTGAATTTTATGTGTTTTTTTTTTTTTTGTAAAACTTTCCTATAACTTTTAAAAAATCACCCTTTATATATAAATCTGAACCGATCTTACCAGTTTGCACCATGGCTGTTTCTAGTACGAATATAAGATATTTCGCCTAATTTGATAAGGATGTGATACAATATGTGGTTTCTGGAGCGGAAAAAGTCAAATCGGGATCGAAATTTGTATGGGAGCTATATAAAAATATGAACCGATATGACCTATTTTCACCATAGGTGTCCCTAGTTTAAATACAAGAGTTTTTTCCAAATTTGAAGACCATCTGATAAAATATGCTGTCTCTAGAGCGAAAAAAGTCAAATTGGGAGCGGAAGTTGTATGGGAGCTATATATAAATCTGAAACGATCTAATACATTTTCACCACAGGTGTTTCTAGTTGAAATATAAGGTGTTGTGGTAATTTTGAAGAAAATTTGTTAATGTTAAAATGTTTAATTTGTTAATTTCGAGGGCTTATATTCATTCATAAGTGGCTATGAACAAAAACTTTTCAGGAGAGCGAAAAAACTGATTTTCTCCTTAATTTTAAGAGTAGTTATGAATCAGTCTTATACAGTTTAATCTAAAGCGAATTACTAATTGATACGAGTAAATAGTTTTCGAAATTTCCTATTATTCGGGTTTTTATGGTTCATAGCCACTTTTGCACGTTTAAAATTGAGTACTATGAATATTGAAATAAGCACATAGCCATGAATGCTCAAATATATAAATAAGACTTATTGTAAACTCGATAACGTTTTTTAATAAAATGTTGTGTAGAAAACGCATTTTCTGGGATGTACACAGCGAATTTAAAGATTCCAGCTTCATCCGTCAGATTGGCACCATTTGTATCCTTTTTCTTCCAAATTTTTTTCAAAATGTGGATATTGCTGTAGAGTAGGGTTTGCATTTTCCCGTACTTTTTATTTCCCGAGAAACGGGAATTATTTTTTCAATTTCCCGGGACAGCACGGGAAATCGTCAACATACTGTTTACCATGAGTTAAGCTTATTTTTTCCAATGAAACATTCACATTTTATTAAAGTAAAATAAATATATATTTCACAACGAACCTGTTACAGAATTCATGTAATATTTGACATAAATGATTAAAAGCGAGGTAATCTAAATTTTAATACATCATTTTTAATTTTATTGTGGAAATGATGGAAAAAATATGCGAAGAAATATGTAAAATTTTCTTCAGAATTCCCGCGGGATTCCCGTACGAATTTCCCGGGATACGGGAAATGAAAAATGTGCGAATTCCCGGGAAATTTCCCGCGAGAAATCCCGAGATGCAAACCCTACTGTAGAGTATAGTAAACAAAAAATACAAATTGGATATTTTTGGAAAATTGTCATCTTCGCGGCAAATATGGCTAAAATGATTTTTACACATGACATTTGTGTTCTATGATTTTCTCGCGATCTAGCCAACGGATCCGACTGAATTTTTGTTTGTGTATTACGAACGCGCGAAAATCGCTGCATATGTTGAAAAATCCAAAATTCGTTGTTGCAATTGCTTATATAGGGTCCGCCAAATAACTTTTTTTTTGAAAATGCTATAAAAAAAACTACTGAATATTTTCTCAAATTTCTTTTTTTATTTGAAAGTACAATCCTTCCGGTTAATAATGGAAAACAATTTCATTCAAATGGCTGCTGATGGCACCCCACAAATAATAGTTCAACGGTTGAATAGTTGAAAAAAACGTTAGATGGCGGACCCTATAATTAAACTTTCTCTGCTCAGGATTCTGAAACTTTTTTGACACAAATATTCCGAATGAAGTCAACAATCATATGCTATAAAAATATTTTGGTATTCTCAATATGATAAAAAGTTACACGGGTTTTTCTAGTTCAGTTTTTTACTTTACAGCTATTATTTATCCTATTTTGGCGTGATAACTTGGGAACCAAAATGCTATTAACCGCGTAATGATGGAATTCGATAATGCGATATGCCATAAATCTAGAAAAATGCTTTAAACAAAATCGTTGTAGCGAATTACAACCTTCGGTTATATACTGCTCCATTTTTGAACTATATTATTTATATTATGTTCATAGCCACTTTTGCAGTCACAAACTAAGATAGCCAAATTAGAAAAATTTAAAGAAAAATGTCTTCTCCAAATTTATATGACAGATGACATCCAAATCTGATGACATCAAAAAATCATTTTCGAGAAAATGGTTCATAGCCACTTATGAATATAAGCCCTCGATTTGGTATCTAGAGTAAAAAGAGTCAAATCAGGAGAGAAATTCGTATGGGTGGCTATATATAAATCTGAACCGATTTTCTTCAAATTAAATAGCATTAGTCCTTATCCCGAAAAACTTTGTTGTGCAAAGTTTTATTTGTTTCTGGCTATTATTGCGACCTGTAATTTCATTAGAACAATAGATGGTCAGAATTCTTGTTTACAAAAAGGTGTCAAGTGGCTAGTCCTTACTCAATTGATGTACAGTGTACATGGCGAATACGTGTGTTCCATTTCTTCCTCACTTTACGTTTACGCTTTTTTATTTTTCCCAATAATTCAAACATTTCGTTCACTTTTGTGTTTTCCAATGTCAACACCACTTCGAGGAAGATGCCATACATCAGGTCGACGGAGAGGGGGACATACACCACCAAAAAAGACTACATTGCTCAGCAAGTCGTAACTTGTAACCAGCGATTACTTGGTGCCAACTCGTGTTCCCCTTTCCGTTTCACAAACACACACACACACATACACTCACATAAAAACCCAATCGGTGTGTGTGTCATGTTTGCTGGTGTCTGTGAAATTTCCTCTTGTCGCATCACATGAAAAATGGCAGTATCTGTTGCAAGAACAGGCAACACCACCAAAAAAGGAAAAGGATTGTTCTTCGACATATTGAAAAGTACCTCAAAACAAAGTTCTTTCCATATCCTTCCCCAGTGGGGAACTGCCAGCTGTGTGTGTGTGCAAATATCATTCATTCATTGGCTTTTTCTTTCTTTGCCTTTATTCTCTTATTTCTGCACATTGTCCGCCCTAAGGCACCAAAGCAACACATGCCACCACCAACCATCTCGTGTTCATATGAATCTGTTTTACCTGCCACATATTCTTATTACTTTTTTATTCGAGGGGAAACTTAGATGTTGGTCGAAAAAGTTCAAGTACGGATATTTGTAAATCCCCATCAAACAGTGACTCGTTGTGGATGCATTGGCTTCCAATAGTCACGTTTGGGTTTTCTGAACCCCATATGCGGCAATTTAGCTTATTGACATAGCCACCGATATGAAAATGATCTGCATGAAGGCTGATCTGAAGGTCGATCTCTTCGCGAAAAATTTCCACTTAAATTTCTTACAGTTTGCGTTAAAGACTCACTACTCAAGAAGAAAGGGAAATATTGAAAATAAAAATAAAAATAAAAATAAAAATAAAAATAAAAATAAAAATAAAAATAAAAATAAAAATAAAAATAAAAATAAAAATAAAAATAAAAATAAAAATAAAAATAAAAATAAAAATAAAAATAAAAATAAAAATAAAAATAAAAATAAAAATAAAAATAAAAATAAAAATAAAAATAAAAATAAAAATAAAAATAAAAATAAAAATAAAAATAAAAATAAAAATAAAAATAAAAATAAAAATAAAAATAAAAATAAAAATAAAAATAAAAATAAAAATAAAAATAAAAATAAAAATAAAAATAAAAATAAAAATAAAAATAAAAATAAAAATAAAAATAAAAATAAAAATAAAAATAAAAATAAAAATAAAAATAAAAATAAAAATAAAAATAAAAATAAAAATAAAAATAAAAATAAAAATAAAAATAAAAATAAAAATAAAAATAAAAATAAAAATAAAAATAAAAATAAAAATAAAAATAAAAATAAAAATAAAAATAAAAATAAAAATAAAAATAAAAATAAAAATAAAAATAAAAATAAAAATAAAAATAAAAATAAAAATAAAAATAAAAATAAAAATAAAAATAAAAATAAAAATAAAAATAAAAATAAAAATAAAAATAAAAATAAAAATAAAAATAAAAATAAAAATAAAAATAAAAATAAAAATAAAAATAAAAATAAAAATAAAAATAAAAATAAAAATAAAAATAAAAATAAAAATAAAAATAAAAATAAAAATAAAAATAAAAATAAAAATAAAAATAAAAATAAAAATAAAAATAAAAATAAAAATAAAAATAAAAATAAAAATAAAAATAAAAATAAAAATAAAAATAAAAATAAAAATAAAAATAAAAATAAAAATAAAAATAAAAATAAAAATAAAAATAAAAATAAAAATAAAAATAAAAATAAAAATAAAAATAAAAATAAAAATAAAAATAAAAATAAAAATAAAAATAAAAATAAAAATAAAAATAAAAATAAAAATAAAAATAAAAATAAAAATAAAAATAAAAATAAAAATAAAAATAAAAATAAAAATAAAAATAAAAATAAAAATAAAAATAAAAATAAAAATAAAAATAAAAATAAAAATAAAAATAAAAATAAAAATAAAAATAAAAATAAAAATAAAAATAAAAATAAAAATAAAAATAAAAATAAAAATAAAAATAAAAATAAAAATAAAAATAAAAATAAAAATAAAAATAAAAATAAAAATAAAAATAAAAATAAAAATAAAAATAAAAATAAAAATAAAAATAAAAATAAAAATAAAAATAAAAATAAAAATAAAAATAAAAATAAAAATAAAAATAAAAATAAAAATAAAAATAAAAATAAAAATAAAAATAAAAATAAAAATAAAAATAAAAATAAAAATAAAAATAAAAATAAAAATAAAAATAAAAATAAAAATAAAAATAAATGGTTGTATTTCCATTCTATTTTAATTCACTTTTTGAATCGATTCAGCAATGTCCGTCTGCCCGTCTGTCTGTCCATCTATTCTTGTAATCACGATTCAGATCGCAATTGTAGCCAGAACTAAACGAAACAATGCACAACGAAGTTTTTCGGGACAAGGACGAACTCTATTTAATTTGAAGAAAATCGATTCGGAATTAAATATAGCCCCCGTACGAATTTCACTCTCGATTTGACTCTTTTCACTCTAGAAACCACATATTGCAACTGATTTTCTTCAATATTGGCAAAACATCTTATATTTCAACTAGAAACACCTGTGGTGAAAATGTGTTAGATCGGTTCAGATTTATATATAGCTCCCATACAAAGTTCGCTCCCGATTTGACTATTTCCGCTCTAGAAACCACATATTGTGTCAGATTGTCTTCCGATTTTGCAAAACATCTTATATTTAAACTAGGAACACCTATGGTGCAAATTAATCAGATCGGTTCAGATTTGTATATAGCTGCCATTCAAATATCGCTCTCGATTTTACTTTTTCTGGTCCAGAAACAGAATTTTACAGATCTTCTTCAAATTTGGCAAAATATCTTATACTTCTACAAGAAACATCCATGGTGAATATAGGTCAGATCGGTTCGGATTTATATATAGCTCCCTCACAAATTTCACTCCTGATTTCACTTTTTCGACTCAACAAACCACATATGTTAACAGATCTTCTTCAAATCTTGCAAAATATCTTATATTTCAACTAGAAACACCCATGGTGAAAATGGGTCAGATCGGTTCAGATTTATATATAGATCCCATACAAATTTCGTTCCCAAATTTTTCCGCTCTAAAATGCACATATTTTAACAGATTTTCTGCAAAGTATTAATTATATTTCAACTGGGAACACCTGTTGTGAAAATATGTTAGATCGGTTCAGATTTACATATAGCTCTGTAGATGATTGTGTGCAATTGTTAATAAAACACAATCTGTACAAAATCAAATGATTTATTTAAAAATATTGTAGTAACGAATTTAAACAATGAGTATTGAATTTTCAAAACAGACTGAAAAAATATTTTTACGGAATGACATATTAAATGTATTACATATTGAAAACAATAAAATGTTACTAGATCAAATAGTTTTTTGAAATTCAAAGTAAAAATTAACAAAGTTTATATAATTCAAGTACCTACAGCTCCCATATAAATTTCGCTCCCGGATTGAATTTTTCCACCCCGGAAACCACGTATTTTCACCGAATTTCTTCAAAATGAGCATAACACGTTTACTTGAACTGAAAAAACTTTTTGTGAAAGTTAGTCACTTCATTCATGTTTGGATATAGCCCCGATACAAATATTCCTCTCGATTTGACAAATTGGGCTAGGTCATATTAGACTATGATTAGGAAACATACAAAAAGCTTTCCCGTTTTCACATTTTTACCGAATTGAATTGTGTTCGGATAGAAAGTGGAGTGTATCATATAGTCGGTCCCGCCCGACTTTAGCCTTTCCTTACTTGTTTTTCGTGTTTACGCAGTCAGAGGAATGTATACTAAGAATTTCATGTCTCTAGCTGCGGTCATTTGGTTGGTACTATTTTTATCCCCTTTTTCCATTTTAACCCCAAAAAGTACGAATTTCGAAAAATCCCTTTATTTGACATGTCTACGCGATCAGAAGATTTTATACACCGAATTTCATTATTCTAGGTACAGCCGTTTGGTTGGTACCATTTTTATCCCTCTATTCCCATTTCACCCCTAAAAAGTAAGAATTTCGAAAAAATATTTTTATATTACACACCGAATTTCGTGTTTCTAGCTGTTGTCGTTCGTTTAATATGTACCTTTTTTATCCCCTTTTGCCCCATTTCACCCCTTACGATTAAAAATTACTTTATGGCGCACGTTTTTGTTGTAGGGGGAATGCGCATACCCAATATCAAGTAAGTACAAGCAGATATATTGAAAAAATATGCTTAAATACTCTAAAATATTAGGGGTTATTATGGGTAGTCCTAGTTCTTAGTGAGGGAAAAATTTTTCCCTTTGGGCCGATTTCGCCCAGTTTCAATTCCAACCGATCTTGGACTATAAGACGCATTTATGGAAAATTTGGACGTCCTAGCTCCTTTCGTTTAGACGCTAGCGTGCTTTCATCAGACGGACGGACGGACATGGCTAGATCGTCTTAGAATTTTATGACGATCAAGAATATATATACTTTATAGGGTCTCAGGTCATGGTGTTACAAACGGAATGTCAAAGTTATTATTCCCCCATCCTGGAAAGAATGGATAGATTGATTGATATATAGACTGCTTGATTACATGGTTACTTGCTATATCACTAACATTTATCAGATCTGTCTCTAAACTTTTGCCATCGACTGTAGTCAATTATTCTCTTGACTAACTAACTCCACATATCACTGATGTGTCTCTTCCTGTTCCGTTTTTTTTTGTGTTTTCTCCCCTACAGGTATTATATGGAACGTAAGATCTTCCAGCATTTGCTTGAACTCAAATCACTGCAAATACGCTCCAACAAACTTAATGAAGCGGTCCTGGTTAAGCGCGCAGTCGACGATTATCACAAATCATGCGCCGCCCTGGGCGGTGAAACAGGAACGCGACTGCGACGCTACAATTTCAGCGAATACACTTTTAAGAATTTCGAGTTGTTCCTTTACGAAACACTAAAGGCTCTACAGAAACCGGGAACTTATAATTTTCAGAATATCAATGATGTCTATGATGAGGTAAGTGCCATTCCACGCTTCCCCCACATTCCACTCATTTTCATGAATTCCCTTCACAGGCGGAGCGTCGCTTGAGTCCTGACTACAATTCCTACGAAAAGGCTTTGCAGTGCACGACAAGAACGCATCGCTGCCTGCATGCTGCCCACGCCTACACGGGCATACCCTGTGCCGCATACAGTAAGTATTCAGTTCAATTCAATTCGCTGTCAAATTGCCGACAATGTCGATGTTTATTTATGAATTTCCACTCAATAATGTCGAGCTAAAAAATGCATATAAAGCTTGAATATCCAAAAAATGTGAAATTTGCATTAAATGACAATTTCATTAACATACTCGCAACAATAACACTGAAACTGAATAATTCTTTTCTATGTGATGTATCTATTGTGATGTATTTTGGTCATTCTAGAAAAAAGAAAATATGAAATATAACAAGTAAGAAGGCGTTAAGTTCGGCCGGGCCGAATCTTATATACCCTCCACCACGGAGTGCATTCCACAGTATTATCGGCAGATTAAAGGAAGTCGACTTTACATAGAAGCACAGTATCATATTACGAAAATTGTGATATTTTTATGCACATTACTATATTTGTTTACTATTTCAAACTATAATGTATACTTATGCGCACTGTTTAAAATCGACTACTATATATAAATAAAATGCTGAAATTGTGAAAGTGAACATGCTTAAATATTAGGCGATTGTCAGTCGCCATTAGAAAGAAGCATTTTCAGATACAGACAAAGTGATAAGAAAAGTATAAATTTTAAAGATATCCCCATTCGCCCCATTCTCCGCCCAAATGTACAAATTTCGAAAAAACCCTTTTTCGAGTCCTCATAGTCAGAATGTATACACCGAATTTCATGATTTCAACTTCAGCGGTTTGGTAGGTTCCATTTTTATCCCTCTTTTTAATTATATCCCTTAAAAGTACGAATTTCGAAAAATCCCTCTATTTTACGTGTCTATGCAATTAGAGGGATGTACACACCGAATTTCATGATTCTAGCTGTTTTCGTATCATTGGTACCATATTTTATCCCTTTTTGTCCCATTTGGCCCACTGAAACTTTTATTTTCTTTGTTGTGCTTCCAAGCTACAAGAGGAATGTCCGCAACAAATTTTAACTGTATGAAAATAAGAAATTTAATTAATAAGCCAAGGCTACCAATATTTGTATACTATATATATAATGGATACAATACTTCAATTCATAAAGTAAATATAAGGCAGCAATCATAAAAACCCTAAATATTGGGGGATAGAGAGTGTACTTTCAGCTACAGTCGTTTGGTTGGTTGTATTTCCATCCTATTTTAATTTCAAAAGTATAAATTTTGAAAATACCTTATCTCTCACGTGCGCAGTATAAGACAACTTCGTGATTGTACCATTTTTTGTCGTAAAAGCAACAAAATAAAGAACGAACTTGAAAAAAAAATATGTTACGTGGCTATGCAGTCAGAGGAATGTCCATGATTCTATCAGCGGCCATTTTGTTGGTACCATTTTTTTCCCCTTTTTCCAATTTTGCCCCCTCAAGAGTACGACTATCTAAAATCTCTTTATTTTACGTATCTACACAATTAGAGGGACGTACACACCGAATTTCATCATTCTAGCTGTATTCGTTTAGTTGCTACTATTTTTATCCCCTGTAGCCATTGTATCCAATGAAAGTACGAATTTGGAAAAAACGTTTTATTTTTCGTGTCTACGCAGTCAGAGGAATGTATACTCCGAATTTCATGATTCTAGCTGCTGTCATTTGGTAGGTACTATTTTTATCCCCTTTTTCCATTTGAACCCCAAAAAGTACGAATTTTGGAAAGTTCTTTTATTTTACGTGTCTACGCAATCAGATGAATGTATATATCGAATTTCATTATTCTAGGTGCAGCCGTTAGGTTGGTACTATTTTTATCCCTCTATCCCCATATAACCCCTTAAAAGTACGAATTTAGAAAAAATACTTTTATATTATGTATCTACTCTATTAAAGGAATGTACACGCCAAATTTCGTGTTTCTATCTGTTGTCGTTTGATAGGTACCATTTTTATCCCTTTTTGTCCCATTTCGCCCCCTATAAATAAAAATCACTCCATGGTGCCCTTTTATGCTATAGAGGGAATGCGCATTGCAAATATCAACTAAATCCAAGCTAATATGTTCAAAAAAATGCTGAAATACTCTAAATATTAGGGGTATTTTCAGTCCTTGTGAGGGAAAATTTTTTCCCTCTGGGCCGATTTCGCCCACTTTCAATCCCAACTGATCTACAACCAAAAGACACATGTAAGCAAAATTTTAACCTCCTAGCTCATTTCGTTCGGCCGCTATCGTGCTTTCAACAGACAGACAGACGGACATGGCTATATCGTCTTAGAATTTTACCACGACCCAGAATATATATACTTTATGGGGTCTCCGATGAATATTTCAAGGTGTTACAAACGGAATGACAAAGTGAATATACCCCCATCCTGGAGGTGGAGGGTATAAAAAATATAATAAACAAATTGTTTGCGGTTCCTGCGGCGATTTATGTCCAGGATGTTTTGTGGAAACATGTTCACTTTATTATTATTTTGTCTTAATTTGAAATTCTGGAACAATAAACTGATATAAATGTGTGTTGGTAATTGGAAATGGAATACTAATATCTACTAACATAGCCCCCATATGGTTTTTTATATTTTTTTATTATTTAAACAAAATAATTAAACAATACATTGTAAATATTTTATAGAAAGTTCATACAGCCAAAATAGTTCAAAATTTCATCATAATAGAGATTATTTTATTGGTGTAATTATGTTTTCGATTTCCTTTGCAGACAGTGAAGATTGAACCGGACGATATACGCCTGAAACTATAGGCAAAATAGATCCTTCACAGGACTTAAAAATTTCATAGTATACAATTCTTTTAATTTTTTTTCAATTACTTATTCACACCCTTTTATAACGGTACTAGCAGTACCCGATGCTTCGCACGCGAAAAAGCCAGTTATTTGTTATTGGTTTAATTCATCTCTATTTTTGGATAGTATTTACTTACATATTTTCTCTTGGTGGATATATGTCACGATTCTAGATATAATACTTTAGTTTGTACCATTTTTATCCCGCTCACAACTTATAAGAACAAAATTTGAAAAAAAAAAATCTATTTTGATGGTGCTTCTACACGGTCAGAGGAATTTACATACTAAATTTCACGATTCTAGCTGTAGTACTTATTTTTATCCATTTTTTGTCCCGCTCGCCCCTTAAAAGTACAAATTTAGAAAAAACCATTCATGTTGCAAATCTACGTTGTCAGAGGAATTTACACTCCAAATTTCACGACTATAGCTGCAATACTTAAATTGGTACTATTTTTATCCCTTTTAAGTACAAATTAAAATCAATTAAAATTTAAAAGTACAAATTTCGAAAAATCCCTATTTGTAGCTCGTCTGCATGGTCATTGCAAGGAACACACCGAATTTCCTGTTTCTAGCTACTGCCGTTTAGTCAGGACGAAGGTTCGATGTTTATCCCTTTTTGCCCCATTTTACCCCCTAAAAGTACGAATTTCATAAAATCCTTTCTTAGTAGACGTCTACGTCATATTTGGGAACTACCCTGAAAATTTCATGAGTCAGTCAGTCAGTAACGCAACTCTTTTATATATATAGATTACTGCCAAATTAAAGAGAAGGAAATCGGTTAAAAATAAAGGGTGATTTTTTAAGAGCTTGATAACTTTTTTTTAAAAAAAAAACGCATAAAATTTGCAAAATCTCATCGGTTCTTTATTTGAAACGTTAGATTGGTCCATGACATTTACTTTTTGAAGATAATTTCATTTAAATGTTGACCGCGGCTGCGCCTCAAGTGGTCCATCCGCTTAGTCCAATTTTGGCATTTCCACGTTTTTGAGTAACAGAGGCCCAATTGCTGCGAACGGCGACGAATCGATAATTGATGGTCATCATTAACATTGGCCGATACAGCTGCGATATTTTCTTCAGTTCGTACTCTACGTAAGCGTCTTGGTGGTTTAATGTCCAACAATGTAAATTTGGTGCGAAATTTAGTCACAATAGCCCGAATAGCCGCTTCAGTGGGTCGATTAAACTGACCATAAAATGGAAGCGTGCGATGAACTTTCTTAACAGAGCACGCATTTTGATAATAAAATTCAATGATTTGCAAGCGTTGCTCGTTAGTAAGTCTATTCATGATGAAATGTCAAAGCATACTGAGCATCTTTCTCTTTGACACCATGTCTGAAATCCCACGTGATCTGTCAAATACTAATGCATGAAAATCCTAACCTCAAAAAAATCACTCTTTACTTCAAATATAATACTTCTATTGGTATTAGTTCTGCATTAACAAGCATTTCAAATTTATATCTTAGTTTATGTAGTTTATTCATATTTGAAATGTTTCTTAATGCTAAACTAATGCAGATATATGTTCAAAATTAAAGGTGTTTTTAGCAGAGATTCTCTTCTTTAATGTGACATTTATACCGGTAGCATAAGGTGGGAATAAAAATCTAAAATAAAACGCAAATTCGGCAAGTGAGTTGTGATTCTCGTTCGTTTGTGAGAATCATCTCCTTATAGAGGCCGGGTTTGATGTTGAAAAGTCGCTGCGAAGCCACTTGAAAAGACTTTTGACATGGTCGAAAGAATGTCGTGGTAGTCTGCAGCCAAGTAATAAATGTCACCATGCCATTTGTAAATAAATTTGCATTCTATTAAATATAGAAGCAAAATGGTCTTGAGCCAGGACAATATCCCAGTTCAAATCAAATCTAAAATAATTTTTTGCAAAATTGTATCCTTTGGAACTTTCTAATCCTTATAAGTGATAACAGGATGATGAAATGTAAAACTGAAAACGCCAATAGTTTCACACGTATATCATCTTGTTCAAGTGTAATATGAACTGCCGGACATTGTTATAGCTGCAAACATCGGTTCAATTACTGAAATGGTAAAAACTTCTAAGTCAAAAATTTAGTAATACTTCCTTTGTCGTTCTCTGTTAATGTATTTTGTAAAATTTATTTGAAGCATAAAGCGAGTGTATGCGAATACTGAACCGATATAATAATCTAAGTTTCGTATACACAGCAAAAAAATGGAAGTACTTCGCTAGGAAACACATTATAATCACATCTCAAATACCAAATGGGCACTTTCTCGCTTTTGAGGAAGTTATTTTACAGTGAATGGGAAAGAAAGGCCCAAAAACTGTCCCGCAGTAGACCCTAGAGGGGAGAATTGGAGGTATGTTTAGGGACAATGTTGATTTGGCAAAATTAATTGGGGTCAGTCTTACACTTCTCCCCTCTAGGGTCTACTGCGGGACAGTTTTGGGCCTTTCTTCCATAAAAATATATAAAAAATAGGCATATGTATGGGGGCCGCCTTAAGGGTTGCAGATGGAGGGTAGGTGTGTTCTGAAAAAATATTGGGGCTGAAAAATATAAGGTTACATTTGACCCCACTAGCGGTCTCCTGGGGCCAGTAAAAGCAGAGGGGAGAAATTTTATAAAAAAAATATTTTTTGTATGGGAGCCCCCTTAGCGAGTGGGGATAGAGGGTATGTGTGTTCGAAATAAATGTTGGGGAAATAATGGGGGTCGGTCTTACATTTATCCCCTCTGGAGGCGACTCCGAGGCAGTTTTGGGACTTTTTTAACAACTTACCTTTGACCCCGATAAGCGCCCATTTACACTCACCCCACCACCCCCATTTTTTGGCTTATGAATTTTATTTCCTCACAACATAGGGGGTTCTAGCATATCAAAATCCAAAAGTCGTGCACTATCCTACCCCTACTCAACAATAACTAAATTAACCCTTAATTGGCAATTTTTTGATTTTTGGCGTTTTGATTGATTTTTGGCGTTTGTGTTAAGTTTTGGTATGTTCTGACATATATAGTAAAATTTTATGGCCAACATTTTTGTAGAACACTTCATCCCCGCCCTTCCCCCTTTTCGGGGTGTTTTTAACAATTTGTTAAAAAAATGCCGTTATGAGGGGTAGTTAGAGGGTTAATATGTTTTACAAAAATATTCGCCATATCATTATCTTCAAAGTTGCTGAACATACCCTATGCCTCAGATGTAATGAAAACATAGTTCGATACTTCAAGATATGCTGCAAGAAGAGACCAGAGTTGGGAAACTTTAATCGTCTATAAACTGAAATTCCAATGTGAAAAACGCCGACACACGTATATTTTTTTGTCTCCTCGTTCAGAATCGATTGTCAGAACCTCGTAATTTTTTTTTCGTGTTGTACTGTGTTATTAATGAAATTAACTAGTTTTTAATTTATTTAATACTAAATAAAATTATTATTTATTATATTTATTTGCGTTATATATTAGTTCATATTATATAAATACTTTGTTAGTTTCCCATTGTCAGTTCTACCGAACAAAATGGTTTACTGTAGTTATTCATCACTCACAACAGATGATAGTTGATAGTTGCTTGCAAAACTTAAAGTAATCCCTCTTATAACAACTCCATGTTAAATTCATTGGTGAAGATCCCAATTTTCACTACTTTATGAAGTTTATTCATTTTATGTTACATGGGAGGTAGGCTTGGTTCCAGCCGTGTTTAAACAAAAACTTGTTTTTGATTTAATTTGACAATTTTTGATGTTTGCAAAATTTCAATGTACTAGTTCTATTCCTTCTTCGCACACATCCCTTATATCTCAAATTATATCAAAAACAATTTTTTGTTTAAATCCGCCCACAACCACGCCTACCTCCCATGTAAGTTAAAATGAAAAAACGTCATAAAATTCATATTTTAATGATATGTTAATACAAATCATTAACAGAGATTTCACTTGAGAACACAATTAAATAAAAATTGTCCGACCACGCTCAATTCAAAATTTTAGTTTTTTTACGATTTTTGATAAAAATTATTTTTTTTTAATCGATGACAAACGGCTACTATAACATTATAAATAACTTAAGATTAATATCGGCCCAATAGTTACATGCGCTCGCATGCGATAAAACCTTGCATCCCTAAAATATGCTTTAAATAAATTGTCCGAAATACATTAATAGAGAACAACGAAGAAAGTATTGCTTCATTTTTGGCTTATAAGGTTTTACCATTTCACTAATTAAATATATATTGGCAGCCATAAACAGAATATTAATTTTAAAATGAATAAATAAGACAATAGTTTAACAATATTTGTAAATGCCGAGGCTTCGGTCGGCCTCGCGAATATAGTTTTATACTGTAGAAAATTACCAATACTGAATTAATACAACCTTCAGGTAAACCTCTGTCTGACAACGAAAGCAAAAACGTAATTATTCTTTTTAAAAGCAAAAGAAAACCTCAAGAGCTCATATTTTCTACTAACTACATGAAATTTCAATACGATACATAGTTTCCGAGATACATAGTAAAAAGGTACAAGTTTATCTTGCCCAAAAAAATACAACCAAGCGATTTGGATGTGAGATTAATTCTAACTTTATTGATATTTTCAATTTTACATTTTGGTTCTTAACATAAACTTATTCTTACTCAACATTGCTTACAAAGTAGTTTTGCTTATTCATTAGTCTGTTTCGTTTCCTGTATTCACCATTGGGAACGAAATAGTGTAATTAAATTCTATGAATTTTCAGGTGTTGGATTAAGCGAATTATGGTAACAAGCAATATACGATATTTGTGTTTATGTTGACATATTTTGGGATTGTGCAATTGTTTTATGTATTAAACTTTATTGGTAAACAGTATACGTATGCGTTTTAAATAAAAGAACGAAATTATTTGGAATTGTCTGTTCCAAATAATTTTGTTAAGATTTCGAATTTTATTGTTTTTTAAATAATTTCTATTTTTGATGTCGTAACACCCCCACCGTTTGATTGAGGCTCCGACGAAATTACAAATTTTTGTTTAGATTTTGACAAGAATATTATACATATAGTTACAATAGAAATTATGATTATTACATCAATGCTAAAGCTTATTATTTTGGATTTATCATTATGGTAAATAATTTCATCTAAGTTGTTTTTATATTCAATTTGTTTCATAAAAAGGGATTCAAGTTTTATATTGCTTAGTGTAAAATTTTGGGTTTCTTTAATTTTTGTTACAATGTTTGGTAAGATAATTTTATCGTAAATTTTTATGTGTACATTTATGAATGTTTTATTTAAAGTTTCAATTTTACAATTTTCAAATTTGAGTATAAAGTTTCCTGTTTGTTTTATCTTGATTTTATTACAATTATGGGTAATGTTCGAATAAAAGTTTTTAAAGATTAAGACACCTGGAATTATTTCCACCACTTCTGTGTCTTTAAGGTATTTCATTGGGCATTTTGCCTCTTCGAATAGTAAAATATTTATTAAGCATTCATTGTCTATCTTTATCATATTTTTCATTAATTTGTTTTTAACATTTGTTTCATATATATTATTGTTTAAATCAACTAATACCTCTTTTGTATCGAGTATGATAGATTTATTTAGTGTATTAGGGACGGGTTCGAATAGAATTTTCGAAAAGTAAGTCTCAGACAATTTGGGTATTTGCAGAATAATTATCAAGCTATCCTCATGAAATGCCACTGAAACTATAATGTCTTTGTAGCTCTCGAAGTCAGTTATAAGGTCTAGTTCCGTTCTGGTCAAGATGTTTGAAGGAATTATTCCTAGTTTACTAGAAAATATAATCTGTCCTATATCGTCTATGTGATCTTTGAATAGTAAGATATCATTATTTAATTGGTAAACTTGTGTCATGTACGTAAATTCGTCCTCTAGCGTGCTAATCTTGTTTTGAAGTAAATTTCTGAAATCGTCCAAGTATTTCCCGATTTTATATTGTTGATTATTTATATGACTTGTAATGTTCTGTATTTGTGAGGAAATTAAGTTATTAACTTGTGTAAGTGTATCGAATTTTTCAGTTAAGTTAATTTGTCTGTTATGAAGAGATTTAAGTTTGTTTTCTATATCTTTTTCGTCGTCACTGTCCATTGTTCCAGCTATTAGTTTTAATCCTTTTCCTAAGATGTTAACCAGTCCGCGTTTTTCTCTAAAATGAGGATGTAAATTATCAACTTTTACTTGAAGAAGTTCAAAATTTTTCTCTATTGTGTCTAAAAGGGGTTTGTTGCTAATTGTATTTGTCTTGAGTGTATTGATATTTTGTGCTATAATATTTAGGGTTTGTCTGTATTCGGTCAGATTCAGAATGTGTAGGATTTTATTATAATGTTCAATAGGTCTAAATTCTCCAGTTTTTATGGGCACATACCCATTATTGTTGGTCAGGTCTTGTATGTCGATTGTTTGAGCCATGATAGTAGTAACCAGTATCAGTACCAGTATGCGATCCATTGCCTAGAAAGATTTGAAATTTATTTTTTAGTTTTAATCGTTGGATTGTCTCTGTCTTGGTATTTCTTTTTTTGTTTGACGTGTGTTTTATAATATTTATGTTTGGTTAGTGTGGTTTCTATGTGGTCCTCGTCTAATTTTTTACTATCTATTTTCCTAAACTTTCTGTGATTTTTGCCACCTCTAATTTCCTTTA
The DNA here is from genome assembly GCA_947397865.1 of Polietes domitor. Classification (NCBI taxonomy): domain Eukaryota; kingdom Metazoa; phylum Arthropoda; class Insecta; order Diptera; family Muscidae; genus Polietes; species Polietes domitor. Next base: position 252,724,535 of record OX377618.1, on the reverse strand, counting down.
TGAAATTTGTTCCATCTTCCAATATGACATCTTTTTTCCCTTCATTCAATTTACTTATATATTTTTCCTTTTTTGAGAGTATTAAATCATGTATTTCCTGATATGAATCCTCAAGAATTTTCCCATTAATAAAGTCAATAGGTCTATGTCCAGTTGTGCTATGAATTGTGTTATTATAGTATCCAATTATTCTGATCATTTTTTCTTCAATTGTCTCGGTATTGTTTTTGGCATCATGTCTTAGTAGTCTTAAATGTTCGTTTATTGTGTTATGTAGTCTTTCGATGTCCGCGTTAGAAGTGTGGTTGCTGTTAGACGTAAAATGTATGTTTATATTTTCATCCGCTAGGAATTGTTGCATCGGTATTGCCTTAAATCCGAGTTCATTGTCAACGATAATTTTATCCATCTTTCCGAAGGTATTGATCATCTGAAGTAATTTTGTCTTAAACTCAGTCCAGGATCTTCCGTTTATCGGATATGCCATTGCAAATTTGGTAAACTTATCAATTGCTGTCATGAACAGGCTTTTGTTAAGTGAATAAAAAACATCTATGTGTATAATTTCTCTAGGTTTTGCTGGTGTTTCAGTTATTTGAAACGGTACTTTAGGAGGATTTCTGTCGTATTTTTCGATGTTGCATACTTCACAGTTATTTATAAATTGTGTGATTCTCAATTTTAATTTTGGATTGTAAATTTTGCTTTTAAGTTCCTCGAAGACTGCCTGTATTCCTCTATGATTTTTACTTAGATGTTCTAATTCGATAATCTCCGTTAACTTGTTTTCATCTTCTATGTCATCTAATTTCACTTTACATCTTACTATTTTAAAACTTTCATTGTTTGAGAACAGTTCGTTGTATGTATTCTCGAATGTGTCATAAAATGTGTTATCAATTATTATAGCGTTTTGTTGTATGGGATTAAAATGGTTTTTTAGTAAGGTGATTGTTGATGATCGGTCCAAATCTTTAAAATAGAATGTTTTTCGGAAATGTTTGAATACTTTTGTGGTTTTGAATTTCGTTGATCCTGATAATATTTTCCGTATTATTATTGGATTTTTGTAAAAATTTATAGGCGCAAGGCTTTCCTTTATTCCAGTTGTGATCTCAATTTGATTAACTTCAGGGGTTTCAGGTATTATCCTTGATAGTGCGTCAGCGTTTCCATTTTTCACCCCTTTTTTGTACTTTATTTCGTAATCATATTCGGAAAGTTTGAGTCTCCATCTAACAAGTTTGGAGTTGGGTTCCTTGATTGAGAACAACCATGTTAAGGGTTTATGGTCTGTTTCGATTAGAAATTTTCTTCCAAAGAGGTAAGGTCGAAAATATTTGGTAGCCCAGACTATTGCTAATAATTCTTTCTCGATTGTACTGTAGTTGATTTCGTGTTCATTCAACGTCCTACTTCCGAAACATATAGGCCGATCATTTTGAGACAATATTGCGCCAAGGGCATAATTACTAGCATCGGTGGTCAGTGTGAATGTTTTAGAAAAATCTGGATATATTAATATAGGATCGTTAGTTAAAATCTTTTTCAAATTTTCAAAACATTGTATATATGATGGATTTGCTATATTCAATTTTGCATCCTTTTTTAAATATTTTGTCATGGGTTTGGCTAAATGAGAATAATCTTTAATGAATTTTCGGTAGTATCCCGTAAGTCCGAGAAATTGTTTTATTTGTTTCTGTGTTTTCGGTATTGGAAAATTCACAACACATTCTACTTTTGCTGGGTTTGGTTTTACACCATCTTGAGTAACGATATGTCCCAGAAATTGTGTTTCTCTTTTGCAAAACTCCGATTTATCTAATTGTACTTTAAGATTAGCTTCTTCTAAGCACTTAAAAATAAGTTTAAGTGATAGTACATGTTCTTGGAGGGAAGTTGAAAATATGATTATATCATCTAAGTACACTAGACAAATTTTGCCAATATGTTCTTTTAAGACGTTGTTCATTAAACGTTGGAAAGTAGCGGGTGCTGTCTTCAATCCGAATGGTATTCTCAAAAATTCATAATGGCCTCCTTCGACCGAAAATGCTGTCTTATGTACGTCCTCTTCTTCGACCTCTATTTGGTAGAATCCTTTCGCTAAATCTAAAGTTGTAAAATACATACTTTTTCCTAGTTTGTCAAGGATTTCGTCGATGTTAGGTATGGGGTATCGATCGTCGATAGTGACTTCATTTAGTTTTCTATAGTCCACTACTAGCCTCCATTTTTTCTTTCCGCTAGCATCATCTTTTTTAGGGACTATCCATATTGGAGCAGAGTATGGTGAGGTACTATGCCTAATAATACCATTAGTAATCATCTCTTGGATTTGTGTTTGTACTTCATCCTTATGAATATACGGGTAGCGATAAGATTTTGTGTAAATGGGTATATTGTCGACCGTCTTTATGTTATGCTTTATTGCATTCGTAAATGTTAATTGAGAATTTGGCTCATAAAAGATATTTTTGTATCTTTTTATCACCTTCAATATCTCTGTTCGTTCTTCAGAGTTCATATGTGATGTACGAATCTGCTGAAGAATTGGTTCAGTTTGTTGGAATTCGGTGTTGAAAATGCAGAAATTTTTTGCATTGACAACAGTGGTGTCTGTGGTTTTTACATGGATTATTTCTTTGCTTTCCATTGAAGTTTTAACTTCGATTTTGAAGTTTTGAACATTGTAAACTCCTTCTTGTAGGACCAAGTCACCATTATTATTACATTGTTCATTGATATGAACTAATCCAGTTTCTTCTCCTACTATAAATTTTACAGTACGAGTATTCGCGTACAATAAAGGAATTCGCAAATTATTGATTAGTAGAATGTCTTGCATATAATCTATTGTAGCTCTGTATCGTTTGAGAACATCATTTCCGATGATTCCATCGTAAAAATCATGAAATTTACATTCTATTAAATTAAACTTCTCATTTTCATTTCCTAATTCTGAAAATAGTGGTACTCTGTAAGTTGTGGTGGTTCTAATTTCATTCTGGAGGGTTTTGAGAGTCATTGCATTTGATTTAATTTTCCATTTTGGATGGCATAATCCCGGATTAACTATTGAATGTGTGGCTCCCGTGTCGATTATGAATTTTAGTTTATTCTTAACTATTATATGGGGTAGTTCACCCGTGAGGCTTGTATATGAAAATTTGTTGGTGTATTGTCAGGCATATCTTGGTTATCATTATAGTAAAACGAGTTATTATCGCCTTCATCGTTTTGATATCCATTTTCCTGATTGTGGTCTTCAACTGTGTTGGTTTGATTGCCGTTTTCATATATATTTTCTTGGCTATGGTGTTGGTTATGATTTTCAACCATATTGATATCCATTGGTTCTGGTGTGCGTTGGTAACCATTGTTGGGTCGATATCCAGCGTTCTGATGGTTTCTGATGGGTTCTGATGGACGTTGGTTACCATTGTTGGGTCGATATCCGCCGGTCTCGTGTCTAGGTTGTTGGTTATTGTTATTTTTATAGTGTTGGTTCCCATTATTATATCTACCAAGTTTGCTCGCATTATGGTCGGTCTGGTTCGGGTTTTCTTTTCCTTTTCCCTGTTGGTTATGGTTTTTTTCGTTTGGGGCTCCATTTCTTGTATGGTAAGCATATCCAGACTGAAACAGGATATCCATTGCTTCTTCCAGACTATCTGGGTTTCGGCAAGTTATGATGGTTTTCATTGGCTCGGGCAATTTCTCTCTAAAGACATTTAATGCCGTCCTCATGTTGTTTTTTGCACATTCGTTGGCTGCTGGTCCTGTCCCTACCAAGCATATTGTCTTAGTATTAAGACTCCGCAATCGATTTTTTATATCGTTATAAAATTCGACGCTATTGGTTTTGAAATATACACTTTTCAATTTGTCAAATAGTTCTTCTATACTATACCTTTCTCCGAAATTATTCATTAAAACAGTTTTTATGTCATTCCATGATTGAACTTGACAATTAATTTCGATAATTTCTCTAGCTTTTCCTTTCAATCTACTTTTGATTATGTCGGAAAATAAGAGTTGAGAGAGTTCATCGTATGTTCTTAAAAGTGGAAAGACTCTGTCGACTAAAGTAATGAATGTCTGTAGATCTCGATGATCTCCATTAAACTCTGGAAGTCGATCAAGGTATTTCAATGGGTCTATGCTAATTGAACGGGGTGCATTCTCGTTCTCCATTACTATTTTTTTCTTTTCACACAGATATTATAACATAAACATATAACATATAAATGAATTATTCGAGCTTCCTTTAGATATTTTAATTTTCTTTAATTATATTCACTATTTCGTCACTTTGTATAGTTTTTTAGGAATTGTTTGTTATAAAATTATATATATTTTTTTAATTATTATTAGTTTAAATAAAAGGAGAGGAAAAAATCGGAATACAAAAAATTTCTTTTTCTCTGCATTTATTTTATTATATTTTTTCCTTTTTATAATTTTTCTTATTTTTAGGTAAATTTTCTTATAGCTTTAATTGTCTCTAGTTCGATTGTAGTAGGGTTTTCTATATTTTCCCTTGTCGGGGTACCCTTTATTCCTAAATTTTCCAAAGGTTTTTTAACATTTGTATTTGAGATTCTATTGTAATTTCTTTTTCACGGTATGAGAAATCTATTACATTTTTCATTATATATTCTTTATTTAAATATAACTTAAATCTATTCTTACTTTGAATGTATAAATTTGTTTCTCTTGCTGTTGTTGTTGATAATGTTGCTGTTGCTGATGTTGTTGATTATAGTTGTATTTGTTGTCGTGTTGTCGTCTGGTTGTAGTTCCTTATTGCTTCTTGAAGTGTTGTCTTCTGTTGCGTTGGGATTGGTTGCGTTTTGGCTATTCTTCTCTTCCTTCACTATATAGTTCAGTGTATATTGATTCGTTGTTTTATATTGTCACTTGAGTGTCCCGTAGGGTTTGCAGTAGGGTTTTGGTTTTAAATTTTTATTATTTCACCACTGGAGGGTCCCGTAGGATTCGCAGTAGGATTTAAAGTTTTCGCTTTAAAGGTGCTTAAGTTTTTTAGTTTAACTAATCAGAAAATAAATTTTTCTGTTTTTAATTTTTTTTTATTTCACTTTTAAATTTTCACTTTAAAGGGTTCTTAAATCTTTTAGTTTAATTTTATTTTAAACAAATCAGAAAATAAATTTTTCTGTTTTTAATTTTTTTTTATTTCACTTTTAAATTTTCACTTTAAAGGGTTCTTAATGTTCAAATTAATTTTGAACTGACAGAAAGTAAATCTGTCTTTTGCACTTCGATTCGCGTTAAACCGTTAAAACGTTAAAAGGATTTATTCCTTTCGCGAATATCCTACCGACTGCGCCAGTAAAAAGGTACAAGTTTATCTTGCCCAAAAAAATACAACCAAGCGATTTGGATGTGAGATTAATTCTAACTTTATTGATATTTTCAATTTTACATTTTGGTTCTTAACATAAACTTATTCTTACTCAACATTGCTTACAAAGCATTACAAAGTAGTTTTGCTTATTCATTAGTCTGTTTCGTTTCCTGTCTTCACCATTGGGAACGAAATAGTGTAATTAAATTCTATGAATTTTCAGGTGTTGGATTAAGCGAATTATGGTAACAAGCAATATACGATATTTGTGTTTATGTTGACATATTTTGGGATTGTGCAATTGTTTTATGTATTAAACTTTATTGGTAAACAGTATACGTATGCGTTTTAAATAAAAGAACGAAATTATTTGGAATTGTCTGTTCCAAATAATTTTGTTAAGATTTCGAATTTTATTGTTTTTTAAATAATTTCTATTTTTGATGTCGTAACAATACATCCCAAGAAAATAACCTTTCTTATGATGAAATTTGCAACTATTTTAGCATTTATGAACTTTAAATGCGTCCCTAAGCGACGAACCCATTCAGCCAAAAATGACCTTGAATGACCTGAAATTCGCCATAAAGTGGCCTTGGCGATGCCCACTTCTTGTGCACGCCGCGGAATCGACAGATTTGGATCGTTTGCAGCTATATTTTCGTCACTTCGACCAAACCGTTGTTTCTCTGATACGACAGCATCACACAATGAATATGTGACTCGATTTTTTGCACTGCACTTGTTATCGCTTTTCTACAAGGGCGAGATATCGGCCGAAAATTGGAAAAATCAGCCGGATCTGTTGCATTGATCGCGAGAAAAGAAAAAAACAAAAATGTCATGCATACATTTTATTCATATTTCCCGTGAAAATGAAAATTTTGCATAAATATCATATTTGAATTTTTTGCTTATGTTGTGCTCTACCGAAATACTCATTTTTTTGGCGATAAAAAAATATTCCAAAAAATATGAACCTATTTTAGCCCAAGTATTTATACACTCCACGAGAGTATTATGACATTGTGCATTTGTTTGTAACACCCAAAAGGAAGGGTGATACCCCCATTGTTAATTATACCGATCGGCTTAGAATCACTTTCTGAGACGATTTAGCACTGTCCGTCTGTCTGTCCGTCTGTCCATCTATTGTTGTAATCACGATACAGGTCGCAATTGTAGCCAGAACCAAACGAAACTTTGCACAACGAAGTTTTTCGGGACAAGGACGAACGCTATTTAATTTGGTTCAGATTTAGATATAGCCCCCATACGAATTTCACTCCCGATTTGACCCTTTTCACTCTAGATACCACATATTTCAACAGATTTTCTTCTTCTTCACCTGTGGTAAAAATGTGTTAGATCGGTTCAGATTTATATATAGCTCCCATACAAATTTCGTTCCCAATTTGAATTTTTCCGCTCTAGAATCCACTTATTTTAATAGATTTTCTTCAAAATTCGCAAAACACCTTATATTTCATCTGGAAACACCTGTGGTAAAAATGCGTTAGATCGGTTCAATATGAATTTTTCTGCTCCAGAATCCACATATTTTAACAGATTTTCTTCAAAATTAGCAAAACATCTTATATTTAAACTAGGAACACCTATGTTGAAAATGGGTCACATCGGTTCAGATTTACATATAGCTCTCAGACAAATTTCGTTCCCCCAGAAACCGCGTATTTTCAGAGAATTTCTTAAAATTGAGCATAACACGTTATACGTCAACTGGAAGAACTTATTGTGAAAGTTAGTCACTTGTTTGGATATAGCCCCGATACAAATATAATTTGAGAAATTGGACCAGGTCATATTAGCCTGTGATTACCAAATATACAACAAATTTTCCCGTTTCACTTTTTTACTGAATTGAATTGTATTCCGATAGGAAGTTGAGTGTATCATATAGTCGGCCCGCCCGACTTTAGCCTTTCCTTACTTGTTTTTGTATAAGTTTGCGAGTGATTTTGCTAGTTAAGTATGAATAACTTTATTTAAAACTTTATTGTCATTGGAGATCCCCACTGAAATTTTCCCACAATTTTTTTAATCATTAAACGTCCTTTTTGAAAAGATTTTTCTTGATTTTCTCGAAAAAGGGGTCAAAATTGACCCACTGACTCATTAAGGGAGGAGTTGGGGGGTTAAGATTTTCCACAAAAATAATACTCTCAAATTTCCACAATACAGTTCTGACAAAAAGAATTCTCTCAGAAATTAAGTTGGAACACTTTGATCCAAAAATTTAAACTTTGTCCCTCTGTAAAAATGAAACTCAGACCAGCTGGACTAAAAGTTTCTTCTACAAAAATAATGAGTAGATTATGTCCTTCGATATTGTGTTCCAATCAGTGTTGGAGAGTGTAATTATTCTGTGTGATGCTATATGATAGCTTTTGTTAATGCATTAAAAACCAAAATCGTAATTCGTGAATTCGAATCCCACCTGTTACTGTGAATTCATGTCCAATAGCCTTTCTTAGAAACATAGAGGACGATTAGACTTCACTGAACATTTCAAACATGTTCCAATAATAACTGTTCCCTGGGTGACGTTTTGAATTCAAAAATTCTTCACTTCAACACAAAGACTTTCATACCTTTGACCAGGTTTATGTGGGACTTTGTTTACATTGCATTTGGTTAATGCTGCCTCGATCTCTTGGTGACTATGTTGGGAGCATACCCAAAAATTCCTTCTTAAAACCTTTGTGATTGCTTGAGAGAAAGCTTGTCAGCATCTGTCGATAGCAATGTGTTACGTAAACTGTGGGGACCTGTTTGTGAAGAGAAGCAGGGTTGCAGGGATTGAATGCCTTTGCACCCAAATGTTAACACAAAACAAGATGTGTTTCCTAGACCTAATTAGGAGGTATGAACACAGAGATGACGACCTGCTTGTCTTTGTTGCCACTGAGGCAGGACGATCAACAAACGCATATTGATGCAGTGGGGCCAATTGCAGCAGTGTGATGGAATGGTGCGCGTCGTTTTGGTGTTCAGCGTGCAACATTATAGCTGCTGCACTATACCGGTGGTAAGCGCACCCCTTGCTTGAATTTGGTTTTCGGCTACTCGCTGTGGTGGTGGTGGTGACGTTGATGGTTCAGTTCTCTGGCCTCCGCATTGTTGGTTTAAGACATCAAGTGCTGGCTGGCAGTGGTGCATGTGGCACGATGTTGCTGCCGCTGTCTTAGGAGATAAATGACAATTTTGCAAAATGAAAGTGGAATTTAATTTGTGACGTTTATGGTTGTTGTACGAGGATGTATGTGTATGCATGTTGTTGTTTATGTGTTTATGCATGGATGTGTGTATGTGTGTGTGTGTGTTCGTCGTCCTTAGCAATAATGATAATAAAACAAAAGAAAAAAGGACACAAACATTTTATCATTGTCATTACTACGAGTGAGCGAATGAGCTCAAGTAAGCCAGCGTGTGTCTGTGCGTTCCATATTAATGGGTATGCATTTTGGTGACATCGCACAGTGGTGTCAAGCCCATACTATTGAAACATACGCTTTAATAAAGGTACATATTATGACACACAATGTGAGTTGGTGTGATAAGTTAACTCGTGTGTGCGATTACCAGAAAATGCAGGCTCAACCCAGGCCATCCGAGGGGCGCTATCACCTACAGAGCCATGTAAAACTTCTCTAAACTAAAATATTAATAATTAGAGCCTGCTCTAGGAACTAGATCCGTTTCAGTGAGTACAAACACTTAATTTGCAAAGCCTCTGTTATCCATATTATTGTTTTTGCGCCAATTTGTTTATACCCTACACCACTTCGTGGACTAGGGTATTATATGTTAGTTTCGCTCCAAATGTTTGTAACACCAAGAAATAATTGAGCTAGACCTACCTTTAAGTATACGGATCGGCTTAGAATCACCAGCTGAAACGATTTAACGATGTCTGTCTGTCCGTCCGCCTGCTGCTCTAAAATGCACATTTTACATCGGATCTTGATCAAATTTTCCACACAATGTTACATTTATACTAGAAACACGTATTTTGAAAGCCAGCTATATAGGTCAATGTTTTGGTATACCCCCATACAAATGGGCCCCCAGTTTACACTATTATCGCTCTAAAACCCACATCTTATATTGGATATTGATAAAATTTTGCAGATCATGTTATATTTCAATAAAGAATACCTACTTTGAAAGTGATCTATAAAGGCCTACTTTTTAATGTAGCGCCCTTACAAGTGGGCCCCCATTTTTATTAATTATTACCTCTCTAGGAACCACATTTTACATCGGAAGTTTTTTTTAATTTTGCTTATTATATTATATTCATATTTCATTCTAAGAATACCTACTATATGGACCCAATTTTAATGTAGCGCCCTTACAAATTGCCCCCATTTTTATTATTACCCCTCTAGGACCCACAATTTACATCGGAAGTTTATCAAATTTTGCATTTTGTATTATATTTCATCTAAGAAGACATATTATGAAAGTCAAATATATGAGTCCATATTTTGGTATAACCCCCATACAAATTGGGCCCCCGTTCTACTACATCTCTACAACCCACATCGTGCATTAGATCTCGATATAATTTTGCATAACATGCCATATTTCAACTATGAATACCTATGTTGAAAGTGATCTGTATGGAACCACTTTTTAATGTAGAGCCCTTACAAATGCCCCATTTTAATTTTTACCCCTCAAGAACGCAAATTTTACATCGGATTTTTTTTTCAAATTTTGCAGATTATATTATATTTCAACTAAGACTACAAAGTCAAATATATGTGTCCATACTTTGGAATAACCCAAATGGGACCCATTTATCTCTAATACCGTTTAATTTTAATTTTTACCCCTCAAGAACGCAAATTTTACATCGGATTTTTTTTTTCAAATTTTGCATTAATATTTTGAAATTATTATTATAATTGTATAATTTATTATAATTTTAATGAAATTAGGGATATAAGGGTTTCTCATGACTCCTATTATTAAAATATAACATTTGATATGGTTAGAAGTTGCCTAAAATCCTAAGCTTGTTTGGACCATGTTTATGCCTATTTCTGCTTCGAAAAAGTATTTGGGCTGAACTCAAATACATATTAATATGTGCAAAGTTGAATCTATTTTTGAACTCATTTTGGAAGTTATTGTGCTCAAAATATTACAATGTGGAAAGTTTGAATTGATTCCTTAAATCCTTTCGAGAGTTATCGTGTACACCAGGTAGCCAGACAGACAGACGGACATGATTCAAACATCTTAACAAGTCATGAAACGGATTTGGCCCAAACATACACATGGTCTTAGTCACTCCTTCAATGCGTTACACTTTTTGTCTGTCCCAAATGATATATACCCTGTAGAGTGTAATAAATAAAATGCATTTTTCTTTGCCCGTTATAAGATCGGTGGGATATATGTATTATTTTTTAAGCAAATAATGAGAATTCGTAAATTTTGTAAATTAATTATAGTCCCTAAAATTGTTGCGATTTCCACTTTGATGTAGAAGCAGAGTTTTAGAAAGAGTCACCCCAAAAATTAGACAAATGTGATAAAAAAGCGCAAAAATAAATTAATGAGAGAAATAATGCCTAGTTGAATGAATACCTATAGATAAAAGTAAAAGCTTTGACCTTTTTGCAGACCTGAGATATATTTTGAGAGATATTTTAACAAGGTTTGGATGAATCGAATCTTACATACCCTCCACAATGGAGTGCACTTCCACATTCATTCATAATTTAAAAACCGAATTTAATTCTAGCTGCCCTTTCGTAAAATTTCCCCTTAAAAGTCAAAATTTTAAAATTGTCCTTATTGTTCAGTGGAATGTACTCACCGAATTTATTTTTCCATCTGTAAGTAGGTCAACACCAATTATATTCCATTTTGCCAATTTTGACCTAAAAGTGCGAATATTAAAAGATCTCAATATTTTTCGCGTTTACGCAGAAAACGGCTGCAGCCGCTTGATAGGAACAATTTTAATTCTACTTTTCTCCGTTTTTTAAATTACGAAAAATTTATTTATATGGCGCGTCTGCACATTCGAAGGAATGATTTCGAAAAATGAATTTAGTTTCGGTGTCTAATCAGAGCATTGTACACACCGAATTTCATGGTGTTGGCTTTTGATTGGTAACAATATTATCCGATTTTTTGTCGTTTCTCGCCTAAAAGCTATAAATTGATCTTACCAAATATCAAGTAAATGGAAAGATCAAATCTTAAAGAATAGTTATATGTACCAAATCTTATAGGTTATTGAAGTCCTTGTTGAGGAAAATGTTTACCGCTGATCTTAGATGCATTCTAGGAAATGTGTTGTTTCGACAGACGAACGAACGAATTTAAACACGATCAAGAATATTTATATATATGCTTTATAGGGTCTCAGGTGTTCAAAGAGAATGGCAAACTCAATATACTGACATCCTATGGTGGAGGGTATCAGAATAATGTTTTTTGTTTATGCTTAAATATATATATTTGTTGACCGATAAACAACAAATCTCTGCGAAAATGTAGAAATAACTCTTCTTGTAGAAGTATATGTCCTATTCACATAAGGCGACATCAGCAAAAAATTCATTTGTAAAACGCAAAAATATATTTTAGATGATTTGTAGAATTTTATTACTACTACTTCTATATTTTCTACATCCATATATTTTCATCAAATAGACATTGCTATATTCGCTAGGATAATAAACTAAAACAAAATATTTATTTTATTTATATTTACAATTCAATTCTGAATTCTTAGTTCTTCTTAATGGTGTTCTCGATGAATGTTGGAATTTTAAGGACAAATTAAAACAAAAATTATCCACTAAAATTTTTGCAATATTGTTTTCGAGTATACAAATCGCTTCGACAACATATTTGTAAACTGAATGTTATATATTTTATTTCTGCGTCGGGGTTTATTTCTTTAATTTTCTCCTTATCATTTTTAATTAGTTTGTTGTTTCAAAACTCTGCCTGTAACATGGTACTATAAAAATTACTCATTAAATCTGTAATTTTTATTGAAAGCAATACTTAAGTCTCTTACGATCGGAAACACTGTGCATCGCCGCCATGGACGAACGGACGGACAGACGTTGACGTTGATGCAAATGATCCCTTGATGCCAGCACCATCTGTTGTTGTTCGCTGTTTTGTTGTCGCTGCTGCACGCCTTAGCCCGGTTGTTCCCCACTCGGAGTGGTGGCAGCATTCTGGTGATACATGCTGCGATGTTGTTGTTGTTGTGTTCCATGCTCCATGTTCGGTTGTTGTTGCGTTGCGTTGCCTGGAATGATGCAATTTTGCGATGCGTCGCTCGAGGGGACATCAGCAGAAGAAAAAAAAGTAACTATAAACTGGTGTGTAGTGGTGGTACGGAAAACAATTCACAAAACGTCTAAAGCATGTCGCGGTGCTGTATGACACAGAGTTTTATGCTTTATGCTCCCTCTGTGTGTTGCTGTGTGTTTGTGTGTGCGCATGGTTGTCTTTTTTATTGTTTCCATTTTATTCCATCTCATGTGGCGATGTTTGGAAGCGAAAAATACTTAAAAGCGTCACAAGCAATGGTGTCGTCCTAGTCGTCCTCGTAGTCGTCGCAGTCGTCGCCGTCATTCCTTATGTTTATTTACTGTTATTCGCTTCTGGTCTTCCCCTGCTTCATGTTCGTCAGGCTTTACTCCTTCATGTCTCGTGCATTCAAACACAGCAGTAAAAATAAACCCGGCGGAATTAAAAATACTTGCACCACTCCGTCCGTGTTTATGGTGCAGACCCAGCCACCCAGTCAGCCAGCCAGTTGATGCTTCTTCATTTTTCGCTGGAATACTCGTTCATAAAACAAAACCACATTCAGCCGTCATGACACTGAACGTAATTTATTTCTTAGTTTCAGTCACTTTGAAAGCAAGAAATTCCTGTGGATAGTGGCTGAAATTTTCTCAGCAGTAGAAAGTTATACATATAAAAATACCTTAATTCTTGTTGCTATTGTTGTTGTTGTTGTTGGCGACATAAGCACATACAATGTTGCAGAGTGTCGAGTGCCGGGAATAATACAATGACGATATAGGGGCAGCAATACCTTGCCAACATCTGCTGTGGTCCATCAAAATTCCAATACAATGTGATACCTAAATTCGTGGGAATTACATTAGTGGGAGTCTGGGTGACGTATGAGTGATATGAATAGTAAATTATTGCGTATACGCTTCGGAGGATTTTTGTAATGGGATGACTAAGTTAGGTTATAAATATGTGAATATATGAACAGACTTGCCGGATGATATTCCCCAAAATTGTCATAAAAAATCTCCAATTATCCCCAAATATAAAAAGTTGTTTTATTTTAAAGAATTCGACCAAAACAAATACTAATTTTGAATGCTTTGTTGATTCGTCCACATATGCAACTCAATGAGATGCCTGTAAGATGGCATGTGTACTTTATTACTTGGTGCGATTTTTTTTAAACGCAAATTCGGCAAGTGAGTTGTGCTTTTCGTTCGTTTGTGAGAATCATCTCCTTATAGAGGCCGGGTTTGATGTTGAAAAGTCGCTGCGAAGCTACTTGAAAAGACTTTTAACATGGTCGAAATCATGATCGTGGTAGCCTGCAGCCAAGTAATAAATGTCACCATTCCATTTGTAAATAAATTTGCATTCTATTAAATATAGAAAATGCTCTTGAGCCAGGACAATGTCCCAGTTCAAATCAAATATTGATTACAACCAAAAAAAAAATACAAACGAAAAAACTAAAAAAAAAATCAGGGAATATTTTTATCATCCTATGTCGTAAACAAGCCCCTTATTTAAAATTGTAGTACATTTCGTTCTAGACAATGAAACAGTGGTTTACTCTTACAATTACTCTCAATTGTTTTAAATTTGTAACTAAAAGTTTTACTCAATTTAAGTACATTTGTTGTTAAAATGAGCAAATAAAACCAATTTTGAGTAAATTTTATTCAATTTGGGTAAGTTCTTTAATTTCAGTAAATTTTTCCTAGAAAAAATTGTGAATGTTTGTGTGTTAGAGCGTCACTTCATTTTAAATCATGATAAAAGTAGTGAGTTGCCAAATAATAAATATGACCGAGATATTTGTAAATAGATTTACATTGCCAGTTAGATTCAAATATTAAGTATTTGAAAGTTTTTGAAAGTACTTCACACAAAATCCCCAACATATTTTACGAAATCCCCACAAAAAACCCCTGGCCCCATTTCATATTTTTTTTCTTTTTGACCACCATAAAATCCCCATGGTTGGGGTAAAATCCCCATATCTGGCAAGCCTATATATTAAAAATGAATAGGACTGAAACTGTTAAACTCTTTTGCGAGGTTACCTGTTAGTATATTTCGGCAAATATTAATCGTCGTCAATAGAAACTTAAACTACGTTTTATGACGAGTATATATGGGAAAATCTACAAAATAGTCCGATTTCAATTTTGAAAAATTAAAAATTTCAAATTAGAGGCACACGTTTTATTTTAGCGTCAACTTGTTAAAAATACATTAAATATAAATAATGTGCTCGCGTGCATCATTTTTTTCATGTGCTGAATAAGTTATAATCGGATTGTCCCTTTTGGTTCTATTGCAAGTTAAGCTTGAAAACCCTATGAAAATCAATAAAATTTAACCTAAAATGGCTCTCGGTACCAAAATAATAATTCGATCTATTTAGCACTTACACACATTTTTAGTAGTACTCATATTTACCGATCACACAGGGTTGCCACTAGTTATTTTTCAAACTGCGCATGTGCTCTTCAAAAAATATGAAATTTCATGATCTGCACGCATCGACCTGATGATGTTTGTACTGTCATAATTTCTTTGTTGCTGAAGGCACACTAAATTGTTTGGTCGCCTTTTGTTAGTATCTTTGTCGTTTATAATCCAATATTAAAAAATTTGCAATTACGTTCACGCTGAAAGCGCAAAAAAGAAAATTGTATTAATTTTCGTTTTATGCAAAAACAGAGTGACAGATTTTGAAGAGCTACCATTTATTCCTCAGTGATGGCACATGCTTTTTTCAACATATAGACGATTTTGCAACATCATTACTATCATCCACAAAAAGATTAGAATGATTTTCTTTTATGCTGAAAAAGTTATAGCCAAAAGAGTTGAACAACTTTCGAAAGTTACAAGCAAAATTAGGGTAAATTAGGGTAGACCTTAGCTCAGTAGACTACATTAACAGCATAATTTTAAAACTTTAGGATGTTGGCGAGGTTAAACTCGTCGTTTTGAAAATTATGACACTTTCAGAAATATTATATATTGCTCTTAAAGTGGTTAGAAGCCTGAGCGACATGGAATCGTACTATACCGTAGATTTGCCCATATGTATAAAATTTCAACAGAATTAATTTTATTTGTTTTAGTTCGTCAGGTTATTTTTTCACGGCATCGATTTTAAACTCGGATCGAGTACATTCTTTGTAAAGGGTGATTTTTTAAAAGCTGTAGGAAAGTTAAAAAAAACACATAAAATTCAGAAAAATCATGAAATCTTTATTTGTATCGATAGTACGGTCCATATAATTTAATGTCTGAAGATTATTTCATGCAAATGTTGACCTTGACTGCGCCTCAAATGGTCCATCCGCTTAGTCCAATTTTGGCATTTCCACGTTTTTGAGTAACAGAGGCCCAATTGCTGCGAACGGCGAAGAATCGATAATTGATGGTCATCATTAACACTGGCCGATACAGCTGCGATATTTTTCACAGTTCGCACTCTACGCAAGCGTGTTGGTGGTTTAATGTCCAACAATGTAAATTTAGTGCGAAATTTAGTCACAATAGCCCGAATAGGCGCTTCAGTGGGTCGATTAAACTGACCATAAAATGGAAGCGCGCGATGAACTTTCTTAACTGAGCACGCATTTTGATAATAAAATTCAATAATTTGCAAGCGTTGTTCGTTTGTAAGACGATTCATGGTTAAATTATGGACCAAACTGAAGATGTTTGACAGTGAAACAAAACACGAAACGTGCGTCAGCTGTTTAAACCAGTGTTGCCAAAAAGATAATAGCTAAAAAATCACCCTTTAGTTCCGAAGCTAAAATTAAACAGGGATTATTATATCATCACCCTCACCGTCAACTGCGGTAATATTTATGTAAATATTTGGAATTATAAATCATTGTCATAGGGTCACTTTGAGTGCCAAAAGGGGTTTGACAATCTCGTTCATATGTCATCAGAGTACAACGATAAAAAATCATACATGGACTCTGTATAAAAACGTGTTTCTCCAGTGAACTTTGTAACTGTTTGAAATGAGACCAATGTAGATTGTCGAATCAGAAAGAAATGTATATGGAAGCTGTGTTTCACTTTCACTACAGATGTTCCTAGGTGAGATATAACGTGATGTGTCGAATCGAAAAAAAAATATAAAGTCGTAGTAACATTTATACGGGGACTGTATGTGAATCAACATTGAAACTTATAGCATAGACGGATTTACTGCGCTGATATAGCAATAATGCTGACACGAAGATCTCTCAGATATATACACCTGGCCATTTTGGTTGTTTCATTAATATATAGCGGATTTTCATGCAAATTCTATTTTTTAATCTACGCAACATATGCTATATAATCATAATAATAAGAATCGGACTTTATGTGAGACTTCGTATATTCACTCCGAGCGATTACACAACCATGATCACCGGCACAGTTTTTCGACTGTTTGCATGTTGGAATTTTTCAATATGCATATTAAAGGGCAATTTGATTTCTGAATGTGCTGTTCGACCTTTTTCAACAACTAAGCTGCAATTTCAGATGAAGCCGGTAAAATTACATTTTGCAAAAGAATCGTAGCCAAAATCTACACGATCAAAATAGTCTTGTGGTTCCAGTGTGATCGTCCAGAGGGTAATCACTCCAATTCCATCGTTAACAACTTTCATGAGTGCCGAACTGTAACCCTCTCATGCCCAATGTTGCCTATAGGCAACATTGCGAGTTAGTCCTATAAAATCTTTAAAATCTCATATTTTGCAGAATTAATAATTTTTACTTTCGTTTACATATGTAACAAGGAATATTTAAAGGGAACCAACAAATTCGGTAACTTGGGTTTGCGTTGGAAGGTGAAAACTAAAGTGAAGTCTCAAATTTCAATTGTTTGAGTTTCTTGTTTAGGAATTCTTCTTATTTTTATTGTATTTCTTCGAATACAAGAAAAACTGTCTTTGTTATTCGAAGAGGTATTTATAAAAGATTTTTAAAATGAAGAAACCATTTAAAAATATTATTTTGTTTAACCGATATTTGCAGTATGAAACATCCTGTTACTCATGTCCTGTATGAATTAGAACCCCAAGACTCTATAGAAATCATATTTAGACCCATACCTCATCAAAAAGCATAGTAAGTTTTATATATTTATTAAGAAGAAAATTCGGGCGTGAGAGGGTTAATTGCCGATTCAACGCGGAACGTGCTGTCAAAAAGTCTTCATCTTCATGAAGTGTTCCTTCAATATGATATTTATTAATTTCACCACTTGTCATTGCAAAAAATAATCTGATATAACCTGAAGATTCTGAGGCGGTAGTCTGCGCAAGTACAGTGAATTTAAAAATTCGGTTATCAATATTCAATGTTTTTCACAGCCAATATATATATGGCTATGGGAATATATAGGGTCCGCCAAATAACTTTTTTTTGAAAATGCTATAAAAAAACTACTGAATATTTTCTCAAATTTCTTTTTTATTTGAAAGTACAATGCTTCCGGTTAATAATGAAAAATAATTTCATTCAAATGGCTGCCTCGGGCACCCCACAAATAATAGTCCAACGGTTGAATAGTTGAAAAAAAAAAAACGTTAGATGGCGGACCCAGACAACAAACAGTACGCCATAGTACACTCCTCCGGACCAATCACAACGATCTTTGAACGGTTGTACGATGGAGTTTCGTAAATTTCCATATTCATCACAACCTGAGTGCATTTCGGCAGTCTTCAAAGGACACAGCTAAAATTCATGATGATGCAAGCATCACTTTAATTTTGAGAGCGATTTTTTTTTTCAAAATTGGTACGACCAAAAAAGGTTTTCCGGTTCCACCGAAAGCGTCCAAGAAGAAAATCACTATAGTTCAATCGTTCATAAGCCGCAAGTTCCGTAAGCATCTTATTCTCGCAATGCATCGTATTCACATTGCTTTTGCATTGCATTCCAACTCTTGATTAAATGCGTAGTGCATCAGATAGTGTGGCGCTGGCATTCCTAGTTCGGCTAATATAAAAAAATATAAAAATGTCTTCATTCAATGACTCATTGTGAATTTTCAGAAATGTCCTCGTTGTATTTGGCTCCCTGTTTATTTGATGACTGATTTCGAACTGAAATTATGGTTCACAAATTATGGCAATACATATCGTGACCATCTCTTTTTGGGCAAAAAACGGGATTTGGCGGGATTTTGTAGAAAAAAAGCGGGATCGTGAAAATGTAAACAAAAACACGTAAACATAAAAAACTAAGCTTTATACTGTATTATAAATTAAAATGTATGTATGTGTTTAGATACGTCTGACTGATCTTGTGGGCGTGCAAAACAAAAAAATCGTACTTTTAGGGTCACAATGGGAAAAGGAAAGAGATGGTACCAATCAAACGGCTATATCAGGAATCATTAACTTTAGGCTACCTTGATTGTGTAGACTGTTAGGATTGTAAAACGAAAAGATTGGTCGAGAGTCATAAAGTTGTTCCCTAACAAGGACTGAAAATAACTAAATAAATACAAAAAATATTTAGGGTATTGAAGCACATTTTTCGAAGTTTTTTACGAAGTGTTCTTTAAAATTACAATTTATTTCAAACAGTAAAAAGGTTGTCCGAACTTCTTGAAAGAGACTTTTTTATCATTATGGTTTCTTTTCATAAACTGTTTGGCATTACACTGTCCGACAGTCCATAATACTCTTGAACCAAATGATATACATCTGAAACTATAGGTTTTTAGGGGTTTTTAGTTTTTCATTTACTCATCCTGTTACCCCTTAAAATGACTTCTAATTTTCAAATTATTTCAAAAATTATTTTTAATACTTATTCGTACCCTATAACACCGGTATATATGCCAAATAGGGTTTGGGGTTTCCCGGACTTTTTTCATTTCCCGGGAAAACGGGAATGAAAAATTTCATTCCCGGGAATTCCCGGGAAAAAGTAATTTATTAATAGGTATGTTCAATATGGTTTAAAATATCAACATTTAATAACTGGTGTGTTTTTTTCAATACTGTCATATTACAAATTAAAAACGAATGTTATTGTCAAAATATTTTACAAATTATTTTTCATTTTACAAATATTTTACTCTACACCTTTTCAAGATAATATTCGGAACATACAAATTTATATTGAGAAATGTAAATTCATATTAGGGACATATAAATTCATAATGGGTAATGCAAATTTATAATAGGAACCTGTTAATTCATAATGAGATATATAAATCATAATTCATTGAGAACAATTAATTCATAATAGGAACATAACAATTCATAATGAAATATACAAGTTTGTAATCAGAAAATCCATATTCATTATCAGAAAATACGTTTTCATATTCAGAAAATATGAATTCATAATGAGAAAATATAAAATCATATTGAGAAAATGTAAATTTATAATGAGAACATTGATAAAATATGTATTTCTACGAAAATATCCATAGAAAACATACATACATAAAGCTTCGATTATAAATTTTAGAGTTCCTGATTATGAATTTATATTTTATGAATATATATTCCTGAAAAGGAATTTATATTTTCTCATTATCAATTTGGATTTTCTCATTTTGTATTTATATATCTCATTATCAATTTGTATGTTCTTGTTATGAATTTATATTTCTCAATATGAATTTACATTTCACATTACGAATTTACAGTGCTGATTATGAATTATCATGCTCCTATAATGAATTTACAATTCCTGTTATGAATTTACATCTCATCGTGAACTTACATATTCCGATTATAAATTACATTTTCTCATTATAAACTTGAAAAGTTGTAGACTAATCGTCCGAATTGGACATTTATATCGCAGGTAGAAGTGACTGATACCTACACTAGATTCAAAATTGAAAACGATTAAGGAAACAAATAACTCATATGACGGAAAATGTTATGACACATTTAATTTAGAATATTCGTTCGTCTGGTGCCAAAAATATTTTATAGAAACAGGGGGGAATATTCTAAACTGTAAAAATAATAGAAACATAAAAAATTAATATTAATTTAATAAATTCATAAAAAAATATTAAAATAGTCCAGTCATTAATTCTTATAAATGGCCATTGAAATACACCGTAGCATATATTTATATTCCTATTAGATTTCTCTTGAAAGTTTCCAGGCGAACAATTTTTATTGTATTCCTATTTTTAGACCATTTCTTTCTGGCTACATATGTAAAGTAAATTGTTCTTGAAGAAGATATTCACCTCGATTCTTCTAGGAAAACAAGAAAATTTACATTATGTAAGCCATAGTATTGTCGGCATGATATTTTTATTTCACAATAAAGATCCTGCAAATAGACTCACAGAAAGTTTTTATTCCCCTAGGTGGGTTTCGCATAAAATGGCTATTTAGCGAATTTAAAAAGTTTTGTTTGTAGTAATATAATATTTATAAACAAATACTCAACATTGTCAGTAATGTAAATACATATGTATATGAATTTGAAATACATCTAAAAATTCCAATTAAAATATAGTAACATTAAATTATTGATCAACATAATAAATAAATTATTTTTTTAATATTTCCCGTATTCCCGGGAAATTGAAAATTTTTTCCCGGGAAAAACGATTCGGGAATTCACGGACCCCAAACCCTAATGCCAAATCATAGAAGAGAATATGTGCTAAAAATACTTTAAATTTCAAGCTTCTATCTGTATTAGTTAGTATTAACAACTATTTAATGTTTTGTCTCTTAAAAATTAAGATATGAATAAACTAGAAAAACTAAGAGGTAAACTTGAAATAGATGTTAATACTACATGATATAAGAAGTATTTTTAAAAGATGTTTCACTCTTTAATTTGACACTAACATCGTTATCATATGGTGCGAACAAGTATATACAAGTATATATATTTTTGAAAAATTGTATCCTTCGGAACTTTGTAGTCCTGTGAAGGGGCAACAGTATGAGGAAATGAAAAACTTAACACGCCAAGTAACTCCATTTGCCCTAAAGTTTCATACGTACATCGTCCGGTTCAAGTGTAACGACTTTTTTTAAACTTTTCTTAATACATGCTTTACATGAATCAATTGAACAACGCAACATTGAACTATCAAAGTATTGATTAAATTACTATTAATAATGTTAAATGTTCACTTAAAACTAGAATCAAAATTTAGAATCGGTTACAAATTTAATTTTTGATCGATTTTTAATCGACCAAAAATATTGTAAAACGAAAAAGCGGGATAAAGCGGGACTTTTTGTAAGAAAGCGGGATTATGCGGGACGGAAAATTTAAGCGGGACTGGACATCAAAAAGCGGGATAGTCCCGCGAAAAGCGGGATGGATGGTCATCTTAGCAATACATGAAATATGTTGTCCCTGTTTATTTGATTACTTATTACGAACGATTACTGATTACAAAGATTTTTGAATTTTGCCCGAATTTTCTGTCTGGTCTATATTTATCTGACTTATCTTGACGAAAATAGCATAAACGAATTTCGCATATCCATTGCTTGAATTGAGACTTATAGCCTTGGGTTTTTTCAAAAATTCTGAAGAAAGAGGCACTTTCAGTAAAAATTATTCCTATTTTGCGGTCAACTATTCAAAAGATTGTTCTTCTTAAAACCTAGTTCGGACTACCACGAACCGTTTGTAACAAAAATCAGCCAAATTTGTTCAGCCGTTCTCAAGTGATGCGATTACCAACGAACATCATTTCATTTTTATACACTCCACCTCCAGGATGGGGGTATATTCACTTTGTCATTCCGTTTGTAACACCTTGAAATATTCATCGGAGACCCCATAAAGTATATATATTCTGGGTCCGTCTGTCTGAAATGAGCTAGGAGGTTCAAATTTTGCTTAAATGTGTCTTATGGTTGTAGATCGGTTGGGATTGAAAGTGGGCGAAATCGGCCCAGAGGGAAAAAAATTTTCCCTCACAAGGACTGAAAATACCCCTAATATTTAGAGTATTTCGGCATTTTTTTTTGAACATATTAGCTTGTATTTACTTGATATTTGCAAAGCATAAAAGGGCACCATAGAGTGATTTTTATTTGTAGGGGGCGAAATGGGACGAAAAGGGATAAAAATAGTACCTATCAAACGACAACAGATTGAAACACGACATTTGGCGTGTACATTCCTCTAATAGAGTAGATACATAATATAAAAGTATTTTTTCTAAATTCGTACTTTTAAGGGGTTAAATGGGGATAGAAGGATAAAAATAGTACCAACCTAACGGCTGCACCTAGAATAATGAAATTCGATATATACATTCCTCTGATTGCGTAGACACGTAAAATAAAAGAACTTTCCAAAATTCGTACTTTTTGGGGTTCACATGGAAAAAGGGGATAAAAATAGTACCTACCAAATGACAGCAGCTAGAATCATGAAATTGGGGTATACATTCCTCTGACTGCGTAGACACGAAAAATAAAACGTTTTTTCCAAATTCGTACTATCAAGGGATACAATGGCTACAGGGGATACAAATAGTACCAACTAAACGAATTCAGCTAGAATGACGAAATTCAGTGTGTACATCCCTCTAATTGTGTAGATACGTAAAATAAAGAGATTTTAGATAGTCGTACTCTTGAGCGGGCAAAATTGGAAAATGGGGATAAAAATGGTACCAACAAAATGGCCGCTGATAGAATCATGGAATTCGGTGTATACATTCCTCTGACTGCATAGCCACGTAAAATATTTTTTTCCAAATTCGTACTTTATTTTGTTGCTTTTACGACGAAAAATGGTAGAATCTCATGATTTGTCTTATACTGCGTACGTGAGAGATAAGGTATTTTCAAAATTATACTTGAAGCTTAAAATTTATACTTTTCTTATCACTTTGTCTGTATCTGAAAATGCTTCCTTCTAATGGCGACTGACAATCGCCTAGTTTTTAGGCATGTTCACTTTCACAATTCCAGCATTTTATTTATATATAGTAGACGATTTTAAACAGTGCGCATAAGTATACATTATAGTTTGAAATAGTAAACAACTATAGTAATGTGCATAAAAATATCACAATTTTCGTAATATGGTACTGTACTTCTATGTAAAGTCGACATCCTTTAATCTGCTGGTAATACTGTGGAATGCACTCCGTGGTGGATGGTATATAAGATTCGGCCCGGCCGAACTTAACGCCTTCTTACTTGTTGTTATATAGATTGATGCAAATTCAAAAAATTGCGAAATATTTGAGAAATTTTATTAATAATATCCATTTTATAAAGATTTTATGAATCAGTATGGCCCAATATTAACAAAAATAATATGTTAGGTTTCGGACACAACATGTATATTTTTGATGTATGCCTGCAAGTAAGGAAAGATCCATATATTTTTTCTAAGTCTTGATGAAATGTTACTAAAAATAATATTTTCTGTAGATTTAAATAAACTCAAAGTTGAGGATCATTGTGGTCAGAATCAAGCAGCAGTGGCCTTTTTCAAGAGTGCTTAAAGTATCATAAAATGACCGATTTATTAAAAAAAGAAACGTTCACCAACCTAAATAAACAGTTCACTGGCCTCAGAAACCACAACATCATTAACTTTGCATTTATCTGCATAGAAATATTAACGCAAATAAATCATGCCAATACTTTCACATTAATTGAGGAATTTTTTATTTTATTTCATTCATTTCATTTCATTGCAGTTCCCATGATGAATCATCACACCATGCCGAAATTTGGATTTGGCCCGTACAAAAAGACTGGCGTGGGCAGCTTTTATCTGCCGAAGATCCTAACCACCGGCACCGGATGTGGTGGCAAAGTGGCTCTGGAGCTATCGCATGGAAAGAGTAAACAGCTAATATCACTGCCATCCGATAAATTGGATTCGAATAAACGTTACTTTGTGACATTCACCGTCAAGGAAACGGATAAAATGGCCGCCGGAGATGGTTGTGGCAAGAGTGCCACGGGCGAGTGTGGAGAGGGTGCAGCTGCAAACTAAACTGGATATGTAATATGTATGGCGTTATGGTGTTGCAGGTGGCTGAGTGGTTCAGTGATTATTGAAGGAGATAACTAGACGCCTAATTGCAGATGAATTTGTTAATCCGTAATTCCCAACTTCCGTTTTTCGTCTTCATGCTCACAACGAAAGAGTGCGGCAGCAGCTTTATTACGATAAGCTTTCCGGCATCTACTTCTGCGTTGCTCCAGCGCTCCTGTGAATGACAACAATGGAATTATCTTTCATTTGGTGCGTTCACAATGCGTCCGGGCGATAAAGCTGTGTGTGTGTTTTTTGTTGTTCCTCGAGTTAAGTTGCATGGAGTCGCTTGCAACGTGCGTGGCTGCCGAACGACGCCGACGAGTGCATCATCATCATCATTTACTGCGTTTGTTTGGCTTTGTTGCTCCTGTTAGTACTGTTCGTGTTGTTGTTGCGGTACTGCTGGCTGCTTTCTGCTCGTAATCCATGTTTCTGGCAAAGATGTCATTGTTATTGCTTGTAAATTCTTTGGCAACAGATAAGCGCTGGGTTATTAACGCTTCTTGTACTGCAGCGAGACGTATTCATGTCAGGCACTTTTGCATACTTACGAGTATTTTTTGAGCAAAGCGAGTGCGAGACGAAAGGGATATGGAAAGGAAATGAAAATTCTTAAATTCTTCAGCAGTACTCATAGAACAACGGAGCGTTGAACAACCCAAAATACAATGAGCTATGTGCGCACAGTGGTTTGTGGAAGGTGTTTTTTAAATTAGTCACAGACATTTACAAAGAAAACGTTTAAATCTTGGTGAAAGGAGTTAATGCTTTGAAAGAAAAAGTTTCGTAATAATAATGACATAATTCGTTGTATCAGTATGTTGGACCCTTGAAATAATATTTTAGCCTATGGAGTTGTTTTATGTCAGTATTTATGATGTACTGTCATCTGATAGGCCGCAACTTTGTAGTTGGTCATCGATGAAATACAACAAAACTTTAAATTGTTCGCAATATTGCAAGATAGTTTTTTCTTCTGTACCTTAATGTAAATTACGTTTGACTATTATGTCAAATAAGGCTTAAATCTTAACTTTTTTTACAAAAATTGGCTGTTTCCTAGTTTAAATGATGTTAGATATGGGTGATTCCACGTAAAGTGACCCTTTTTTCGACAAAATTTAAAAATCAATTTTTGATTTAAAAGAACACCGATAAACGTTCGTAATGTTTATACTTCTCATATTTTTTTTATTATATTTCGATTTATTATATTTCATTTCCTTTTCCAGATATAGACTGATTTCCATCAAAATATCACACCCGTTACAATTTAAATATCTTATATTTCCTATATTCATAAAGAGATGTCGTAGACGTGTACTTTAGCAGAAAGTGTTTTGATTAGCAAAAATGAATAAAGGCATGTAATGGAAGAACATTTCCGAATTCAAGAAAATAAGTAAAACCTCAAGATTTTCTTCTAATCTAAGGTCACACCCGTGACGCTCTAGTTTGTTGTATTCTCCAATATTTAAAACGCTAAGACATATTTATATACTCAATAATAATATTTATATAATCAATAATATCCTGCCGTTTTTAATTGACAGTATGTAGGGATATTTAAACATATTTGAGCAAAAATGTCACACCGGTTCCAATGGAATCACCCATATATAATTGTTTATCTGTACTTTAGAAATTTACATTTTTTTACTACCTAGCCCTCAATTTACTGAAGCTAGTTAGAATTTAGTCGATTTTAGATCTAATTCCCAAAACTAAATTAAAAATAAACATTCGGACGAATAATTTATAATTATACTTGGAGAAGACAGCTCGGAAAGAAATTGAAAACACCGAAATGAATTGGAGCGAAATTAGGATCCTGTCATTAGATAGAATTAGATATAATAATTTTGTTGTGGCCATATGCTCCTCATAGAAGTTAAAAAAGGAATGAATATATATATAAATAATTTATCCGATTATTAGATACTCAAAAATATTCCTGGAAAAAATAAAAATCCCAGAATTCTTAAGACGGGGAAAATAAATTTCAGAATTCTTAAGAGGAGGGAAATAAATCCCAAAATTTGTTTTTTTTTATTGTGGATCAAAAGTACAAAATGCTATTATTAGCAGCTATGTTCAGAGATAAAATTAAGTATTCACCTTTGTAACTAGTTCCTTGCCTCAAATAAATTATTTTTTTTACGAAAGTTGCTCAAACTCTAGTAAGCCGGTTGCTAACCACTTCCGGATCATTTTGCGCTTGTTTGCATGATATCTTAACGATGGTAGGTTAGGAGTATCCAAAAAAGTCTGTTGATATATAAGGAAAAGTATGAAAGTCTTAACGTTAAAATAAAAATTTCTAGCCCTAAAAGTCATATTTTTAAGATCGATTAAAAATGAAATTTGGTGCATAGCATTTTTTTGTGTTTCAACTATTTGATGCAAAAATTGTTTAGATTTGATATAGCTTTCATATATATGTATCCTCAATGGTATGTGGTATTTGCAAATGGGGCATCAAAATCTTATTATAATTATGATGCAGAAAAATACACTCATTATGAGAAAGTCATATAATTTTTTGTGCAATTACAGGTTAAATTAAAAATGTAAAAAAATATATATTTTTTTGAAAAACAAATTCATATTGAAGATTGCGCAAAATCTACAGAAATTCAGATCTTATAGCGAATTTTTGGAATAGTAATAGAATGTCAAACAAGTTTTTGCATTTTCCCAACAAAATACGCAAATTACCAATGTGGAGAAAATATCTTCCAAAATTTGGGATTTGGGAATGTTATAATACTTTCTGAGTAAGTAACTATTATGGAGTCAAATAAAGACGTTAGCCATAGACAGATTGAAATGGAAAGAATTCGTAAACGTTCCACGTGAACTTTTAGTTATAAAGAGTGATTTTTTTAAAAGCTATAGGAAAGTTTTTCAAAAAAAAAAAAAAAACACGTACAATTCAGAAAAATGCATGAAATCTTTATTTGAAGCGATAGAACGGTCCATATAATTTAATGTTTGAAGATTATTTCATGCAAATGTAGACCTTTACTGCGCCTCAAATGGTCCATCCGCTTAGTCCAATTTTGGCATTTCCACGTTTTTGAGTAACAGAGGCCCAATTGCTGCGAACGGCGACGAATTGATAATTGATGGTCATCATTAACACTGGCCGATACAGCTGCGATATTTTCTTCAGTTCGCACTCTACGTAAGCGTGTTGGTGGTTTAATGTCCAACAATGTAAATTTAGTGCGAAATTTAGTCACAATAGCCCGAATAGCCGCTTCAGTGGGTCGATTAAACTGACCATAAAATGGAAGCGCACGATGAACTTTCTTAACAGAGCACGCATTTTGATAATAAAATTCAATAATTTGCAAGCGTTGTTCGTTTGTAAGACGATTCATGGTTAAATTATAGACCAAACTGAAGATGTTTGACAGTGAAACAAAACACGAAACGTGCGTCAGCTGTTTAAACCAGTGTTGCCAAAAAGATAATAGCTAAAAAATCACCCTTTATATTACAATATTTTTATTACAATTTAGATGAAATAAAGGACATATGTATATATAAGAAGTGCAAATATTATCTAATTGCTGCTTTTCGATATGAGATGTTTTTGTTTTGAAAAATTTGAGAAAACTTACCGGGATGGCCCGTTGACCCAAATTATTCAGGTGGACATTGAAGCCATTTAAATTATGTCCTAGTGATGAAAAACTAAATAAATTTACACATGAAAGAAGAAACAAAAAATTACTAGCGAAATAATAATGTCGCCTTCTTGCAAAAAGCTAGAAATGATATAATTTTGAAAAATATTTTTGAAATCGGTGCATGTGATTGTACTTTTGACAATCATTTCAAAATTGTCCGAATTTTGGAGTGTCTCACAGTAGCCCACATACCAATTAGGGATCCGAAAATTTGCAAGTCGTCTGGAAAACACCTCTGCTCTAAGCATGTAGAAAATGTATCCAAATGTACTTTTTCGTCCAAAGGTTAAAGAAATAATTCTAAACAAGTAGATAAGCGTCAGCGTGACTTATATATTCCCTCACTCTTAGATAACATATGTGTGGAAGTTATAAAGACTTAAATTTTACTTAGGGCTGGATAATTTCTGTGGAAGGTAATAGAAGGTTCGTGGTACATTAATAGAACAATTGTAAAAACATGAGCAAATTTACTAGAAGAGGCGGTGCAAAAACATTAAATAGGTTCAATTATAAAAACATTTTATAATTTCAAATTGCAACTGATTTCGATAATCCAAATGGAAGTTATATCAGTTTTATTTTAACCAAAGCTTATGCCAATTTGTGTGGCAGGTACCAGAAAGGGTGTGGCAATATCGCCCACATTGCATGTTAAGTTAGGGTGATTTGTGTTATAGGCACTAGAAGGAAACGGATTTGATCCGAACATACATAGGGTCTTAAGTCTCTCCTTCAACGCGTTACTCTTTTTTCTGATATTATATACCCTCCTACTGTAGATTGAAGGTACTAAAAATTGATTTGGACCACTGAGAATCATTTATTTTCTACTTTATAATTTTTAATAAAAATGCAGCTCTTCATTCTTTCATATCTTTTAGACAGAACATTAAATCAAAAAAGTCCTACTATGCACGTTATACAATACAATATGTGATACAAATATAATCCAAATCAGTGATTCCAGAAAAACTCAAAAAATGTACCGCGTCAGCTATAATTTCTATGTTATAAATTCTATTCGCCATGACTAGAGTGATCAAACCCGAGACCCAAAATTGTGTGAAAATCCCGGTTTTCGGAAAACCTGGGAGACCGGATTTTTCAAGTTTTTTTTTAATATCTCTTTTTTGTGAAACTTTGACTATAATATGCCACTTTTTATATGTGATACCTCACAGAACGCTTTTTTATTAGGGTGACACTAATTAATTAAAACAACTTTGCACCCAGCAAAAACAACGGTCTATAACGGTGACGTTCTTCCTAGATTTCTCAGACATTTCGTATGTGCATATAAGAATACATATATGTGAGCGAACGCAGCCAGATTACTTGTTGACAATAGTTTTGATCTGATTTTTATGGCATTTGACAAATATATAATTCTTATATTTACCTTAGGTCAAAGTTGTATGCAAGGTTCTACTTTCCGAAGGTATAGCTTCGTTAATGGGAAAATTAGATGTAGGAAGAAAAGTAGTGATAGGGTCTGATAGCACTTTGAAAGTTCATTTAAAATTATGTTTAAAAAAAATCGCCTATGAATTTTTGGCCAATGACAAAAATCTTCAGGCAGGAGTCTTTGGAGGCAATTTCCAAGATTTCTATGCACTAAATCTAATTATGATGTTATAATTGTCCTATCCGCAAGAGCGAATAGGATGTATGTATCATACAATATTCAATCAATATCAAAAAAGGTCAAACAAAATCTATATAGAAATCAAAATCTTTTTTTTTTTTCACTGAACCAACACTCAGGGGATGTCCCCTATAAATGCAGCGCATTGCGTTGGCGGAAGGAAAATACGGTATTGGAAGGAGGAAAGAGGGAGTAGTGTTTGTTGACTTTTGTTTTAAACTTCTGAACATCATAATTAGCTGGGAAGATATCTGCCGGAAGTCGATTCCACATACGGATAGTGCGGGCGAAGAACGAATTCAGTCAGTAATGTGTGGTGTGGTCGGTTGTCAAATTTATAACAAATGGATGAGAATTCCTGGAAAGTCGCGTATCTCTACCGAACGTTCTCACGGGCGGTATAAGATCACGAATATCGGAGTAACAAACCCCATGAAAGTAACGATAGAACAAGGACACACAACCCACATTACGACGATGTTCAAGGGAGACAATAGAATTGGATATCCTACCATCACCTATCAACACCATCGCCCTCCTCTGGACACGGTCAAGTAGCTCTAGTGATGAAGCTGGAGCACCCGACCATATATGGGAGTTGTATTCCATCTTTGGTCTGATGTAAGTAGTGTAGATATTGAGAAGATCAGGGGGAGTGAAGTATTTCTTACACCGGTTTAAGAAGCCTAGACACTTGAATGCTTCTTTCGACATTTCAAATACATGTTTTGTCCAACGAACATCAGATTGAATTTTCATGCCTAGAACATCAAGAGTATCTGATTGCTCAATATCTACACCGTTCATTAAAATCGACGACACCGTTGGATCAGTGAATCGCTTGTGAGACAACAAGGAGCACTGGGTCTTAAGTGCATTAAAATCTACTCTATTAACTTGACCCCATTCGGAAATGGCCAGTAAATCCTGGCTGAGTGACTCATCCACCAATAGCCTTTTGTCTTCAATTTCTTGACGAGTTGGTCTATGATCGAATGAGTATGAATGACAGAGGTTGCTGTCTTCGGCAAATGAGTATATAAACTAAAAGCTTACAAAAACCCGACATTGCATAAAAACTGGACTTTTGACCAGTTCTGAAATAATTTGATTTTCATTATGTGGAATATAGATTTGTAAGGCGGTGTTACTTACGCCTAAACTAAAAATAAGAGCATTTTCTGAAAACTATATTCACAAACGTCTAATAGCGGCTGTAATAAGTCTTTAATATTGTGGACTTTATTGTAGAACTTATAAAACATTATTTTAACCCGTTCAATCCCATAGCTGCTTATAAGCAACGTCACAAGTTCATATTTATTATTTTTATTTTATTTTTATTGTAGAACTTATAAAACACCATTTTAACCCGTTCAACCCCAAAGTTGCTTAAAAGCAACGTCACAAGTTCATATTTAGACCCATACTTCGTCAACAAGTATATCAAACTGTCCGTATTTATCACAGAACAAATGCAGGGCTCAAAGGGTTAAAATGGTATATATAACCCAACACTTTACATTAAAATGTTTGAACAACTTCATTTTCTTCCGAGCGGCATCAGTTGAGTTCCACCGGTAATTGTTGAACAACATATGTGTTTTAGGCTGGAAGCATCAATAAAATGCGATTGATCATCCAATAATAGTTGACAGTTCTATCAATCATGCCATCCTAAATCGAATGATATTATCAGGACGATAGTTGGTTTCTATAAGATGATGTATCATGTCATACATCAATTCAATTACTGCATGTGAAATTTCGTCAATATTTCCAAGTTTGATGATCGTACTGTTATTTGCGTTACATCAATAAAAAAATATGTCCTTGCAAAATGGAATGACTTGCATTTCATGAACAAAACAATGTCCTTGCATCACGTAAAATATCATTGCAGTATCGAAACCATTTCATTGCGACAGCGATAAAAAGTTATTGATTTTTCCTTAAAAGAAGTTTTGATGCTGTATCGATTTTTTCTAATTTATTGAAAGATTTGTCGTTGGTGCAACGAATACAAACTTTGTTTGACAAAATTCTTTTCTCGAATGTAAAATTTCGTTCCAGTTATGAAGATTTTTCTTTAAATTTGTAGTTTTGACCATATCTCGTGAAGCTCCAATTCCCAAACCACTGTGTGACTGTTGCGAGACAATGGCGGAAGGGGAGCACATAATAATCATCATGTATGTTCATGTACTACAGACTTCACATTCTTTGCACTATGTGTGTGAGTGTGTGTTTGGACCCATGAGCGTATCCCAGCTAGTGTGTGTTTGTCTGTGTATGTGGGTATTATCCTCTGTGCAGCGTTGTCGTTTTATTATTTGCCATTCGAGTATTTCCTGTTCAGCTCGACTAACCAACCACCCCTTGGAAAAGTACTGCTCCCATAGATGTTGTTGTTGTTATTTTTTTCTTGTTTCTTGTTCCTTTGTGATTAATAACTGCATATCTGAAGTATGTACGGAGCAAAGAAAGCCAAAAAGAAGCAGAAGGATGGATGAAAAAAGCGGAGTAGGGAGCAGGAGCGGCACAATAAGCGGACGAACAAAATAAATACAAATGAACGCAAAATGAAGTACATACTCACTCACTCACTCATTCACTCACTCGTCGTTGTCGTCGTCATCGTCGTTTGCTGCTCAACATCAAAGTGAACGGAGCAGCTCGCATCCTGAAAGCATCTCAGTAATACAATTTACATAATGCTAAGTACGACGATGCTGGATGCGGAGCTGCCAGCCAGTCAGCCAGTACTTATACACCGAGTCGGGATGCTGTCTGTCTATACTGCGTAGCACACCATACCATTCCATCCCACCCGGATCCATATTTCCCCATATATTCCATACATCCATCCAGCAATCCATCCAACCATCCATCCATAGTTGTAAGTTATGTATGCCAGCCATTCCGTGCGAGTGTAACAGCGTTTTAATGTGTACAAATTAAAGCAAAAACAAGTAGAAAAAAAAACGAAAACGAAAAAAAATAAATGATAAACATAAAATTAAATAAAATAAAATTGAATAAAATAAAATAAACATTCCATCTTATCTCTTGAGTGAGTGTGTGCACGAGCGTGTGTTTGTATGGATTCATACACACACACACACACTCGCACGAGTACGCCAACAAAGGACCTTCGGTAATGATGACGTATTGTATGCATTTCGGACCGGAAAACACAAAGAAAGAACACAGGCTACAGGACTCTCACAATTTGCAGGGGACACCGACACATAAATGCATAAATTGAATACTTGACGCCCACTTGCTTGTTGGTGATGGTGGCGGCAGTGGTGACGTTGGTGGATGCCTTAAGGAAACCATAAAAAAATCTTTTCTTTTTCTTTCTTTGGTCTTTGTTCGCAGTAAGGACATGTAGCTGTGGTTTTGTTTCTTCCGCACAAACCATACGTCATGTCAGACGTTGTAAACAAAGTGTTCTTTTGCCTGACACAACATTCAATTTGAATATGACGCTTATTGTTGAGTACACACTCGTACATATGTTTGTAAGTAAGCCAACCTCCAGCTAGAAATTGTGGAGTTAAACGTGTGTCCTCGTAACAGGTAAGTATTGGTAACGAGCTAACAAGGCTAACGGACAAGACGAGGACAGTTTGAAAAGTCGACAATGGAAACTTAATTTACTTCTTAATTAACTTGTTTTTGAATAAAACACAAATTATTTAGGAAATTATTGTCATTTCTTTTTATTATGATAATATTGGTATGCTTCAATTATGTATGGAACAAAATATCGGCCAAATGGCCCTGCGACCTCGGCGGCACACCTCCATCCGATGCTCCAAATTTTCGTTGACGCTGAGGCATAATTGAGGTTCTATGCCCTTAATGTCTCGAATTATCTCATCCTTTAGCTCTTCAATTGTTTTTTTTTTCACTGAACCAACACTCAGGGGATGACCCCTATAAATGCAGTGCATTGCGTTTGCGGATGGAAGATCAGGTATTGGTAGGAGGAAAGAGGGAGTAGTGTCTGTTGACATCTGTTTTGAAACTCTGAATGTCGCAATTGGAGGGAAAGGTATTTGCCGGAAGTCGATTCCATATACGGATAGTACGGGCGAAGAACGAATTTATTCTGTAATGTGTAGTGCGGCCGATTGTCCAATCGACAACAAATGGGTGCGCGTTCCTGGAGAGTCGCGTATCTCTACCGAATGTTCTCACGGGCGGTATAAGATCACGAATTTTCGAAGAACAAAACCATGAAAATATCGATAGAACAATGACACACAACCAACATTACGACGGTGTTCCAGGGAGACAATATAATTGGATATCCTACCGTCGCCTATCAACACCATCGCCCTCCTCTGGACACGTGATGAAGCTGGAGCACCCGATCATATATGGGAGTTGTATTCCATTTTTGGTCTGATGAAGGTAGTATGGTGATTGAAAAGATCAGAGGGTGTGAAATATTTCTTACATATTTTTAAAAAGCCTAAACATTTGAAGGCATCTTTCGACACATCAAATACATGTTTTATCCAACGAACATCACGTTGTATTTTCATGCCAAGAACATCGAGAGCATCTGATTGCTCATTATCTAAACCGTTCATTAAAATCGACGACACTATGAGCACTGGGTCTTACGAGCATTAAAATCTACTCTATTCTCTCGACCCCATTCAGAAATGGCCAAGTGACTCATCCATCGATCGCCTTTTGTTCTCAATTTCTTGGCGACTAGGTCTATGATCGAATGAGTATGAATGACAGAGGTTGCTGTCATCCGCGAATGAGTATATTGGATTCAAAGTCCGATCCAAGAGGTCGTAGATGACAGACAGGACAGAGCCCTGTGGTACTCCTGCGGATAACCTATGTTCGTCGGTTGAGAACCCATTTACAACAACACGTATAGTGCGATCTCTGATGAAGCTCGATATAAATCGAGAGAAGTCAGTAACAACACCAAAAGCGATAAGCTTTGATGAGTGCGCCGTGCCAAACTCTATCAAAGGCCTTGGTGATATCTAGAGCAACGACCTTACTCTCACCAAGCTGGTGAATAGATCGATTCCACTTTTCGGATAGCAGTGTCATCAGGTCTCCCGTAGATCGATTCCTGCGGAAGCCATACTGTCGAACATTAAGTAAGTCATTAGTTTCTAAATACTTCACAAGATGGTGGTTAACCATACACTCTATAACCTTCGAAAGCGCTGAGCAAATCGCGATTAGTCGATAGTTTGCAGGATTATTAGCCTCGCCTGTTTAGGGATGGGCTGGATGTTCGCAATCTTCCAACGGGAAAACTCCTGCAAGGTATGCAAGGTTGAAAAGATTACGAAGGGGACGGGCAAGCGTCGAAGAGCACTTACATAGGACCAGTGCTGAAATGCCATCCGGGCCTGGAGATTTATTTACGTCGAGATTTGCGAGAACCCTTTTAACTCCACGTGTTCGAAAAAATATCTGAGGCATGGAACTTAATACATTTTTGATCACGGGGAGTGGTTGATTGCTTTCCGGCAAGGATAAATTCCTTGCAAACATTTCAGCCAATAGGTTAGCTTTGGCAACCAACCTTTAGGACACACTGAAAAAAATAAAGTCAAAATATATACCTACAATTTATGGCTTATCGACGTACACCTTTTCTTTCAAATAACCACAAAGAAAGAAGTCCAACGGTGTCAAATCACATGATCTTGGCGGCCAATTGGCATCGCCACCACGTGAGATTGTCGCGCAAAAGAGCCATTGTTTCGTTAGCTGTGTGGCAAATGGCAACGTCCTGTTGAAACCACATATCGTCCACATCCATATCTTCCAATTCGGAACATAAAAAGTTCGATATCATCTCACAATAGCGAAGACCAAGACACAGTAACGACCTGACCGCGGCCTCATTTTGGAAAAAATACGGCCCGATGATGCCACCAGCCCATAAACCGCACCAAATAGCCACTCTTTGGTTTTTCGACAATCGCAATTTTCGCCCAAATGCGGCAATTTTGCTTATTGACGAATCCACTGAGGTGAAAATGTGCCTCATCAATGAAGATGATTTTCTTCGAAAATTAATCATCCACTGTTGCCATTTCTTGCCACCATTCTGACTATTGACGACGTTTGGAATGGTCAAGAGGCTTTAGTTATTCAGTCAATTGCACCTTGTAAGCGTGTAAATGCAAGTCTTTGTGCATAATGTTCATCAACGACGAGCGTGAGAGGGACAATTGTTGGGCACGACGACGAGTTGAGGTGGACGGCTCTTCAGCCACACTATCCCGAACAGAAGCAATATTTTCTGCAGTACGAGCATGCACTGGTGCATCTCCGATTGTACGCACATTTGGGAACAGAGGGATAAAAATGGTACCAACTAAGCGGCTACGGCTTGCAGCCCACTGTACCTTGACGGGACATAAACCAAACTTTAATGACGTCAAAATATTAGCGGAAGAGAATAATTATACAAGGAGGAGATACACATTGGAAATGCTAAATATAATTGACGTCTCCCCTGGAAAAAGGCTTAATTATAAGAGAGAGACAGACGGCTGTGCTCAAATACATAGGAACACGGTGGAAAAACATAGGCCACAAATTAGGCAGTAGTTGACAAAAGCTTGCAGAGAGTGGCAGGAGAATTTTCTATTGTGAGAAACTTTTTTAAAAATTTAAATATAAATATTGTGATATTTTTTGATTGTTAATGCTTGTCTTTTGTACTAGACCCCTGAAGATGACCAACGGAGTTGGTCGAAATATTGGGAAAAAAACAAGAAAATAATAAAATAGTACTTTTTGTTTTATTATTTGAAAAAAACTGACCTCAAACCGAACAAAAGACAAAACGCACCACATCAAAAGGTCAACCATACATACCACTAACATTATTCCAAATTAGTACCTTTTCTTTTACGACGAAAATTGGTGGAATCATGAAGTTAGGCTATCTTGCACGGTGTACGTGAGATAATGGATTTTCAAAATTTGTACTTTTGGAATTAAAATAGGATGGAAATACAACGAACTGTAGCACCCACTATCTAGCAATATTTATGGCATTTAAGCTTCTTTGAAAATTGCTGTCTTATATTTACTTTTTACATTGTATTGTATTGGTAGCCTTGCCTTATAAGCGTGGTTTGAAATAATAAAAAAAATATATTTATTTATGTTCAAATTATTTCTTCAATATTTTTGTTTGTTTTAGTTTGGCTATATTAAAAATCATTATTACTTTCCTTTAATGTTATTGCACTTCTAAGAAAATCGACAGCCTCTGTGGAATGCAATCCATGGTGGAGGGTGTAAAAAGTTAACGCCTTTTTCACTTGTTTGTATTAGATTTTTGTATTATTCTATTTTAAAGTCGAAATATATTTATTTAAAAAAGTTTTTTTTAATTTTATTACTTTTTTCCTGCACAAATAGCTGCATTAATGCTAATAAATAAACATTATGGATGGATAAAGCCACATACACAACCATTACAAAAAGTTGTTTGGCTTTTCTAATCTCTGGCAATAATCATTAAAGATTTTTGTTGGTCGTCCATCTGGTGAATCAGTGCACTTTTTTTAAAGGAACAATTTATAGGAAGTATTTTTTGTGCTGGTCAATCGATATCACGATTGCACATAACCTTCACTTGCATCTAAATGACTTGCACCACTTTTAGTCAGGTCATTAAACATTTTACTTACGAACCGTATCATTTTTGGAATTTAGATAATTTCCCTGGATCCTAATTAAATCCACGATATTCTTATACTTATCTTTTTGGACGGATGACAACTATACATCCAATATTTCCCGTCGCGAGATTCATCTTAAATTTTTAATAAATGATGCATATTGACTGCAGCTAGAAATTATTTTATTAATTTGGCAGGTTAGGAATGTATTCATTTCATAAATATGTTAGATCCTGAAATGTCATGTATCTAGTAAAATACTCATAAAAAGTATATACGAAAAATCTGTTTTTCGCATATATGTATATATATTTAAATCATTTATATTTTTATTGCTTACACCTAATAGCATAAACAAAATTATTTGCTTTAAATGTGATAAGAAACTAAAATTGTACAGTACTTTGAAGTTAACACGTTATGGAAATCGGCCCAAAGGGAAAAAAATTCCCTCACAAGGACTAATAATACCGATAATAACCCCTAATATTTTAGAATATTTAAGCATATTTTTTCAATATGTTTGCTTGTACTTACTTGATATCGGGTATGCGCATTCCCCGTATAACAAAAGCGTGCACCATAAAGTGATATTTATTCGTAGGGTGTGAAATGGGAAAAAAGGGATAAAAATGGTGCCTATAGAACGACAACAGCTAGAAACACGAAATTCGGTATGTACAATCCCCTAACTGAGTAGATACATACTATAAAAGTATTTTTTCCAAATTCGTACTTTTAAGGGGCAAAATGGGAATAGAGGGATAAAAATGGTACCAACCAAACGGCTGCACCTAGAATAATGAAATTCGGTGTATACATTCCTTTGATTGCGTAGACACATAAAATAGACGGATTTTTGGAAATTCGTACTTTTTGGGGTTAAAATGGAAAAAGGGGATAAAAATAGTACCTACCAAATGACCGCAGCCAGAGTCATGGAATTCGGATTATAGATTCCACCTGACTGCGTAGACACGAAAATAAAAGTTTTTTTTTTGCAAATTCTTACTTTCAAGGCATACAATGGGTACAGAGAGATAAAAATAGTACAAACTAAATGGCTACAGCTAGAATGGTGAAATGCGGTGTGTACATTAGGGCGTACCTCAAAAAAAAAGTTCGCCGTACACCTTCGAATATGAAGTATTATTGAAAGGTAGTTTCAAAAAAAAAATTTTTATTTTTTTATGCCGAACGTAGGGGTCGCGCTTTTACATTTTTCTATATAACTTGTATTTATAAACGGATTTTAAAGTGTGATACATCGATGTTTTTGTCTCGACGAGGCCGATTTTTTTGTCTTTGAAGTCATTGAGCTCAAGCACCCCCTTCTGGTACTTACCCATCATTTCTCAGTTGCTACTACCCTAATGTACCACTCTAATAATCGAAAATTAAAGCTCGCATAAAATCATGAATCATGTTTGAGCTCAATGACTTCAAAGACAAAAAAAATCGGACAAAAACATCGATGTATCACACTTTAAAATCCGTTTATAAATGCAGAAGTTATATAGAAAAATGTAAAAGCGCGACCCCTACGTTCGGCATAAAAAAATAAAAAAATTTTTTTTGAAACTACCTTTCAATAATACTTCATATTCGAAGGTGTACGGCGAACTTTTTTTTTTTTACTTGTAACCTGGTACGCTCTAGTGTACATCCCTCTAATGGCGAAAACACGTAAAATAAAGAGATTTTAGAAAGTCGTGCTCTTAAAGGGGTGAAATGGAAAAAGGGTATAACAATAGTACCAACTAAATGACTACAGCTAGAATGATGAAATGCGGTGTGTACATCCTTCTAATGACGAAAACACGTAAAATAAAGATATTGTAGAAAGTCTTGCTCTTAAGGAAGACAACCGGAAAAAATGGGATAAAAATGGTACCAATTAAATGGCCGCAGCTAGAATAATGGAATTCTGGGTATACATTCCTCTAACTGCATAGACACGCACATAAAAAGATTTTTTTCAAATTCGTACTTTTTACTTTTACGGCAAAAATTGGTTGAATCAATCATTTCAAAATCATTTCAAAAATTTGTACTTTTGGAATTAAAATAGTATGGAATATGTTGACTTGAAGTATTGTTTCGATATATATAGTATAAACGTATTGGTAGCCTTGCCATATAAGCGTGGTTTGAAATAATAAAATATTATATTTATTTATATTTTTTTATATATTTTTATTTGTTTTGGTTTGGCGATGTTAATAAACTTTAAATTTTCCTGTAATATTACTGCACCTCTACGAAAATCGGCAGTCTCTGCGGAATGCAATTCATGGTGAAGGGTATATAAAGTTCGGCCCGGTCGAAATTAACGCCTTTTTTACTTGTTTCTTCCTACACCATAACTTACTTGCTGAAAAGAAACTATATGCTCGTAATCTTTAAGATTTAATCGTGCACAATGACAAATATTGGAAAAAAATGAAAGATATCTAATGGGTCGAAATATCTCCCAAAATATGAAAAATAAAAAAAATGTTGAGGGCGATTTTTCATATAAATAGTGACCCAATTTTTTTGGGCAATTTTTAATTTCTGATTTGCCCTAATACAAAACCTGACCACAACAAACAATTTTGTGTTGTCAAAGTACACTTTACATTTGAACTTTGATATTTCCTCAGCCTCTAATACATATAAATATAGGGTGTTTTTTATTGGGGTATAGAACTTTAAGTTGGCATCACTTTTTTAACTGGCGGCCATTTTGTCAGCTGTCAAGTGATTAATATTTAGTTTGGTTTGCCATTTCATCATGAACAGGTTGACAAAAGAACAACGCTTGCAAATCGTGCAAATTTATTTCGAAAGTAATGGTTCAGTTCGCGAGGTTCACCGGCGCTACATGCCACACAGCGCACGTCACAATCGAATTATTGAAGGAAACAGTCGATGAGCGCATAATTTCGCGGAATGGACCTGTCAATTGGCCACCAAGATCGTGTGATTTGACACCATTGGATTATTTTCTTTGGGGATATGTGAAGTCGCTCGTCTACGCCAACAAACCAGAAACGTTAGGGGACTTGGAAGCCAACATTCGTGGCGTTATTGCCAACATACGGAAAATTGGACCTGTAGAATTGGCTATATTCGAGCCAGCCGCGGCGGCCACATGCCCGAAATCATATTTAAACATTAATGGCATAAAATTATCCTTCCAATAAAGCCAAATTGATGGACATTAAAACGATTTTCTTGTGTTTTATTTCAATTCGAAGTTCTATACCTCAATAAAAAACACCCTTTACAAATAAAATTCCCCTTTGCCCAAAAGACCTACTAGTTGGTTAAATAACATTTGTTTGTTGACATTCATCAAGATGCCTGAAAATCCTTTGAGAACATTTAATTACGTTTGATTAAAGCCAATGAATCGTCGTGTGATTGTTTATTCATTAATCCAGTTGTCAATCTACCGCTGACAACGGAGACAGCCAAACTAACATGTCGTGACACATTCAGATAACAAAAGTTACCCACATTCAATGTTGGCCACGTCTTAGTCATAATTAGAGCAGTCCTGTTATGAAATGTTCTTTCTTACTTTGTTTTCAAGGCTAAGCACAATGTCATAGTGAATCGTAATGAGGGGGGAAGGGGGTCGGATTGTTTCCATGAATTGAACTTTTCTTTTAATTCGTAGAAATCTTAAACTGTTTGAGCAGCGAAGTGATTTAGCGTTTTCTGCTTTTTGCCGTTTAAAGTGAAACTTCAAATTCACATGAAATGAGTCTGATCTAGTGAGACATTAAATTACCATTAGTTCGTTTTTAATTAAATTTTTCGCAGCTTTTGAAAAAACTCTGTAAAAATTCACGGGAAAATTATGGGAACAATTAATGCGTACTTTGATACGTCTACAAGGAAATAATTTAAGTGTATCCTGGAAATCATAATCACTATTTCATTTTCTGAAAGAACACGCACAGATGTTTGCACGAAGTATGAAATACATGACAAAGAGAAAACAAGATAGAGCTGATTCTTAAATGTCTCATAAATTATGATACAGGAGATAGCCGAGATGGACTAGAAGACGCAAGTATCCCCATTATTCATAAACACACACATATATATATATATATATATAACAATGTGCGATATTTCAAAAACTCTGTATTTTGTAATTTCCCAGACACCCCCAAAATCTTGAATACAAGTAAAACAATTTGTTCTGCTTACCACTTATAAGAATATAATTTAGTCGAATCATCAGCCCAAAGCAATTTTTAGCTTTTTGTTTGTCATTTCATTCAGCATCACTCTGTATTCGTTAAAGAAAACAAGTAAAAACGGTGTTAAGTTCGGCCGGGCTGAACTTTATATACCCTCCACCATGGATTGCATTCCACAGAGGTTTTCGTAGAAGTGCAGTAATATTACAGGAAAATATACATT
The DNA here is from genome assembly GCA_947397865.1 of Polietes domitor. NCBI lineage: Eukaryota > Metazoa > Arthropoda > Insecta > Diptera > Muscidae > Polietes > Polietes domitor. The sequence goes on along the minus strand of OX377618.1, from coordinate 252,682,346 downwards.
TTTTAATATAGCCAAACCAAAACAAATACAAATATTGAAAAAATAATTTTATAAATAAATATAATGTTTTAATTATTTCAAACCATTATTTATTTCAAATCATAAAATAAATATGCTTATATTTATATTTTCAAAAGGCTTAAATACCATAAATATTGGTAGATAGTGGGTGCTACAGTTGGTTGTATTTACATTATATTTTAATTCCAAAAGTAAAAATTTTGAAAATCCTTTATCAGACGTACATAGTGCAAAACCTAACTTCATGATTCAACAAACTTTTGGCGTAAAAGAAAAAGTACGAATTTGGAAAAAACTTATTATTTTGCGTGTCTGTGTAATCAGAGGAATGTATACAACGAATTCGATGATTCCAGCTGCGACCATTTGTTTGGTACCATTTTTACCCCACTGGATGTTTCTACGCAATTATAATTTCGTAATTCTAGCTGTAGTCGTTTAGTTGGTACTATTTTTATCCCTCTGTACCATTGTATCCCTTGAAAGTACGAATTTCGAAAAATTCGTCTATTTTCCGTGTCTACGCAGTCAGAGGAATGTATACTCCGAATTTCATGACTCTAGCTGCTGTCATTTAATTGGTACTATTTTTATCCCCTTTTTCATTTTAACCTCAAAAAGTACGAATTTCGAAAATCTATTTATTTTAAGTGAGGAATGTATACACCTAATTTCATTTTTCCAGGTGTAGTCGTTTGGTTGGTACCATTCTTATCCCTCCGTACCCATTGTATCCCTTGAAAGTACGAATTTGAAAAAAAAAACTTTTATTTTTCATGTCTACGTTGTCAGAGGAATGTATACTTCGAATTTGATGACTCTAGCTGCGGTCATTTGATTGGTACTATTTTTATCCCCTTTTTCATTTTAACCCCAAAAAGTACGAATTTTGAAAAATCCGTGTATTTTACTTGTAAAGAGTGATTTTTTTGAGGTTAGGATTTTCATGCATTAGTATTTGACAGATCACGTGGGATTTCAGACATGGTGTCAAAGAGAAAGATGCTCAGTATGCTTTGACATTTCATCATGAATAGACTTACTAACGAGCAACGCTTGCAAATCATTGAATTTTATTACCAAAATCAGTGTTCGGTTCGAAATGTGTTTCGCGCTTTACGTCCGATTTATGGTCTACATAATCGACCAAGTGAGCAAACAATTAATGCGATTGTGACCAAGTTTCGCACTCAGTTTACTTTATTGGACATTAAACCAACCACACGAATGCGTACAGAAGAGAATATTGCGTCTGTTTCTGAGAGTGTTGCTGAAGACCGTGAAATGTCGATTCGTCGCCGTTCGCAGCAATTGGGTTTGTGTTATTCGACCACATGGAAGATTTTACGCAAAGATCTTGGTGTAAAACCGTATAAAATACAGCTCGTGCAAGAACTGAAGCCAAACGATCTGCCACAACGTCGAATTTTCAGTGAATGGGCCCTAGAAAAGTTGGCAGAAAATCCGCTTTTTTATCGACAAATTTTGTTCAGCGATGAGGCTCATTTCTGGTTGAATGGCTACGTAAATAAACAAAATTGCCGCATTTGGAGTGAAGAGCAACCAGAAGCCGTTCAAGAACTGCCCATGCATCCCGAAAAATGCACTGTTTGGTGTGGTTTGTACGCTGGTGGAATCATTGGACCGTATTTTTTCAAAGATGCTGTTGGACGCAACGTTACGGTGAATGGCGATCGCTATCGTTCGATGCTAACAAACTTTTTGTTGCCAAAAATGGAAGAACTGAACTTGGTTGACATGTGGTTTCAACAAGATGGCGCTACATGCCACACAGCTCGCGATTCTATGGCCATTTTGAGGGAAAACTTCGGAGAACAATTCATCTCAAGAAATGGACCGGTAAGTTGGCCACCAAGATCATGCGATTTGACGCCTTTAGACTATTTTTTGTGGGGCTACGTCAAGTCTAAAGTCTACAGAAATAAGCCAGCAACTATTCCAGCTTTGGAAGACAACATTTCCGAAGAAATTCGGGCTATTCCGGCCGAAATGCTCGAAAAAGTTGCCCAAAATTGGACTTTCCGAATGGACCACCTAAGACGCAGCCGCGGTCAACATTTAAATGAAATTATCTTCAAAAAGTAAATGTCATGGACCAATCTAACGTTTCAAATAAAGAACCGATGAGATTTTGCAAATTTTATGCGTTTTTTTTAAAAAAAAAGTTATCAAGCTCTTAAAAAATCACCCTTTATATGCAATCAGAGGAATGTATACACCGAATTTCATTATTCTAGGTATATCCGTTTGGTTGGTACCATTTTTATCCCTCTATTCCCATTTTACCCCTTAAAAGTACGAATTTGAAAAAAATACTTTTATATTATGTATCTACTCAATTAGAGGAATGTACACACCAAATTTCACCCCCACAAATAAGAATCACTTTATGGTGCACGTTTTTGATATAATGGGAATGTACTTACCAAATATAAACAGACATATTCGAAAAACATGCAATAATCCCTAATATTTTAGCGTATTTATAAAATATTAGGGATTATTGTGGGTATTTTTAGTCCTTGTGAGGGAAACATTTTTCCCTTTGGGCCGATTTCGCCCTGTTTTAATCCCAACCGATCTACGACTATAAGACGCATTTATGGAAAATGTGAACGTTCTAGCTCCTTTCGTTTAGATGCTAGCGTGCTTTCAACAGACGGATTGACGGACGGACATGGCTATATCGTCTTAGAATTTTATGACGATCAAGAATATATATACTTTATAGGGTCTTAGGTCGATATTTCAAGGTCTTACAAACGGAATGACAAAGTTAGTATACCCCCATCCTGGAGGTGGAGTGTATAAATATAGTGATAACGATTTCCAGGAAATACATATTTTTTTGTAATTAAATTTTTGGATTGACTTTTTAGTTTTCCGAAAAACAGCAAAACTATATTAAAAAATGTCATAAAAAGCCAATGAAATCATTCAGGTACATTTCATGGGAATTTGAATTTTCACTCAAATAACAGCAGAAATAAGGTAGATAACGATAACGAAGCGGTTCGGGATATTCCCCAAAAACACTACTTCGAATAAATCTGGTTCCTGAGGTGTTATGATTCCGTCATGTACGTTAAAAGAAAGCTTCAAATGTTGCTTTCAAGGCCTCGATCTCTGGACGTCGAGCTTCATGGTTATTCAAATCTCCATTGTGCGAATGAATTGATAAATAAATTTTAATTGCACTACTTACTTCTGTTCTTTTGCGTCTGTTGATTCTTCTGTTTTTGTTTTTCTTGTCGATATTCACTTTGCTAAGGTATATATTTTGTCAAGTATTTGGCAACAAATTGATGAAGTTGTAAACTTAACATGTTCACACTTAGGCCATTGTTAATATAAAAGAAGAATTGCAATACTGAAGTCGGCATTTTCCCACAAGTATTATACTGCGTGTAATTAAAGCAATCATGTCATTAAATATTATTTTTTAGCAAATTCAAATGTTCCTTTTATCTTGCCACGGAGGAATTGAAAAGATGGTGGTGGTTTCCACGAAGTAAATGAACATTTTTATTTTTTTACAAAATGCAATTGTCCAATTGCAATAATCAATATATATGAGATATATGTCGAACTGATCGGATCAGGAATAACGAATATAGCTCTAGTTATATATCCAAACTCTCAGTCTCAAGGACTACGGTTCTCCCACTTTTGTATATACTTGTTTTATTTATTATACACTCCACGAGAGTATTATGTCTTTGTGCATTTGTTTGTAACACCCAAAAGGAAGCGAGATCGACCCATTGGTACTTATACCGATCGGCTTAGAATCACTTTTTGAATCGATTTAGCAATGTCCGTCTGTCTGTCCATATATTTTTTTAATCAAATTACAGGTCGCAATTATAGTCATATCTTAACAAAAATTGACACAAGTAAGATTTGTGGATCAAGGATGAACGCTATTTAATTTGAGGCATATCGGTTCAGATTTAGATATAGCCCCCATACAAAAGTCGCTCCCGATTTGACTTTTGCCGCTCTAGAAACCACATATTGTACCCCATTTTCTTTGAATTTGGCACAACATCTTATAATCTAACTAGAAACACATATGGTGAAAGTGGATAAGATCAGTTCAGCTTTAGATATAGCCCCATACAAATGTTGCTCTCAAATGTTTAACCGATTTTGGCCAAACTATCCATACTATATATCACCTATTTCGTTCCTGGTTTCAATATACCCCCATACAAATGTCCTTCCCGATTTAACATTTTTTGTCAAACACATACATTTAAACAAAAATCATTCCCGTTTTCACTTTATTACCGAATTGAATTGTATTCGTATAGAAACTGGAGTTTATCATATAGTCGGCCCCGCCCGACTTTAGATTTCCTTACTTGTTTTTAAACAAACAAAAGTACGACCTGATTGCCCTAACTTTCCTGAATGAGAACAAGTAAGGAAAGGCTAAAGTCGGTCGAGGTATACACTTTATAATACACTACATTTTAATTCCGTGAAAATGTGAACGATATTTTGTTGGGAGCTATATCTAAATCTGAACCGATTTGGTCCATTTTCACCACAGATGTTTCAAACTTAGATATAATGCGTTGTGCAAAATTTTATCAAAATCGCTTCAATTATGTGGCTTATGTGGCAGAAAAAGTCAAATCGGGAGCAACATTTGTATGGAAGCTATATCTAAATCTGAACCGATTTGCTTCAAATTAAATAGCGCCGTCTTCGGCATGCAAAAACCGTTTGTGTCAAGTTTCGTTAGAATTTGGCAATAATTGCGACCTGTATCGTGATTACTAGAATAGATGGACAGACAGACATACGGACATGGTTAAATCGATTCAAAAAGTGACTCTATGTCGATCGGCCTATCTCGCCTCCTTTTGGCTACACACTACATTTAATTGAATTGTTGTAAAGTTTAGTAAAACTAAAACACTAAAAAACACTCAACAACAAACATTTTCTAATTACAAAAATTATTGGAAATTATTTTCTGGCACTGCATGGAATTGACAAAGCCGCAACGACACACAGTGTATTATCAGCGACAAAAATACCAAATTTCTTGCGCCGAAATCTCGACTTTAGTGAATGCATTTTGCAAAAAAACATTACTATTAAGCCTATTCTAAAAGATTTTGCCAATATCGCGCCTAAATTTTGCTGCATTTAAAGTTCATAAATGATAAAATAGTTGAAAATAGAGAAATTAGAGGTTAATAGAGGTTATTCTATTGGGATGTACTTTCTTCGTTGTTCTATGTTAATGTATTTTGGAAAAATTATTTAAAGCATACTTAAGGGATGTAAGGTTTTATGGCATGCGAGCGCATGTAAATATTGGTCCGCTATTAATCTTAAGTTAAGTTGCAATAGTTGTTTGTCATCGATTAAAAAATAAAATAATTTGTTTTAGTTTTTTCGTTTGCATTTTTTTTTTTTTGGTCTGTAATCAATATTTGATTTGAACTGGGATATTGTCCTGGCTCAAGACCATTTTGCTTCTATATTTAATAGAATGCAAATTTATTTACAAATGGCATGGTGACATTTATTACTTGGCTGCAGACTACCACGATCATGATTTCGACCATGTCAAAAGTCTTTTCAAGTGGCTTCGCAGCGACTTTTCAACATCAAACCCGGCCTCTATAAGGAGATGATTCTCACAAACGAACGAGAATCACAACTCACTTGCCGAATTTGCGTTTAAAAAATCGCACCAAGTAATAAAGCACACATGCCATCTTACAAGCATCTCATTGAGTTGCATATGTAAGTATGTGTATATGCAGATATAGTTACCCAGCAATACTTCTGCCGTGCCAACGCTCATTTGTTTTAGTTTTTCGTTTGCATTTTTTTGCAAATTCAAAGTGAGTTGTGATTCTCGTTCGTTTGTGAGAATCATCTCCTTATAGAGGCCGGGTTTGATGTTGAAAAGTCGCTGCGAAGCCACTTGAAAAGACTTTTGACATGGTCGAAATCATGATCGTGGTAGTCTGCAGCCAAGTAATAAATGTCACCATGCCATTTGTAAATAAATTTGCATTCATTTAAATATAGAAGTAAAATGGTCTTGAGCCAGGACAATATCCCAGTTCAAATCAAATAAAATAATTTTTATTAAAAATTTCGAAAATCGTAAGAAAAATAAAATTTTTAGCTTGCGTGGCTCTGACAATTTCCCCAATTCAAAATATATCAAATTATGAAGTTTTTTCATTTCATCTTACATGGTAGGTTGGCCTGGTTGTCGGCGGATTTAAACAAAAAATTGTTTTTGATCTAATTTGACGATATAAGGGATGTGTGCGAAATTTCAAGGTCCTAGATGATCTATTCTTTCTAATTTTTGACACAGCTTGTATGAAAATATTTCACTGTGCGACGTGCACTTGGTCAATTTATATTCAACTGTAACTTAATTCTCCTTATACCGAGCGTGGTGGGATGATAAGAAAGCGCGACTACAAATCTAACCTTCCCGGTTTGATACTCGCTTCGGACAAAATTTTATTTTTAGTTTTCAATAAACGTCTTACAACGCCTTTAATCAATCGAGTGAATATGACAAATATTTTCAATAAACGGCTTCAAATTTCTTTATTGATTCTTTGAATTTCTTCATCACACCATTTTTTATAATATTTCATTTGAATTCGTGAATATTTTAAATGAATCTAAATTTTATTTTGTTCTTTGTACAACTCCATACCTCTTCTTGACCGTTTCCATAATGTTTTTTTCCATAATTGTTTTTTTTTTATTTCATTTTCTTTATACACGTCCTTAGCCTGAGTCACAATAAAAAGAACAAACAAACGACGTGATTTTGTTTTTCAAGCAGCCACAATTAGATACTTGAAAGGCTTCAAAGTAATTTCACATACGACTTCGAACGCAATTGGAAATGACTTGTCAAGATGACTGCTACCACTTTGCAATACCATGATTGCGATTTGCTATTATAAAGAGTGATTTTTTTGAGGTTAGGATTTTCATGCATTAGTATTTGACAGATCACGTGGGATTTCAGACATGGTGTCAAAGAGAAAGATGCTCAGTATGCTTTGACATTTCATCATGAATCGTCTTACAAACGAACAACGCTTGCAAATTATTGAATTTTATTATCAAAATGCGTGCTCTGTTAAGAAAGTTCATTGCGCGCTTCCATTTTATGGTCAGTTTAATCGACCCACTGAAGCGGCTATTGTGACTAAATTTCGCACCAAATTTACATTGTTGGACATTAAACCACCAACACGCTTACGTAGAGTGCGAACTGAAGAAAATATCGCAGCTGTATCGGCCAGTGTTAATGATGACCACCAATTTTCGATTCGTCGCCGTTCGCACCAATTGGGTCTCTGTTACTCAAAAACGTGGAAATGCCAAAATTGGACTAAGCGGATGGACCACCTAAGACGCAGCCGCGGTCAACATTTAAATGAAATTATCTTCAAAAAGTAAATGTCATGGACCAATCTAACGTTTAAAATAAAGAACCGATGAGATTTTGCAAATTTTATGCGTTTTTTTTTTAAAAAAAGTTATCAAGCTCTTAAAAAATCACCCTTTATTTTAGAAATTGTTTTTTTTTTCTTGAGTTTATTTGTTGCTTGCAATACTTACCTTATTTGTATGAGTTCGTGTGGAAAAAGTGAATGAAACAAGGTGGACAAATTGATATTCTCAAATTATGTTTATTTGAATGTGTTTTTCCATTTGACGTTTTTTGTTTTTCTTTATCATTATTATTATTATTCCATAATTATTATTAATCTTAGTACTTTTACTTGGTATCTAGTACTGTAAGTAACATTTAGAACATACTCCACTTAACAAATAGTTCGTCGCATACATAATTGTACATACGCTACTCCCACGCTTAGCCATAGCAAATGCCAATCTATTCGGGGGATTAGAAATATATAGAACAAGCTGTACAATGAACCTTGCAATATGTATGAGAAGGCATACATATATACATTGTATGCATATAAATATAAATATCCTTGAAATCGTTTTGTCTTATTGCGGGGCGGGGTTACGAGTTTCTTAATCAACGTTAATATTGAAATTGAAATTATGTTCAATTGTTTAGTTTTCTTTATGACGATTGGTGTCCTTTTCTCTATTTGTGTGTGTGTGGTAGATGTCCTTTTGTTCAGTCGCTTTATTGGCATATAGTTATGGTTATGGTCCTAACATATGGACGATTGAATGTGTGTGGACATTAGGTTGGATCGTCGAGTGAACATTATTGAATTATGCTTATTTATTAGCCAGTCATATCTTTTGATGTGTGTGAATGATATTGAGCAAATTTATTTGAAGAAGAATTTTTAATTCTTCTTTTATTAATTCGACCTATTTTAAAGCTTTTAATTTAAAAAAAAAATAATAAGAATTTTTAGTTTTTGCCAATTAAAATATATATTGAAATATAGTTTTTTTTCAATTTTCGGTAGATATAGCTTCATGCTGGACTCACTCTATCAATGCGACGACTTTGTCATTAATTTGATAATAATAAAATTTTCCTTTCAAGGCATTGTTCATTCGGCCGGGTAGACCTCCATATAAATATATCCCCAATGCGATACAAATCACTGTTTCATGCTGGACTCACTCTATCAATGCGACGACTTGTCGTTAATTTGATAATAATAAAATTTTCCTTTCAAGGCATTGCTCATTTATTTAAAATTTTCTCATAGCCCAAAATCGAAATGAAATTATTTACGATAGCTCCAATAAGTATGCAATTTTTCGGCTAAGGATGCAAAGAAAAATGTTCTTATTGTTGCTTTAAATCAGTAGGAATATTGCGCTTTTTCCAACACCGCTCGGAAAAAATAAAAATTTAACTGTTCCTTTAAAAACAAAACATTTTGCTTTATATGTATTATACAAAACAAAAAAGTGACATTATGTATTAAATATTACTGTAAATATATGTCCAGCAATGATAACAAAAGTTTCCCATTTGTTTATCTGAGATTAATTATTGTGGAAAAGCAATCAGATATTTTATTAGATTTTTAAAATCGCAGATAAACATTTATAAACAGATATTTACAATAGCGCCAAAAAGTATGCAGTATTTTCTGCTATTAAATCAAGCAACACGGAAAAATGTTCTTATTATTGCTGAAAATGCTTTGTATTTACAGCAATATTTAATACATATTTTAATAAAAGTAATTTTTTAGTTTTTGAATAAAACTGCAAACTGTCAAAGCAAAATGTATATGGTTTTTAAAACGCTAAATAATATACGATTATTATTTTTTAATTTTAGTGGTAGAAACTGCAGTAAGTCTTCATTAGAAAATTTCATTGTAAATCAATTTACAATAAAAATAACGATTTTTGGATAACCACGAGGGCTCGGAAAAAAACGTAGACCTGTTTCGAGATGAATATTAAATTTTTGGTAACCCTGCCTTGTATTCACATTTTTGTCCGAAAGAAGGCATTACTAGATATTTTGTACATATTTTGAAATTAAGCAAAAGGGCATTAAGTTCGACTGGGCCGACTATTTTATACCCTTTGCCGCATAGTACATTCCATAGTGATATTGGCAGATCGAATTTGCGTAAAATGAATTTTAGAGAAGTTTTGATATTTTGTGTGGAGATATTGAAATTATTATTGGAATTTTGAAAATCATTTTAAAAAGTAATGAACACACTGAATTTTATAAATCTAACAGCCATCCTTTTCACCAGAAAAGTACGTTGACAATCGTATCTCTTACTTTCAGATCAGGTAGACTCCCAATTTCATCCGTTTTTATCCCCTTTCATCCCATTTTATCTAAAAGCACAAATCTCGAAAAGTTATTGTATGGTACTCGTCCCAGTCACATAAATCAACTCACTGCATTTTCAAATCCGAGCTGCATATATTAGGCCGGTTTAATTTTCATTCATTATTAATTTTCAACCTAAAAGTATGAATGTCGATTATGCTATCAGAGCCTGGTATACTCCAAATTTCATTATTCTAACTGCAGCCGTTTGGCAGGTACCACTTTTTCCCCTTTCCAATTTTTTCTAAAAGCACAGATCTCGAAAACGTATTTTATAGTACGCGTCTACACATTCAGAGTTATGCACACACTGAATTTTCAAATTCTAGTTACAGTCAGTCGGTCGGTAGGAATGTTATCTCTTTTTCCCCATTTTCAGCCTAAAAGTAAGAAAGTCGAAAAATCTCTCACTTTTCGCCAGAGCCAGGTATACTCCAAATTGCATTATTTTATCAACAGTCGTTTGGTATCATTTTTGTCCGTTTTCCTCGAAAAACACTCATTTCGAAAAATTTATTTATGTTGCGGGTCCACACTGTCAGAGAAATGTACTCACTGAAGTTTCAAATTCTAGCTGCAGCTATTCGGTCGCTACGAATTTTATTCCTTTTCCTAATTTACAACGAATGTCGAAAAATCTTTTACTCTTATCGTCGGTATGAATTGCATCCCTTTTCCCCATTTTCAAACTAAATGTACGAATGTCGAAAAATCTCATACTTTTCATGTACGCTGTCAGAGCCGGGTATACTCCGAATTTCATTATTCTAGCTGCATCCGTTAGGTTGGTACAATTTTTATCCCCTAAAAGCAAAAATCTCGAAAAAATTCTATTTATTGCGCATCTACTCAAATAGAGGAATGTGCACACTTAATTTTCAATTTCTAGCTGGAGCTATTTGGTTGGTACGAATTTTATCCCATTTTCCCCACTTTCAACTTAGTACTTTACTAATGTCAAAAAAAAAAACTTCTTTTTTGCCTATACGCTATCAGAACTTGAAATACTCTAAATTTCACGATTCTGGCTGCATTCGTTTCGTTGGTACCATTTTTATCCCCTTTCATCCTCAAAGCATAAATCTCGGAAATTATTTTATGGTACGTTTCTACACAGTCAGAAAGATGCACAAACCGATTTTTCAAATTCTAGCTGTAGCCATTCGGTCGGTACGCATTTTATCCCTTTTCCCCATTATCAATCTAAAAGTGCGGATGTCGAAAAATCTCTTACTTTTCGCTTGTACTCTGTCAACATTTCATTATTCTAGTTTGCAACCGTTTGGTTGGTGCCATTTGTATCCCGTTTTCCCCGAAAACCACACATCTCGAAAAATTCATTATGTAGCAGATCTATACATTCAAGGAAATGTAGGCAATGCATTTTATAATCCAAGCTGCAGCTATTCGGTCGGTACGAATTCTATCCCTTTTTCCCCACTTTCAACTTAAAAGTACGAATGTTGAAAAAATACTTGTACATATTCACCGAATTACTTTTCTCGTGCTGTCAGAGTTGGGTATACTCCGAATTTCATTATTCTATCAGCATCCGTTTGACTGGTACCATTTTTGTCCCCCTTCGTTCCGTTTTCTACGAAAAGCACACATTTCGAAATTGCGGGTCTAATCTAAAATTCATTTATGTTGCGGGTCTGAGCATTCAAGGGAATGTAGACACTGAAATTTATAATTCTAGCTGCAGTCATTTGGTCGGTACTATGTTTACCCTTTTCCTCAATTTTCACCAAAAAGTACGAATGTTGTTGTACCAAACGCTACCAATTGTATTCCCTTTTGTACCGTTCCCCACTAAAAGTGCAAATCTCGAAAAACTTCTCTACGTTGCGTGTATAAATAGTCTAAATAATGTAACCACTGAATTTTATAATTCTAGCTGGTCGGTACCAATTTTATCCCTTTCCCTATTTTGACTCTTAAATACGAATATAGAGAGATATCTTTATTTTTCGCATCAACGCAGTAAGTGTGACCGAATTTCAGTATACTAGCACCAGTCGCTTGGTTGGCTCAATTTTTATCCTCTTAGTCCATAAAAGTACGAATTTCTAAAAAATATTTTATATTGCGGGTGTACACAGGCAAAGAATGTACCAATTTCTCCCTCTTTGTCTAGTTTACCCCTTCTAAGTACTAATTTCGATATATCCATTTTTATTCTACAAATCTACGCAATTCGGAGGAATGTACACACAGAATTTCATGTTTCGAAAAGCGGCTGTTTGATTGGTACCATTTTTATCCCCATTTCAGTATGAAACTATGAATTTTGCCAAAAGAAATATTTGGTTCGCACGCTAGAAGAGGAATGAATATAAATCGAAAATTTGCAAAATAAAAGTAAAATACTCAAAATATAAGGGATATTTTCAGTCCCTACCAAGGATTTCCCACGGTTGGACATGGCTAGAACGTCTTAGAAATTTACCACGACATAGAGTTTATATATTTTGTGGTATTTCCCCTCAATATTACAACGGCATGATAAAAGAAATATAAAATTCAATGTATTTTTTTTTTAATTTTTATTTGACTTTTCGCTTTTCATATACAGAACTTTAATTAATGATCAGCTGAAACTAAACTAATTTTGATATTCCTGCACAAAATTTCCATAATGGCTTTTAGCAATTTTCCAAATTTTAATTTTGCGAACCACCCCAATGTCCACAAATATATATGAATGTCCATATGTGTGCGTATGTACACATTGTTTGGAAGCTATGCGCTATTTGTTGGGAGTAGTTCAAATGTTGTCCTTAGGTTTCTTATTGATTATTTCGTTTTGTTTTTTTTCTGTTTTTGTTTTTGTCTTCCTTTGTTGGGGTTTTTATTTTCTTCATTTATTTTATTTTATTTTATTTGGTTTTGTTATTTTGATTATATGATTACGTAAACAAAATTATGTCTATACTTAAGAGATATTCAGTTAGTTCTTAGAGAATTCGGCTTTTGTACCTTAAAAAACTAAATTTGTTACTAAACATTAAAAAGAAACTTGTATTTATTTATTTATCCAAACGTACGATTCTCAATCTCTAAATAATTATTATATACAACATTCACGTTTCTCACATACACATATATATACGGGTATATATACTTTTTAAATTAGATTTAGCTTAAGTTTTATTTTTCATTTCTTCTTTCTCATATCGTTCGGTTTGTTTGCTTTTGCTTTTTGATTTTTTTGGTTTTGTTTTAACAAGAAACACTTAAAAATTAATTTGGTTTAAACTTTTGTTCTATGCTATTAAGAGCTAAATATTATAATTATTATTATTATAGTTATTATTAGTATTTAGAAATGTGGCAGATGTCCTCCGAAGATTAGCACCTGCCAGCATTCTCTTTTATTCGGTATTTATTTTTTGTATTTGTTAATTAATTTCTTATGTGTGTGTGTTGTTTTTGTATATTTGAAATACTTAGGCTAGTTATACATTTTAGTTGTAGGTTTTGTTTTATTTGAAATACAAACAGATTTAGTTTAGTTTTGGTTTTTCTTGTTGTCATAATGTTCAATGGTTCAATACGTTTTGTTTTTCTTTTCTCGTTTAAATTCTAATTAATTTGTAATTTTAAGCTAAAGTCGTGTATGTAAACGCCATTCATTATTCGTCGACGTACTAAATTCGTTATTTACAGAATATGTTTTTTGTACAGAGAATTTTTCGGTTTCGGGTTTTCTTTTCATTTCAAACATTTATAAACTTTTGTCTAAGAACAAATCAGTAGAGTTTTGTTTTCGTGTGTTTTCTATTGTGTTTCGTTTCGTTTCTTGGGTTTTGTTATGATTTTCAACACTATTTACAATTATGGCTAAATGGCCGCCCCTCCACATGTAATGTGGGGCGGGGGCTTTTGTTTTATTATTCTTTGGTAAGTATTTAAGTAGGTAATAAGACTCCAAGAACGTTGTAGTAGTTGAGTAATACGGTTAGTTATGGTTACACTTTTCGAACTGCATAAATTTCAATGGAAACATTTTTGTGGGAAGTGGGCGAGTGATAATGATGTTGATTTTCCTATACAACTTCCGGTGTATGATTGAAACCGAAAGTTTTTCTAGTCGAAATTTTAAGTATGTTAAACTAAGTACAGAAGTCAATTGAACTTGGGAAAAACGAAAATAAATGTTTGAACCTATTAAAAATTATCGTTTTGTAAAATGGTATGACAAACTTTGCAATATTTTGGTATTTTCAGTGAATTTAAAAATGTGTGTTTTTTTTTGTTTCAAATAAAGTTGCTCTGCTCTTGAGAGATATCTTCTCAAAATATTAATTACAGCAATTTAAATATAATTACTTGGTCGATAGAACATGGTAAAGAATATTTTTTTGTTTGATGTGATAAGATCAGAAGCCAAAGTACTCTATTTACTATGGAGAGTATTCTAAAAACATGGAATTTCAATAGAAATTAAATATGTGAAAAATATGTGAGATATGACATTTTTGATAGAACATAGTAAATAATGTTTTTTTTGTTTGATGTGATAAGATCAGACCGATAGCAATACTCTTTTTACTATCGAGAGTACTCTAAAAACGTGGAATTTCGATCGAAATTAATATGGTGTAGAACATACATTCCCCTACTACTAATATAAAATTTCTAAAGGAGCACATACATTCCCCTACTACTATATTGTCCATAGCGGATAAATTACTAAACACAGGCGAACATGTTTGACAAAGAAATGTTAAAAGTCTTGCTCACATCAAGTCCATTATGACCAAACGAGCCTTCTGACAGTTCTTCTTCAAACATGTTTTATAGTGGATAAAATACCAACCACTGGCGAGCATGTTTGACGAATAAAAGTCAAAAAGGTTTGTTCAAACGAAGTCGAGAATGAACGAACGTGCCCTCGGACCGCTGTTCATTAAAAATTTTTAATAGTGGATAAAGTAGATATGCTTTCACAGAAAAACGGAAACCGCGATAGAAAAGTAGTTACATCAATTAAAAATTAATAAATTTTTATCTATTGAAGATGATCAATTAATTAATTTGAATGATATTTAAATCCATCTGTTTAGTTTTTTTTATCCAATTAAAGGAGATAAAAAAAATAATTGGTGGAAAGATATCCTCATTAACGATTCATTTGAAGATATATTTTATAAATCGTACAATATGGAATAATATGGATGGAATAATAAAATTAGCGAAACATTGGTCACTTAGTCGTTCTTGGTTATTCTTGCAGGTGGCTATATTGACAAATAAATTGAAATATTGGGAAAAAGTTGAGTTTTGGTGCAAATAATGTGATAACTTTGTTCTAAATATATCCAATCCAAATCCAATTATTTTGTGAACCTTTAACACTCTCCGTTGAAATATTGATTAGGAAGAAATATATTCAATCCAAATCCAATTATGTTGTGAACCTTGTGAACCGTTGAAATATTGAATAGGAAAATTACTGTTATTGTCATTTGTATACTTTTCCGTTTGGATTGATTAAATTAGCACATTAAAAAGGTCATATTTCAACCAAAGTTGGTACGTGATTTAATATATCCCCCTACAAATGCCACATAATTCCTTACGCTAAAAAAGAATTAAGTTAAAGTTAAAAGAGAATTATAAATCCTTTAAAATTTTGATAAGTCCAATTAATTTCTTAATTGGTAGAAAATTCAGAATTTACATTTAGATGCAAGAAAATTTAGTTTTTTAGCTGTGTAGTTTAATTATTCAGTTTTCGAAAACATTAAACTTTCGCTTGGCACTTTTAATGAAATGATATTTAAATCATTTTAAAAAGAGGACTTGCTTTTCTACGACAATTATTAAAAAAAGGGGGAACTTAAAAAATTTAGTTGAATTAATTATTTAATTGACTCGAAATGCAGCAATTAACTATTTATTAATAAAATTGGAAGCTTTAAAAAATACGTTTATGCGGGAAAAAGTAAATAGTTAACGTTTTCGTAAAACAGACAAACAAAAATTCCCATTTACTCCAAATATTTTAGATCTGGTTTACACGAAAATAGGCACGGTAAAATATAGGGTCCGCAAAATAACTTTTTAAAAAACTACTAAATATTTTCTCAAATTTCTTTTTTATTTGAAAGTACAATCCTTCCGGTTATTGATGGAAAATAGTTTCATTCAAATGGCTGCTGAGGGCACCCCACAAATAATAGTCCAACGGATGAATAGTTGAAAAAAACGATAGATGGCGGACCCTATATTTATTATCGTAACTTACTGAATTTTTAGCTATTTCAATTGATAATTTAATTATGGAGAAATGTCTAATGTATAAGAAGATGCACACTAGGGCGGGTCGATTTTTTTTCGCACAAAGCGTTATGCAAAAAACGTAAGCTAGGGAAAATGTTAAGAATAGTTCTCCAAGAAACCATGGGTCTAATAATAAGTTCATACCCCTCGGAAATTGACTTGAAATTTGAGACATAGAGAGGGAAATGGATAAATCCTGGTACAATTTGAAGTCAATTTGCGATGACAGACAATTTTTCAGAGAATTTTTCTTGGAGAAAAATGCTTAGAAATTTCCGTAGATTACGTCTCTGCCTGACGCTTTGTGCGAAAAATCGAACCGCGCTAGTGTACATCATCTTAGACCCATGGTTTCTTAGAGAAATATTCTTAGAAATTTCCGTATATTACGTTTCTGCCTAAAATTATCTTAGAATTTTCCGTATATTTAAATTTTGCCTGACGATTTGTTCATTTTTTCCACCCACATAAATTGACCCATATATCAAAGGAAGTAAATAATAAAATTATCATCGACTAGTTTTGTAAATTAGCTGTGAAATATTTTTTAATTGAATTAATAAGGTGATTTTTTTGTCAGCGAGAATCTAGATTTTCGTTATGATAATTTTTAAATCGTTTTTGCTTGTTATCTAAAATTTTTTAATTCAAAATGACAAGTAAATAATTCAATTAAAAATTAATTGATGTAATTAATAAATACAACATCAATAAATTTGATTGATCACACATTTTTTTCAATTAATTGATCAATTATTTTTTAATTGATTTAATTATTTTTAAACGCAATCCCGGTTTCCATTTTCCAGTGACAGTCTATGATATCTTTTAAATGTTTTAAGTGATAAAATAAAACTTTTGGCTGCCTTCAATATATTAAATTTTCATCAAACAATTTTATATTCCAAATTAAAAGCCAATAATTCAATAGCAAATTTAATTTAATAAAAAAATTAATTGATAAATTAAATTTATAGAATTCATCAACCAATTGAAGCAATAAATAAATTGAACATCAATTAATTTTTAAATGATATTAACTAGCAAATTTAATTCAATTAAAAATATTAATAGAATTCATCAACCAATTGAAGTAATAAATAAATTGAACATCAATTAATTTTTAAATTATGTAATTATTATTATTTAACTAAAGTAATTACCGTTTAATTTATGTAATTGTTTTTTAATTGAATCACGCTTTCCGGGTTTAGTTAGCGAGATTTTCGTGCTGATATCTCTTAAATCTGTTAAGTGCTAAAGTAAATCTTTGGCTTGTCTTCCATCTTTGCCATCAAACAGACAATTTTTAATAGGCTCAAAACGTTGTGTTTCTTTTTTCGTTATACATGTATAAAAAAACTTTATGACTCTTACGAAATGTCCTTTGATCCTTGATACATACATACGTACATTCTGCTTAAACGGCAAGTTTAGTTTAAGTATTTGCTATCCTAGGGATTCCATGCTTACACTAGTACATCGTTGAGTGGGAGTGTGTGTGTATGTGTATGCTGATGCAGATATAAAGAAGTAGATAACAGATAACAGAGAATGATGACTGCCTGAATGACGGGCTGACTGACTTGACTGACTGATGAAGTAGTAGGTAGGTAGATAATGAGTTCAATTCTCGTCAACATTTATGTTATATTTGGCTTGTGTTAGTGCTAGTAGTAGTTGTTGTTGTTGTTTTTGCTGTTGTTGGGGGATTGCTGTTCTGGCTGTATTATTTGAGCGTCGGATCCAATGTGGTAAACTCCAGTTCACCTCGAGGCAGTATCAGATCCGGGTCTGTAATATACACTATATGTTGTTATATGTATACGGGTATGGAGGGGGGGTATTTTTTATTCATTCAACAAGGATAATTCAAGTGTTGATGTTGGTATAGTGTAGTTGTTGTTGTTATTGTTGTTTTTAATTAATTGTTGTTGTTTGTGTATTACATTCCAGGTGTAAGCGTGTGTGTGTGTGGGAGGGTATTTGTGCGAACACGAGTGAGGTTAGGTTAACATGTATTTGTGGTTGTGCCATTTTTGTGGGTGTGTGTGTGTTTTTTTTTGGTTTTAGTGAGAGTGGGGAAAAAGTATGGAATAAAAAGAGGGAAAACATATTCGAAAGTTAGTATAATTAGTAAAATTACTTGGATACGAGCATTTTCTTTTTTTTGTTTCTTTTGTTATTTGATAGACAGTGTAGCCATAGATAAAGCAGAGAATAAAAAAAAAACACACATAGAAACTTACATACATTCTCGTATACACACTCATACATACATTGGAAGCCATATCAAAGCACAAACGAACGTAAAAGGATAATTGCAAATCAATATGTTCACATCGAGGTAACCTTATAGACAATTAAAACATAGATAAATTCCTAATTATGGTCGGGCACTACAACGTGTTCGATAAGTCCTTAACATTGATTGAATGTTGTCAACCAGAGGCAAGCAAATATTTGTTTTTCTAGGAAACAATCATACGAATATTGTTAGGTGAAAGAACGTTCACCGCTCCCAGCCTAGGCTTATTAGTTTCATAATATATATATAAACAAATATTTGCCTTTCTGGGAAACAATCATCAACCAACCATCATAATGTCAGACTGGCCCCATTCTATGCCACACGAATTTTAGTTTGTTTGCTTTGATTTGATTTGAAAACTTTGCGAAATTCTAAACAAAGTACGATTAAAGGATTATTAATGGATTATTTCACATTGAGTGCCCAGCCTTTGACGAATTCAAATTCAAATCGGTTTAACTCTAAATTTGGCTCAGCACAAGCAATTCAGTTAATTTATTTATGTATTCATGTAACATGGCATGGCCATTCCATGTTAATACTTAGTTACAGTGGAGTACAATGAAAAGTATTAAAAAAGAAAACACAAAATATCCTGCAAGTTTGAATTTGAAGGCATGAAAAGGGATTTGGATAGATGGACAGGATTTTAAAAATGAAATAAAAAATTGAAATTCAATAATGTTCGAATTCAATTCAATATGTTCGAATGTTAAATACCACATGGATATCACAGTAATGTCATATGGTCATTTCTAAAACATTTCGGCTTCAACGGTATGTCCTGGTAAGTTAAAACTCCTTAAAATATTTTTTTCGACTAAATCACATGTAATTTTTAAGCTACTACCAACAGTATGTTGTGGTAAGTTAAAACACCTTAAAATAAGGTGTTTTTATTAAATATTTGAGAGTATAATTTGAAGTACAGGATGCGCCGTGTAATATTTTAAATTTGAACTACCGCTTACTTTGACCTTGAAAGGTAAAATTCATTTTTATTTTCAGGTTTATATTTGACTTTTGGAAATGAGATGCTATACGCTCAAACAAAATTGGGAAATATCAAAAACTTACTTCCAAAGTAGTGAGTCTTTAACGCAAACTGTAATAAATTAAGGTGGAAATTTTTCGTGTTTTCAAATGAAGCTCATTTTCATCTCGGTAGCTATGGCAATAAACAAAATTGCAGCATATGGAGTTCAGAGAACCCACACGTGACTATTGAGAAGCCAATGCATTCATAACGAGTCGCTGTTTGGTGTTGATTTTGGGATTTGGATTCATATGAATGATATTGTGTTCCATTATTAAATGACAAATAAAACCAGAAATTTTAAAAAAATCTAATTTGAAATGTTACACGGCCTACCCTATACCTTAAACAATGGGATACATATTGAATATTGTAATTATAAACGTACATCTGGAACAGAAAACATGTAAGGAAAGACTAAAGTCGGACGGGGCCGACTATATGATACCCTACACATTCTACTCCACTACAATTCTATTCGGTGAAAATCGTGAACGCCATTTGTATGGGAGATATATAAATCTGAACCGATCTAATAGCTGTTTCTAGTGTAAGTAGACGTTGTTCTGCCGATTTTGAAGAAAATCAGTTACCTTAACCTATTCGGTGAAAATCGTGAACGGAGATATATAATTCTGAACCGATCTAATAGCTGTTTCTAGTGTAAATAGACGTTGTTCTGCCGATTTTGAAGAAAATCAGTTAATGTATGTGGTTTCTACAGTGGTTAACCTCAAATCAGAAGCGAAATTTGTATGGGAGCTATATCGAAATCTGAACCCATTTGACACATGTTTACCACAGATGTTTCTAGTTGAAATATGAGGTGTTGTGCCAAATTTGATAAAAAATCGGTTAAATTATGTATGTAGTTTCTAAAGCAAAAAAAGTCAAATCGGGAGCAACATTTGTATGGGAGCTATATATAAATCTGATCCGATTTGACCCATTTTCACCAGAAATGTTTCTAGTTAAAATATAAAGTGTTACGCTAAATTTGAAGAAATGCTGTTAAAATTTGCGGTTTCTAAACCGGAAAATGTTAAATAGGGAGCGAAATTTGAGTGGTGGCTATATCTAAATCTGAACCGAAAATGAGTCAATTTTCACTACTGATGTTTTTAAATCAGATATAAGGTTTGATTAAAATCGCTTAAATTCTGTCATCGACGAGCAAAAATTGTTTGTATAAAGTTTCGTAGAATCGGACAATAATTGTATCGTGATTACAAGAGTAGATGGACAAGGCTAAATCGATTCATGGATAAATGATTCTATGTCGATTGGTATAATAAACGAACTCTATCGCGTTTCCTTTTGGGTGTTACAAACAAATGCACAAAGACATTATACCGTGTGGTGTAGGGTTAAATAGCATCCACAATTCTCAATATTTTAGAGGCACTTTCAATCCTTCAAAATCACATTTTTGCATTATTGGGGTAACATTTAATAAATTGGGAAAATGAGTATAAATATTTTAGAAAATAACCAAACTGATTTTGTTTTATTTAAAAAAATAGTATTTTTGTTTTTGCAATATCTAATTGATAACAAATATTTAAAAAAAAAATAAATTCAAATTAAAAAATATCTTTTTTCGGCTTTTTTGAATCTCATGTAATTTTGAAGCTACTACCATTTTCCTATCAGAAAGTGTAACTTTAATGTGTTTGCCAAAGGTTTTTTTAACAAATATACTTTTTGAAGAAAGTGACTTTTTTGCTTGAGAAGCCTCCAATATTCAATGAACAGCTTCGTAGTATTTCAATGTAAATGAGGCTGTAATAATTGTTGTTTTTTTTTGCTAAAGGTACATTACGGCATGTATGGATTAATTTTAATTAATATTTTAAAAAATTTCGAAATTGACGATTTGGGGCCAAAGTAACTTTTTTGGTTGACAAAACTCCAATGAATCAAAAAGGAATGACTTGAAGCAACGTAGTAATATTTCAAGGCTACTGAGGGTGGAGTAATTGTATTTTTTTATTTTACACGCCGGTAGATAAGCAAACAGAAAATTAAAATTTTTTGTATGAAACATGTTTAAAATTTTCTTGATTTCTGAATAATTAAAATAAAAATAATAAAAATATTTGTCATATAAAAATTTTAAAATTCACGATAGCTTATTTATCGATGCGTAAAAAAGTGGACAAACTGATTAAGATTGTAGACTCTCAGCATGACAAGGATGCAATAGCTTCACACAGAGTCCAACAATTCGAATAGAGCCGGTTTGGTTGCCATGAAAGAAGCAAACATCATGCTTTTTAGTAGCAAATGATGAGCTTCTTACATATCCGCATTGGGTGGAATGCGTGGTTATATTCAAATATCTGCTTAAGTTTTTTACTTTCTTAATAGACATGACGTTATTGATCCAAATTAAGACATTCCCACATAAACCTCCGATTATGGGCCTGTAATAAACTGGCAAAAAGGTAACAACATTTGTTGCTGGGACAAATTTAGAAAAGTGGATTTTGTGACTCCCAATATACGTATATTGGTCTATAAGGAATTACAGTTCTATCTGGTCACAATTTATACCCATTTATCTTCCGAAATAGCGCGAGCAAAAATTACTACGAATAAAATGTGGAACCCTCCCTCCCGGTTCTACTGGAGAACTTTAGATCGCCAGCACTTCAACTGTGCCCATTTTAAATTCCCTCAAAATCAAACAAACTATTACGAGTGACTTATGTATTTCCCTCTACTATCATAACTTCCTTTCTGCTTTATTACGAAGGTTATTAAAATGGCTCAAATGTAGGGATTTTGAGGAAAGCCAGAACTCAGTGAACTTAAATGCGAAAGTAATAAAGTTTGAAGTTAACAAAAAAACAAACGAAATTCTGTTCTGTTTTTTTTTATTATTTTTATACCCCATAATTCCCCGCATTGTGTTGAAATAGCAGCAATTTACAAAGATTTTCATCTGTGTGTGGGTGAAAATTGTAAAGCAACTCATAAAACGATTTATCATCTTTCCACATTTAATTACTGAATCAAGGGTAAAGTTGCCAAAGTTTCGACAGTACTTAACATTTGTTTGTGGCGTGCCATTGGCTGCCACCACCACCCCCTCCCCACAAAAGCTGAAGGCTATTGAAAGATTTTGGGAATTTCACTGGCCATAGTTAATTGAAATTCATGTAACAACGTCTTAATATTAATTATCCAATCTATGCTATGAATAATTGAAGACACTGGGTCGGGCACTGGCACTTTGGTATGTCTGTATATATTTAGTGTAGGAATGTAGAAATGTTGAGATGCCATGCCACAGGCATTATTTGATTGCACCTTTGCAGTACTTGCCTCTGGTTGGACTGATCATAGCGCTGAGTGCATTTTGCGGGGCAGCTGCATATTAACCTTTTTCTGTTGACTCTGGCAATGCGAATTGTCAACAATTTTGTATTTGTATTAGTTGTGTGTG
Organism: Polietes domitor; assembly: GCA_947397865.1. NCBI lineage: Eukaryota > Metazoa > Arthropoda > Insecta > Diptera > Muscidae > Polietes > Polietes domitor. The sequence continues at coordinate 252,659,398 of OX377618.1, read as the reverse complement.
TCTGTGTGTGTGTGAAGTGGCCCACTTGCCACCTTTCCTTCCCGGAATGCTCTTGTTGCTGTTGCAACAACAACAACAGCAACGACAACTACAACATCATCATTGTGCCATGTTGCAACACAAAGGATGCCAAGTTGCAAATATACTCTTTCGCACTACTTGAGGACATGTGTGCGTTTCCGTAGGGGACATTTATACACTTGACAAACCGTAGTAGTAGTTGCATCAGCACTAGCACCATCAGCATTTTGTGCCGAGTACCTTTGGTTGTGTTTGCGTGTGGGCGTCATGGGTCGTGTCCCTGTGTGGTTGGCGACAACACATGCATATACATCTATTTACGTGTCTGCGTATCAACAATTGCTGTCTACTTGACAATTGTTGCCACTTGCAACCAAGAGAGTCAGAGGCAGAGGTGGAAAAAAACTACACAACTTGTGTGCAACTATGTTGCAGAAAAAGTGCAACTCTTTTAAACTTTTCGAGATAAACTAACAACCAGACGGACGAACGAACTTATGCGGACACAAAAAATCATAATCATCCTTTGTATGGCATAGTGGTGGTGAGTGACACTGTCCTTAGCTTTTCATATGTGCTTGTGTGTGTGTCTGTCTGTTTGCTGAGAAGTTGCTGCTGCTGTTGTGTTAATGTGCTAGTATGTGTGTGTTTATTATTTTGTCGTAAAGAATATTAACATGTTCATCAAATGACACCTACACAGCAGCAGTAGCAGCACCATATCAGCAACATTGTCGCACCTCAATGGTGCACAAGCACATATTCATACACTTATACACAGAGGGCACACTCACACATGTACACACCCCCACACACACATGTGCACACGTTCACAACAAACTTTATGGAGTTTGTGTGGATTCATAAAAGTTAAAAGCATTTTGCAATTATGGCCAATTAAAGCCACAAGAGTGCTTTGGGCCAACAACAACAGCAGCAACAACATCAAACAAGTACAGCAGCAGCAGCAACAGCATCGGCATCCATAATAACAACTAGAACACAAGTGTAGACTAAACACTGAGCCTCACTTAAATAAGGACATGGAATTTTTAGCTGTCTTAAGGCAGCAAACTAAACAATTAGGATTAGTCTATGGCTTAAGGAAGTTTTTCAAAAATAGTGATAAAATCCAAATCGTTTGAAAAATGAAGTTTGTAAAAAATAACAAAGTTTGCAGAAAGAACTCAGATTGCTGAAGTTCTGGTAAACATTTTTAACAATATGATTGCAACGCAAAAATATCCAAATGCAATAAAGATTCATAAAGTTATACCCATACCTAAGAAAAATTGTTCCAGATCTGTAGTTGATTTTAGGCCAATATCTATTTTGTCGACTATTGACAATGTATTTGAAAAATGATCAAACATTACAAATTACATTCATGAAAATAATATATTATATGAATGTCAATACGGATTCAAAAAAGGAGCTGGTACAGGAGAAGCTTTGTTGAACGTTGTGGAAAGTATTTGTGGTGGAATTGATGATGGTTATAAGGGAGTAGGTGGTGTATTTTTTGACTTTTCCAAAGCACTTGACTTGATCCATCATGATATTTTGCTAAGGAAGTTAAGTAATATTGGAATTACGGTTGAAACCCTAGCATTATTTAAGGATTTTATTTAAGGATTACCTACAAAATGAATTCTAGTACGTCCAAGTTGGATCGTCGAGTAGTTCTATGTTGCCAGTTGCACATGGTGTCCCTCAGGGGAGCGTTTTAGGTCCATTGTTATTTAAGATTTATATAAATGACTTAAAAATATAAATTTTAAACGAAAGCTGTTTTTATTTGCTGATGATGTATGTCTTATCTATAAGTACAAATACGAAAAAGTTCTTCAAACCCAAGTCGAGTACGATGCTGCAACTTTGGCTGAATTTTCTCGCATTAATAAATTAGTTCTAAATGCCGAAAAAACAAAATTTATAAGATTCAAGCCTTACATTAGCTCAAATGATGGTGAAATGGTAATTCATGCGGAGGGAACACCAATTGCTGAGTCCCAGAGCGTGAAATATTTGGGCATGCATTTAAATCATAATTTGTTATGGGATCTCCATATTAAGGGCATTAATGCAAAGATATCATCAGCTGTAGGAATTCTGCATAAATTTAAATATAAGTTGAGTACTGGCGTTAAGATGATTATATATCAATCACTTGTTCACTCGCATCTTACATACTTGCCTATGATATATGGATCTGCATCTCACAACTCATTGAAATCCATACAATAATCTCAAAACAAAGCCTTAAAGATAGTACATAATTTGCGTTACTCATCGATTGATCTATACAAATATAAAGCAAAACAGACATTGCCGGTCCGTGGTGTGTATAAACAACACATTTTGATACATGTTTAAGTGTCTAAGAGACATAGGTGCAAGAACAATTACATTTATTAGAAATATAGTCCGAACTGGACGGAATACTAGACAGTCGGAAAACATTCAGGTCTCAAGATGCCGATTGGAATTGACTAAGCAACGCATTATGTACGCTGGACCATTTGAATACAATCGGTTGCCTGCTTTTTTAAGAAATATATCAACAATTTCGACTTTTAAACAAGAGCTTAAACTTTACCTTTTGAAAAATATAGAAACACTTCTAATATGAACAAGTCTAAATTACTATAATTGTTAACCTAGTTTTGAAATTTACGTATATAAATAATTAATATTGATTGTTATAAAGTTGCCTCTTTAGCCTCTAAAGGGTGATTTTTTAAGAGCTTGATAACTTTTTTTAAAAAAAAACGCATAAAATTTGCAAAATCTCATCGGTTCTTTATTTGAAACGTTAGATTGGTCCATGACATTTACTTTTTGAAGATAATTTCATTTAAATGTTGACCGCGGCTGCGTCTTAGGTGGTCCATCCGCTTAGTCCAATTTTGGCATTTCCACGTATTTGAGTAACAGAGACCCAATTGGTGCGAACGGCGACGAATCGAAAATTGGTGGTCATCATTAACACTGGCCGATACAGCTGCGATATTTTCTTCAGTTCGCACTCTACGTAAGCGTGTTGGTGGTTTAATGTCCAACAATGTAAATTTGGTGCGAAATTTAGTCACAATAGCCCGAATAGCCGCTTCAGTGGGTCGATTAAACTGACCATAAAATGGAAGCGCGCAATGAACTTTCTTAACAGAGCACGCATTTTGATAATAAAATTCAATAATTTGCAAGCGTTGTTCGTTTGTAAGACGATTCATGATGAAATGTCAAAGCATACTGAGCATCTTTCTCTTTGACACCATGTCTGAAATCCCACGTGATCTGTCAAATACTAATGCATGAAAATCCTAACCTCAAAAAAATCACTCTTTATAAAGCCTACAAGGTTTTATCAGACAAAATCATCTTCAACAATTAATGATCTTCCAATTGCTACGAGTGATTGCAGAGAAACACGACACTGTTCAATGAGACCTTTCTTCGGCAAAAATGCTACTGGTAACCACCCAATATCAATCTTGATATAATTTTTGAAAAAAATCTTAAACTATTGATTAAAAAATATTTTTTAATAAAACTTTAAAAATAGCTCCTCAAATTTAATAACGATCTAAGAATGAACTTGGACATACATGTAGAGGAGGAGTGAAAGGATATATATTTCTTGCAGAATATTAAAAGTATTGTCATTCACGAAGGAATGCCACGAAAAATTGCCTTGAACTAAGGAATTAAAATGTTTCACATAATATTACTTTAAAGGTATTTTTGATATATTTCTTTGTTTTTTTTTTTGAACACTTTTGCTATTATTCTCACTTTTCATGATCCTATCAATCGCAAAGTACAAAGGTTCCATTAAATCGTTATGAATGAGTTTCAAGAAATGAAATCCTTGAAATGAACGTAACCGATTACTATACAGCAAAAAAATACAAATTATGTGTCTGATACATAAAAAATAATTGTTTATATGTATTGGGACGTATTGATAACATATAGAGAAACATTTGTTTATTGATATATTTTTAAATTTTTTTTTTTTGATCTAAAATGCCACTAAGGTCTATAAATCTTCTGAATAACACGTCCACGGAGTTTATGAAAAATTGAGAAATTTCAAAAAAATATATATAATTTATTCAGAAAACATAAAAAATAGATAAAATATATATTTTGTTCCATTTTTTAAAAGCCAGCGTCCTGAAGAAGAAACACATATTTATTCGTAACATATCTACGGCTAAATGTAAAACTTACAGCCCTCTTTATAAGAGAATTTTAAAGAATATAGTTGATTTAAATTTAAAACCAAGAAATTGAAATATATTTTTCGTTTTTTTTTTTGCCGATTACTTTGATTTTGAAAGGTAAAGGGTGATTATTAAGCTATTATCTTTTTGGCAACACTGGTTTAAACAGCTGACGCACGTTTCGTGTTTTGTTTCACTGTCAAACATCTTCAGTTTGGTCTATAATTTAACCATGAATTGGCTTACAAACGAACAACGCTTGCAAATTATTGAATTTTATTATCAGAATTTTATTAAGAAAGTTCATCGCGCGCTTCCATTGTATGGTCAGTTTAATCGACCCACTGAAGCCGCTATTCGGGCTATTGTGACACATAACCACCATAACAATTTGGACATTAAACCACCAACACGCTTACGTAGAGTGCGAACTGAAGAAAATATCGCAGCTGTATCGGCCAGTGTTAATGATGACCATCAATTATCGATTCGTCGCCGTTCGTAGCAATTGAGCCTCTGTTACTCAAAAACGTGGAAATGCTAAAATTGGACTAAGCGGATGGACCATTTGGGGCGCAGTCAAGATCAACATTTGCATGAAATAATCTTCAAAAATTTAATTATATGGACCGTACTATCGATTCAAATAAAGATTTCATGCATTTTTCTGAATTTTATGTGTGTTTTTTTTTTTGAAAATCTTTCTATAGCTTTTAAAAAATCACCCTTTAGAATAACAGGTAGAATAACATTTTTATTTTTAGATTTATGTTTGCAAAATGGGACACTCGAAAAAAATTGGGAAATATTAAAAACTTAATTCCAAAGTAGTGAGTGTTTAACGTAAACTGTAAGAAATATACATGGAAAATTTTCGAGAAGAGATCGGCCTTCTCGGTGGCTATGTCAAAAATCAAAGTTGCCGCATATGGAGTTCAGAGAAATCACACTTGGCTATTGAGAAGCCAATGCATCGTGGTAATGATATGAATTTATTATTAAATGTCAAAATTCAACCTATCCAATAAAACCAGAAATTTGAAAAAATAATCAGTACTTTTTTAAATTTTACATAATTATTAATTTTACATGGCATTGTGACCATTCTTCAACTTCATTTGAAAACAGAAAGTATGGAGCATTATTTTTTGAATTTATCTTATCCATAGATTTTCTTCCTGGCTTTCTTCTTTGGGATGTCAAGAATTCTTTATATATTTGAATTCTTGTTTTTAATGGGCAGAATAAAAAACCAAAAAAAAAACATTTTTTTTACTATTTTTTGTTTTCTACTTTATGATGCTTTTGGGACGAGAAAAATGTAACGCATTAAATGAGTGCCCCAAGTATGTCTGGATCAAATCGGTTTTACGACATTTTAAGGTTTTTGAGCCATGTTCATCATTCCGCCCGACCGTCTGGCTGGCTGTTGTATACGGTAACTGTCGAAAGGAGTTAAGGAATCTATTCAAAAATTGTACATAGTAATATTTTTCCCAAACATAGTTTAAGTTCGAATATGGGCGAAATTGTCACGCCGCTTCTGATACCTCCCAAACAACAACCGATATAACTTTCGAACGGGCATTCTGAATTAGAAATATTGTGATATTTGATTAATTTTTTATAATCACTTGGACCATGCGAAGTGTGGAGGCGTTCGCCAAGCCCATTCTAATAGCTCCCATACAAATCACCTTAACCTGCATAAAATTAAAGCTCATATGTATATATTTTCTATAGTAATTGTCGTAATACTTTGAAATTTGATATTTGACTATGCTTTTATAGTCGTTATACACCCCCCTCACACAAATCTACATAAGCTATTGTTAAAATAAAAGTGACAAATCTTTCAATAAAAATTCTTTCAAAAAAACTCGGAATTTTGATTCTGAGAATGAGGGTATATATGAGACGTTTTAAGCGACTGAAATTTACTTACTTGTTTTCATTTGATAAAAAACTATTAAAAAACAATTTTTTGGCGACCTGTCCTAAACCACTGCTTCTGCGTGAAGGTGATATTCAGACGATTTATAGAATTGGAATATTAGTCAAAAATTAACAAAAATATGTCCATAGATTTTTAAAAAGATTTATCCTGAATCAAGTTTTTCTCAGAAACGGAAACAGAACAACTATTCTGACACAAAGTGAAATTAAATCTGATATTTTAAAAATAATTTTATTTTACAGATAAAGGGCAACTTTTCGACGTCTAACCCTCTAATGGGGCAACATTTTCTTCGTAAGTAAATCTTACGTTTTTCGTACTCCTCCAAGTACCACAAAATACATTCCTTGAAATTCTGATCACTTGAATTATGTTTCCCTTTTCAAGTGATGCACAGTGTAGGCGTACTTACATACAAGTACATGCTAGTACTCAAATAATCGTTCATATAAATTTAGGTAAAATACAACAAGAACAACAACATACAAATTAACAAGTAATAGAAAATCAGCAGAAGCACCACAACAACAAAACCAAAGACGAACGATGAAAGACATTTTGGGTGGTCCTTTACAGGACACCACCAACACCATCACCACAATAACAACGACTTAAACAGCATACAGGCAAGAAGAAGAAAAAATCCTTAAATTGGGGCATACAATTAGGAACTGGATGCTGAGATATGGGAGTGGACTTCCCCGATGCTGAATGCAGATGGCGATGATGATGGGAAAATGGATGAACGGTTGGATGGATTGAGGCAACAGCAACAAAAACAACAGCCACAAGAAAGGACGAAAATAAAAGGCAGGCTATAATGAATAACTGCAAATAGTTGTAATTGTATGAGCACACACACATGCACGCACCCACACACAGACTTTCACACACCCCAAGGATATTCATTCGAAAGGGGGAGACAGTGATAGAATAGAGATAGAAAAACAGATGGAGGAGAGCAAAATAAACACAGAGATAAAAGGTTTTAATGGCTTTACACAACCGAAAATTAGAAATATTTCAGGTTTTGAATTCGGCCATAAAAACCAACTCGAACACCCAAAACACACACAAGCACTCCAAGGATAAACACAAGAGTAGCCATAAAATGGGAGTGAAAGTGGTTAACGGAAATTTGAAATTATGGAACTGTTTGCATAGATGTTTGTTTAGGTTAGGTTAGTACAGCGAAAAGCAATTCTAAGGGGGGTGGGGTGGGTTTAAGCAGTTAGGTGAGATGGTTGTGGGGGGGGAAGAAATTACTTTTTTAATTTAATTTTACAAATCCCACACATCACTAAACATCGCTGCCGTTAATCCAGAGCTTAACGCCGCCATTCGCCGATCTCATGGGCACATATCTCTTGGACCAAGCAGCTGCATTCAAAACATTCGCATTCGCATTCGTACTGCCCGTTGTGATCTTGTTGCATGTACTCGTAGTACCGGCACTGCGGCCAGCGCCATTGGATGCACGGATGGGATAAGGATACAAGGCATAGCAATTGGCGGAGGTAGCATGACATTCGAGCAAGGGCAATAGCACATCGCCTGGTAGAGAGATTCACAAAATATGTTGTTTGTTTAAATTATCATGTTAGGCGATCGTAAACAAAAACCAAAAAAAACACACTAATTTTTCTTGAGAGAGAGAGTTACATCATAGGTGAGTAGAGTGTTGGAAGAGGAGAGGAGAAGTGGATAGAGGAAGAAACGTTCTACACAAAAACTAAAAAAATATGCAAAAATACATTTCGTCATCTTTTAGATGAGGCAGTTGTTAAGAGACTACATTAGCTACGGATGAGTGATAAACTATAAGAGATTTCTAACTACATTGCGAGAGTCGACCTCAAACTTATGATCAGGGTTTAAGAACTTAGTACAATTTTAGAAATTAATAGGGGCCTAAGGCAATATATCCAGTACCATACATTTCCTATTTTCATTTCATTCAAAACAAATTTTCAGGGTTACATTCGTTCTGCCTTTAGACATAGTTTGTACTGCGAAGTGAAATGCACCTTAAGAGATTTTATCTGCCAATCTTGTAGAAATGGACAAAATCTAGTTCAATTGGATTCCAGTTTTCTTTATTTAAGTGCATCCATTTTTTGTATATCTTTCATTTATAAATTTACTCAAGTTTTCCTTTAGCTCCTTTAGAGTTAACCGATATTTACATATTTTAAATTCCACTGAAACTGATATATATAAGTGTTTGTTAGATATAACTTTAGATAAAGAAACCTGGAGACTCATGTATTGGAAAGAAATTCATGGAAATGACATTGGATTTGGAAATGTATTTGGTTCTTTGGATGTTTAAATATATGCTATTATGTTACATAATTTTATTTCTAATATTTGTAATAACTTTTTATTTATGCCAGAAAAAAAGTGAAAGCTATGCAAATAATTTAGCTCTCTGTTACACTATTTATGTGCAATGGGGAAAAGGGTTAGAAAAAAACACTAGTTTTCAGCCATGATTCTAATGATAATAATATCAAAAATGCACGGTCTGGATCTTAATTTGGAACGTGAGTCTTGAACTCTAATATTTTTGTAGAAATTTGTTGAATAATAAAATACAAAAAGATCATTTTAATTACATCGTTTTGATTTTAAATGCTCGAAATATATTTAATGAAAATAGCCGCTCTTTCAGTCAAAATTTGTTTATCCAGAATGTTGACTAGAAGAATAAATTAATACAGTACTTCTTGGATACTCAGAAGGCAATGGGCTTACTAAAAGATGTATTTTCATATGTTGTCTTAGGTACGTCATTCTGCGTCTCTGAATATGTTAATCCTATACATCTAAGACAGTGTCAGGCGTCCACTGGTCGTGCGCCACGTACTGCTTCGGCTTTTTACACGTACCCGGCTGGCATTGTCGCAAAAAAAATAATAACAGATAGTAAGAGAACGATATATTGCAATCAGTTTCTTGTCAGCATTTAGTAGGTTCATGATGCCACCATCAACCACAGCAGTACATTCTCACTTTCGGCATGTTCCTTCTGCGTTGACCTCTAATCTAAGCACTCGTTTCGTACTTCTGTATGTCTCTCTGTCATTCAGACTATTTGTATTATCTGTTGTCTGCGTTCGTTAAAGTTTTCTATTCATCTAATCGTATATTCCTCTATTTGTCTCTTTATATATTCGTCGAATTAATCCATTCGTCTAATCGATAGCTCGTTAGCACAAATCGAACTAAAAAAATTCCATTACCAAAAACCTCCTTCTTAAGAAGAAATTACTTAGCTTCAGCTGAAATTAGAATGTATTACATTCAAAGCTCATAAAAATGTTGAAGTTATTTATAAAATCGTAAAAAACTGTGCTTTATATTGGTTCATATTGCATGTTTCGGATGTGATTTGATAAGGCTTGCGCGCCAGATTTCAATTTCTATCGTTTTTTCTCAATACCATTCTCACCGTGAATTCTTTTCAAGAAAACCCTGATTTGTAGAGGTTATTGAACGCGTCCAGCTAACGAACGGACAATGCGAAATATTTTAGTCGGGAACATCTATAATTTTTTATTTTGAACCCACTCTAATGATTATTTTTCTTTCGATTGAAACCAAATTATGTCCTCTCATTTCTGGTATCACCCCTCGTATCTAATCTCAACAAGATTTCCCATTCATTACTTTTTTAATCTGATCAAGTTGATTTAGTTCGTATTACACTATGTGGCAGTACTTTTTGGAGCGAAAGAAGACCATATACACCTGAAAATAGACATCGTATAAAGGAGAACTGTGTACTCAGTTTTTCATTTGGAGATCTTTTAACTGGACTTTTAATTTCTAAAGGATAAAAATGTTTTATTTATTTTATTTGCATACTTTTCAGAGACATACAAAAATATGGATATCAAAATAAAGAGAAGAATATCTGTTAAAAATACTTAAAGTTTCATACACCTAACATTATTAGTTTAGCATTCATTTAAATACTATCTGTAGTATGAATCATGAAATTTGAAGCATTTTTACTGATATTAATCTCCTTCACTTTATATCAATATCATCTTTGTCTGACTCGAAAAAGTATGAAAATAAATTATTAAAACTTCTATCTCCTTTGGAAATTAAAAGCCCTGTAAAATGGAGAAAAGATCATCAAAAAAAATAATTCCGATATCTGATACCCTTTTGAGCTTATAAAATTTCGAAAAATCAGCCACTATTTGTCCATCTGTCTGCTGCCATCTGATAATCTCACCCAATATAAGACTATCTGTACATCTATCTACTTTTTGGATCGTTTTTCTGTTGATTTGCTTTATTTGTATTCATTCTCTCTTTTGTAGGCCTATCCTTTGTTTACTTTTTATACATTAATTTTCAAACACCCTTATTATGTAATAGATTCCCAAAAATTTCGGAAAAAGGATACAAAATTCTTATTGATTTTGAAACTTGTTTACTTTTTAAAAAAACTGTTCAAAAGTTCGCTAATATCAATTCATAAGTTCATATTAGCAAATTATTTTTTGCTATTGATTGACAATGATGTATTTTGTCTATCTTCAAAAAAAATGTGTAAATATACATATTTTCTCCCTATTAATGATCTTTGCTCAAACGACTATTGTCAAGTGCTATTAATATTACCTAGGGTCCGTAACATTGCCCCTTCCCCAATACTATTGTTGTTTATCACTTAATTGAAAGATAAAATCTTTAAAAGTGTTTGTTCGTAGTTTTCCATTTCATAGTTGACCTGGCAAACAAACACAACAGTTTCATATTGGGTCTTTTCCACAAATAAAAAATAAATACAATAAATACGTATATATATTCCAAAATTCATTACACTCGAGCATTGCGTAAGGACATATAATCTGCCATTGATACAATTTCAGTCATTGTCCGACGAGGTTTTCGATGGCATTCGAGAGACTACACGAGTGTTGGAAATGAAAATGTGCATATTATATTCTAAGAACTAGTTAAATGTGAAATGAAATTATAAAGACAGAGACAAACACACTCTGGACTTAGTAACACTCACACACGCTCACGTTCACTTCTACTCACACAGGTATAAGGACATGACACACAGAGAGTATATAATGGAAAAAGTATGCACAGAGAGAAAGCACAATAATACACAAAGTTGAAATTGAAATTTGAAAAGTGCAAAAGTAATGGTAAATAGAAAACCAAAATGTATCTACAAACATACATATATATATATATATATATATATCGCGGTATCCTGGTATTGTCTGAATGGTGTAGTGAGGAAATGACCTGGCTGATGGCTATGCCAGGGACTCGTTAAGTACTTGAACAGTACATCGACGACCACCATCACCACCACTATTCGAACAACAGCCGGATGCCGTTTTCTATAACTACTACTACCACTACATTTACTACTATCCACACAGATCCTGTGTGGATAGTGGGTTTGTAACAACTAACAACCAAACAACCAACACTACACTACAATTTATTAAGTATAGACTTGGGTATAGTACCGTTCAGACTGGGCTGGGCATACTGGATGAAACCTTCGGATATATAGTGGTGCTGACTGCTCGATGTACTCGTACTGCAACGCGGCACCATATTTATGGGTGCCACGCGAGCCCGTATTTCGGCCGCTCGTGCACCGCCCATGGCAGCTTCTTCGTCATTTAGTTCCTCCTCTTCGATGTACATGGAGGGGACATCATTGCGGGCGGGTCTGGAAAAGAGAGAGAGAGAGAGAAATAGGAAAATTAGATGATAGTTCCAAAAGATGGGGAGGAAATATTAAAATTATTTTCAATATGGACGATTTTTTAAAAAATAATAGAAATCGGTCCTGAGAGAACAAATTTTCCCCTAACAAGGACAGCAAACACCCCCAGTAACACCTAATATTTATAGTTATCAAGCACATATATTGAAGATTTTTGTCTCGTATTCACCTCATACTTTTGGGGGTAAAATGGTACAAAAAGGGGCCAGAAATGGTAACACTCAAATGTCAACAGTCAGAAATATAAACTTTGGTGTGTACATTCCTCTAGATGCGTAGACACGTAAAATAAAAGAAAGAAAATTTGTACCATTAAAGGGAAAAGAGGGATGAAAATTGTACTAAACAAATCTTGATATTCTATGAATACATTCCTCTGTCTATGCAGAAGCGCAACATAAATGTATTTTTCAAAATTTGTACGCTTGGAGGGAAACGGGATAAAAATGGTACCAACCAACCAGATACAGCTACACCAAAATGAAGTCATTAAATTCGGTGTATACATTCTTCGTAGCTCAACATAAAGGAGGTTTTCGAAATTTGTACTCTTAGGGGGAAAACCGGGAAAAGGGGATAAAAATGGTACCAACTAAACAAATAAAGCTACGTATGCGTCGCTCTGTCTGTGTAGATGCGCAAAATAAGAGATCTTTTGATAGTTGTACTTTTAGGGAGAAAATAGGGAAAGGGATAAAATTAGTACCAACCTAAGTGGTGAATGTAACATCATGAACTGCGGTGAATATATTCCTCTGACTGTGTAGAGGCGCAAAATAATAATATTTTAAACATGTAATCATAAGAAAAGCTCGGGATGAAAGGGGATAAAAATGGTATCAACCAAAAAGATCCAGCTAAAATATAAACATACGACGTTATTACAGCGTAGAGGCAAATATAAAATAAAGAAATATTCGTACTTTTATTATGAAAAGGGATAACATTAGTACCAACCAATGGCTGCAGTTCTTTCATGAAATTTGGTGTAAACATCCCCCCCACACCATGCAGTCGCGCAACATAAAATCAATATTTGAACTTTTATAATTTTGGTGAAAACGAGACGGAAGGGGATACAAATGGTACCCACCAAACGACTGCCGCTAGACTAGACTTCACTTTGACAAAAAAGGTAAGAAATTTTTCGATTTTCGTTCATTTAGGATGAAAATGGAGAAAAGGGATAAAATTGGTACCAAATGGCTGCAACAACAAACCAACTACTGTACTTCGCTCAGACAAAAAATAAGAGATTTTTCGAATTTCGTACTTTTAGGATGAAAATGGGGAAAAGGGATAAAATTAGTACCGTCCAAATGTCTGCAACTAAAATCATAAAATTTGGGGCTTATATTACTCTGACAAAAAAGTTAAGACATTTTTCGATTTTCGTTCTTTTAGGATGAAAATGGGGAAAAGGGATAAAATTGGTACCGTCCAACAACACATTGGCTGCAACAACAAACAAACTACTGTACTTCGCTCAGACACAAAATAAGAGATTTTTTCGAATTCCGTACTTTTAGGATGAAAATGGGGAAAAGGGATGAAATTAGTACCGTCCAAATGTCTGCAACTAAAATCATAAAATTTGGGGCTTATATTACTCTGACTATGTCGACGCTCGACATTAAAGAATTTTTCGAAATGATTTGCTTATTTTAGGAAAGGCGATAAAATGGTACCAACCAAAATAACTGCGTAGATACGAAAAATAATACATTTTTCGATATTCGTGCTTTTAGGGTGAAAATTGGGAAAAAGGGATAAAATTGGTACCGTCCAAATGCGTGCAACGAGAATAATAAAATTTGAGGCCTACATTATTCTGACTACATTATTACATTATTATCTACGCACGATATTAAAGAATTTTCGAATTGTTGGAGGAAAACGAGACGAAAGGGGATACAAATGGTACCAACCAAACGAATGGAACTAGAATAATGAAATTCGATGTATACGTCGCTCTATTAGCGTAAACGCGAATAATAAGAGATATTTCGATAATCGTGCTTCTAGGGTGAAAACGGGGAGAAAGGGATAAAATTGGTACCGACCAAATGGCAGAAAGTGAAATCATGAAACTCAATGTATACATTGCTCTGACCGTGCCGAGGCACAACGCAAAGGATTTTTTTCTAAATTTGTACTTTTTGGGGAGAAAGCGAGAAAAGGGGGATAAAAAAGGTACCAACTAAAAGGATGCAGCTACAACAATAAAATTAGTCGTATACGACACTCTACCAGCATTGACTCGAAAAATAAGAGCTTTTTCGATAGCCGTACTATTAGGGTGAAAATGTGGAAAAATGGATAAAATTGGTACCAGCCAAATGACTGTAGCTTATCCATTAAATTCGGTGTATACTTTGTCTGACTTTGTAGACGCACGAAATTAAGACATTTTTCGAAAGTTCTGGTTGGTGAGAAAACGGGGCGAAATGGGCATAAAAATAGTACCAACCAAAAGGATGCATCTAGAACGTCACTTTGAACAAAAAGTAATAGATTTTTAGATTTTCGTACTTTAGGGTGAAAATAGGTAAATAAAATTGGTACGAACCAAATGAATGTAGCTAGAAACCAAAAATTCAGCGTATTTGTTCTTTTGGGGGAAACCGGGCCAAATAGGGTTACAAGTGGCAAAAACCAACCGAATGCATATAGAATGATAAAAAATGAAAAACAACCCTATCATTTCTATTATATACATAATTGTCATAATCACAATTAACATGGTCAATACTGAATACTAGAATCAAACATTTTGAGTCATATTTGGCGAACGACACTAATAATATTGGCTACCAAAACCTCTCCCAACCTCTTAGAGAAAATTAGGTATCTTCTACCTTTCATTAATTGAAGAGACACTTACGATACGACTTATAATACATAATTTACTTATAAATTTTTTTATAATTTAACTTATACGTATAATTTTTAAATTAATATGGACCACTGATCTACTCCAAATCTTTGCTTTCTTTGGGTGTATTGCTCATCTCTTGAACCTTTGCAGTTTGTTCTTTAGGCCAAATACAATAATTTTGCATAACGTTGCAATTAAGCCAGAAGTAGACATTATCGTTGAGAAAATCTTTCATCAACTTACATGTGAACACATAGTCCATGACACATTCAACGTTTTGATCTGTCATTAAATCACTACAGAAAACGTAGAGGTGCTTTCTGAATCACCCACGATTTGCTCCTATTAAGGCGCTTTATTATATGCTTGCACGAGTATGTAGATTTCTAGTAACACTAACTTTATGGCCGCAGTTAAGCACACGCACACACATGTCAGCATAAAACGTCTTTGAAGCGCCGACAAATGCCTTCCTTCCAACGCATGCAATAATTATCACACTTTTCACGTTACGCACAACTCATTCTCACACCCTGCCCCCACTGCCATCCGACACGATTTGTTGTTAACGAGTACACTTTCAGCCACACAATCAAGCAGCAACCAACAGTCTCCCACATATGCAAAGTTCAGATTATAATAGACTTGGTGAAAGTGTGAGTGTGGGGTTAAACTGTCATACTGTCACTTACATGAACACTACTACCGCACCAACACTAACACTCACTCTAACAGCACAGCGGGTAGAGCGATGGCATCTCGCATTCACACAAATCATTAAAATTAATGCATACTTTACGGCGGTGCAAATAATTTGAAAATTTTCTACGGAAATGAGTCACAAAAGTACAATAAACATAATCTGTTTTGTGGTTACACACACGCATAGAACCACACGCACACAAAGACACAAACAGCCACACATACATACATACACCCCCCAATTCAAATAAACCGGAGCAGACATCTTTTTATTTCATTTTATTCCGAAAATGTTGGTAAATGCGGGCAAATAATGGGCTGCTGGCTGGCTTTGTGTTTAACCATTCATATACTGTGGCTTAAACATACAGACAGACAGACAGACAAACCGACACACTTGTCAGAGACGAATGTTTTAGTTATGTGTGTATGTCAATGGGTGTATGTGTGTGTGAGTGCAGCCTTTCTGTCAAGCACTTCACTCGTCGTCGTCGTCGTACATGGCAGACAATTAGTACCATCATGTCAGCGAAGTGAATCGTACGCATTTGACAATTCTATTATAGAGCTGGTAGCTTGATTCGATTTATTTCGACGATTATGTAATTGCGAATCAGTGGCAGTGCTGTTGTTCGTCATCATCATCAACGCGAGGACGACAGTGATGGAACAGTGGCTTCAAATGGAACAACAACAAAATATAACAAAACAATATGATCCATGATTGTGAAAGTTTTCCTGAGCAATGAAATAAATAGACAAAGACCCGATTTTTAAAAAATAGATATTTTTGGAAATAGGAATATTCAGCCATCAATGATAGTTTATGGTTTTACGTTTTGTGCCATATTTTGGCTTTAGGTCTTTGAAATAGAGATATCCAACGACATCTACATTTAATACAATGCGACAATTACCGACATCTGTATTTGAGTCGACAATGGTCTATTTTCAGTATAATCGGTTGATTGTAAATACTTGTTTTGTAAATCTACGGCATTGAATTGACTTCTAAAAGTAGATCTTCAGTTGTATTTCTAATGTCATGATCCGTCTTTATGGCTTTAGGTCTTTGAAATAGAGATATCTACATATTATACGAAAATTAGAGCCAGCTGGTTTTTGGAGTTTAAGAGACAACTATTCTTAACAAAACAGCTTCAAACCTCTTAGAAGGAGAATAAGTTGACTTTTAAGTATGCGTCTTCAGCTAAACTGGAAAAATATGAATAGTTTTGAAGTATTTTTAGAATGTTAGACAATTAGCGCCATCCCCATAGGCTTCAAATAAAACGAGAAAAAATATTACAAAACAATATGAACCATGAATGTGTATGTTTTTCTGAACAATAAAATGAATAGAGAAAGACCTAAAGCCACAAAGACTGAAAATATGTAATCGATGTCGCTGAAGTGTTATTTGAAAATTGTAATATTTAGCCGTCAAAGATGGATAGCACGCTTAAAAGTTTTGTGCCGCATTTTCTAATGTAATGCTCAGTATTTATGGCTTTAGGTCTTTGAAATAGAGATACCAAAATCCAATGACATCTACATTTAATACTATACGAGAATTACCGCCATCTTGTTTAAGAATAGATCTATCTATCTTAACAAAACAACTTCAAATTTGTTGTGACCATATATGAAGGAGGATAAGGATAAACTGGGAAATTATTAATAGTCTTGAAGTATTTTTAGAATGTAAGACTCTTGGTGCCATCTATTTTTGGAGTTTAGAAGAGCGGAGGAGTACAGTAGGAGTAAATTCTATACTTTTTTAAGATGTATCTTCAGTTACACTACACAATCATAGCCGTTGTTAAGATATTTTAAGAATGTCGAACCAATAGTGCCATCTACATTTAAATCAAAGAGATACCATATGTACAATTTTCTAAATATATAATCGGTTAACTGTATTTTTTGTAATCATTGGAAATATCATCATTTTGATAGTATATCTTAGATTTTAAGACAATTAGCGCCATCTACCTTTGAATTATGAAGAGATAAGTTGATATATTACTATTGAATTTCTTAGAATTTGAATGATGTGTACTCAGTACGACTGTATAAGTATTACATTTTAAGACTGTAAGACAATTGGCGCCATTTATGTCTGAGGTTTAGAAGAGAGAATCACATCATGGCCATTGTTGTGACCATCTTAGAACGAGTAAACATTGATTTTTTATGATGTATCTTCAATTACATTAGCCAATCATAGTCGTTCTTAAGGGATCTTAAGAATGTCGTATCAGGAGTGCCATCTATATTTGAGTCAAGGAGATATCAGATGGTCTATTTTAAACATAATAGGTCATTTCTATTTTATTTGTAATCATTTTAAAATTATATTAAATTGATTTCTAAAAAGAAGTTTTCAGTTGCCTGACTACATTTCTTGATGATGTAAGTCAATAAGCGCCATCTAATTTTGCAGTTTAAAGGATATCAGATTTTGATCTATCCTTAAAAGAACCACTTGAAATGTGTTGCAGCCCGCTTAGAATGAGGATTAATTGACTTTTAAAGGCGTTTATCAGCGTTATTGTATTACTTTTAGAATGTAAGACAATTAGCGTCATCTACTTTTGAGTTATAAGCTATCAAATGGTCTTTAAATATCAGGGGCACTTGCATTTTCATAAGGATATACTGACTTTTCATGATGTGTCTTCAGTTCCACTGAACAAGTATAACTGTTCATGAAATATTTCATGAATGTAAGTCAATTAGCGCCATCTACTTTTGAGTTATAAAGAGATAAGATGGTCTAGCCTTAACAGGACTTAATTATTTTGTGGTGTCATCTCATGGCGATAAATAGACCTTAAAAGATGTGTCTTCAGTCCACTGGACAAGTATAACTGTTCTTGAAATGTTTTAAGAATTAAAGAGAAACAGTTTCAATGAAGTAGATGGCGCCATCTACTTTTGATTTACAAAGAGATAAAATGATCTTTAAATATCAGACCCACTTGCATTTTGATAAGAATAGACTGACGTTTCTTCAGTTCCACTGAATACGTATAACTGTTCTTGAAATATTTCAGGAATGTAAGTCAATTAGCGCCATCTACTTTTGAGTCAAAAAGAGACCAGGCAGTCTAATCTTGAGAGGACTTAATTATTTTATTGTGCCATCTCAAAGCGATAAATTGGCATTCCAAGATGTGTCGTCAGTTCTACCGGAAATATTTTAAGACCATAAGACAACAGTGCCATCTACTTCAGTTTCAGATAGAAATATATAAATCTGTTAATGCTAGTTATTACGACCTCTTTGAATGATATAAAAGACATATATTTAGATGCATTGCTCAAGTGTTAGCGTTCTTTATTGGCCTGACCATCTAAAATAATTAGCGCCACCTATATTTGACTCTATAAGCGATATAGCGGAGGACTATTTACCACAGGGAGGTTGTTATTATTTTCTTTCGATCTTAATCTTAAATTGACTTTTGAAGATCTTCAGTCGTATTGGGCAAGATTGCCATTCTTGGATCTCGTGGGTGCAACGTAATTAGCCAACATTTAATATTTTTATTTTTCAATAATTTTCTGTACATTTTTTCGAAAATCAAATCATGTTTAATATTGTACACAGTCATTTACTTAATAAAATTCTTCTAGATCCACAAACATATCCTGGAGGTTCACGTTTTTATGTATTTTTTTTTATAAATTCCTTTCGGTACTATTAAGACCTCAAAACAAGTATACACCTGAAATGATGTAGGTTATACGAGATGATAAAATCTGCGTCGGTGTTGAATCCCAAAAACTACTCTGTTGTATGCCCATGTCTTGCATTCCCATCTCTCTGTACATTTTACACAAAATTTCTTTGAATTTTACGGCTCAGGCTACAAACTCGACTACCAGGAGTGTGAACATATTACTTCATTATGTATTACCCGTTTCCAACCACTGTGCCGCGCTAAAGATGGCGACGTTGACAATGGCAATGCCGCTGTCACTGTCGCTGATGATGACGATGACGGTTCGGAATAATAAACGATTTCATAGTGATTATATTACAGATACAACGTTCTAATTAATAAAGTCATGTTACGATCGATTTCGATTCGAATTGGTTACAAATAATGATGACCAATTAGGGAAATAGTTTGGAATCGAGCAAGTCCATAAAATTGGATGATTTGTGGCCTGATATGATGAAATGATTCCCTAGCCACACTGGCCCCAATCCCACCACAAAACGGCTTTGTCCCATAAATACATACATACTCGTATAACCAAACGTTCATCCATACAAGCCTTGAATTATCCTTGACTTAAGCAAACAAAGGCAAACTAATACACACGAAGGCACACATGAGTGTGGATGAATGTTATGTGTTGTGTTTGAGTGTGAGTGTGTGCGTAAGTTTACAGTAAGCAGCATCGCAGTAGGGAAAACAAAAACTAATCTGTTCAGATTTAACTTAAATAACGCCGCTTCCTAACAAAACAAACAAGAAATAACAAGTAGTAAATGCGAACACAAACAAAGGACACAGATACAAAAGCCACATATACATCGACACTACACACATGCCACATCCTTTGTGCATTTGTGGTAGTTAGTTACAACTGTGCGGCTCTTGTTGTTGAGGAAAAACTAACAATATTGAGTTTTATGGCGGATTCACGGCACACCGAGAAACAATACACATCCCGATGAGGAGGAGGAGAGAACCAGGCCGCAGCAAAGGACACGGCAAAGAAACAAAAATAGATCAGGAAAGGTATATGCGCCGTCCGTCGGTTTGTTTTCTTTGCTGAAGAGCTCTCGCCTCACCCATCCCACACACAACATAACTCATTTAATGTGAAATTGAGATTGAGCTCAGCCGATAAGTAAATCCAATTAGCGTTGACACAAGAACAACAAAAGCCCGCGCCAAAGGAGTAACCCACCGCGGAGCAAAAAAAGGAAAGTGGAACGGCTCAGCGTCTCTGATTAAAGTGTGGAACACATAACGTAACGAAACTCGTTATTTATGGGTCATGTTGTGAATAATGACACGGTACGTACCGGGGCGATTGTTAATCAAACGAATGAATAAATTCCAATTAAAGCCTGGACGCGATATTCGTTCGTATGATTTACCATTTTGAAGTGTGACCCCATGGTAGTGTTGTTGTTCATTGTAAGGCGGCACTACCAAGCGGGTGAAGGTCGCTGTGCAATCTTGGAATATAAAAGAGGAAACCACAAGTTCCAAGAGATATTGTGATGAGAACAGACGTTAAAATTAAGAATTATGTATTAGGGGTCCGTAGAAAATTATCGTGGTCCTCTCGAAAAGAGTTCAATGGAACGATATATTTTTCAACAATCAATCAATAATGATTTTTTAAGGAAGGAACCTAAACCTAAATATTGCCCTGAATGAGGAAAGTAGTACACCTCTTGTGGTTGCAATTGTCAGTGGCGTCATAGGCCTAAAATCTAGAAAGCTGAGCAAATGGGGAATATACAAACATATGACATCGTTGGGCGTGGCACTGACAATTTTCATTTAATCTTGGACTCTTGGACACTGGTAACGATTTGTATTAACATATATATTAAAATAAGATATTTATGACGTTTTTTCCATTTTATGTTGCATGGGAGGTAGGCGTGGTTGTGGGCGGACTTAAACCAAAACTTGTTTTTAATCTAATATGACGATATATGGGATGTGTGTGAAATTTCAAGGTCTTAGCTCTATTCCTTCTAATTTTTGCCGCAACTTGTATGAAAATATTCCACTGTTCAGCGTCTCCCGTCTTAGTTTTCCTCATCGACACCAGTCTTTAGTTTCCCTCAACGAGTCTATATGTTAGTTTCCCTCTACGACTCTAGACAGCAGTTTCCCTCAAAGACTCTAGACAACAGTTTCCCTCATCGACTCTAGACAGCAGTTTCCCTCAATGACCCTCGACGACTCTAAACGTGAGTTTCATCAATGACTCCAGTCGTTAGGTTCCATCAACGCCTCCAGTCGTCAGTTTCCCTCAACGACTCCAGTCGTCACTTTCCCACAACGGCTCCAGTCGTCAGTTTCCCTCAATGACTCCAGTCCTTAATTTTCCTCAACAACTCTAGACGTTGTATTCCCTCAACGACTCCAGTCCTTAATTCCCTTCAAAAATGGTTTCCCCCAACAATTCCAGTCGTTAGTTTTTCTTAACGAACCCAGACTTCAGTTTCCCTCAAGGACGCCAATCGCCAGTTTCACTCGACGAATCTAGACGTCAATTTCCCTCGATAACTGTAGGCGTCAGCCTCATTTGCCGACTTTAGACACCAGTTTCCATTGACGACCCTATGTCACATTCAGTTTTTATGATTTTAAGTATTTGGCCATCTACATTTAGATCCATAAGACACTTGGCGCCCTCTATTTTTGAAAAATCTATTTTGAAAAATTGAAAAATTGTCTATTCTTCACAGAACTGTTTTTTAACTATTGTGACCGTCGTAGAAGAAAGATAAATAGAGTTTCCTGAAGGATTTTAAAAATTTAAGACAACTAGTGCCATCTATGTTTGAGTTGCAATAACGTTATAGTTTTTATAGAGACGATTTAAAGTTGTTGTGAACCTCCTAGAAGGTAGTTAAATAGAGCTTCAATTCCATTCCAGACAACAGGCACCGTCTATCAAAGACTTCAAAAAAGTACTACAATCAGCGCCATCTATATTTTGGTGAATAAGAAATACATAAGACACTTGGCGCCATCTATATTTGAGTTCAAAATTGTCTATGCTTATTCTTCGTGATCTTCAACTCGACAAACAATAGAGGATTTTCAAGGATTTTAAGTAAAATTTGAACATAAGTCTATAAGTGTCATCTACTTTTGGATTGACATTTATTATGGTCATCTTAATAGAACCGCGCCATCTACATTCGAGTCAAGGAGAGACAGAAATGGTAACTGAACCATAACAGAATGGATTAGAAATTTTTGTGAGATGCCTTTAAGGGGTTAAAATGACTTATTAATAATCTTAATATTATAATTCCATAAGATAGTTGGCGCAATCTAAGCCGTTTGTTTTTTTTTTAATTAATCCTAATGTTTAAATTCTAATGTTCCTAGGTTTACTATTGAAATATATGCCAAGAATGCTGTCGGGAATTCTAATATTAAAGGCAATCCTGGTAAATAATAAATTTAGAGTTTCTAATCAAATCCATGTTGTAGGATGTTGTAGGGAATCATATAATTTGCTCCGATTGAATTTGGCTCTCCGTATGCCTCTTGCCCTAACCACAATCAACCGACAAAGCAATATCTTTCTCTTAATGTCTCTCTATATATATCCCCCCCTCATGAGTAAGCTAAAATTCTAATTGCCTGGAATTCCGCCATACTTATGGTCGTGCATACCAACACCAACCATATTTCAATGACCATTTGGCCACACAGCAATGTAACCGAATAAGATACATTCCGGCAATGGAGTGCCTTTCCCTGATAAATGGATGGCCATCATTTAATTCCATCGACTTTGGTTGAGTGCAACATCACATTTTGCCAGTGCCAGCGCCATTGATTCGTTATTGTTTTAAATCTGCTTGAAATTGCAGACGACTTAGATTTATGGAGGCTAATCCGGATAATTTGGCCATTTATTTATGAAACAATACCTTTATTGAACGCACCAGTGGACAAACTGGGCGGGAGTGGAGAGGCCAGGCACTACTACACACACAGAGCCTAATACATACATTAACACGCAGCCTATGGCGTGAGGAATTTTCTTTTCTACTTCTTTTGATTTTCGCTGGCCGGACTTCGCTGGTCGGTCTTGTTATTGGCAAATTGATGTTGTTCTTAGTTTCTTGTTTTACTTTATTTTTGTTTTGTGTTTGTTACCTATGTTTCTTCCTACGTAGATTGTGATGAGCCTAATTAAATTAATTACTCAATCGCAGATACCACTACGTTGTTAGAACTACCAGGCTGGAGTAGTGGGAGGTGTTGAGCTGTTGTGAAGGTGGGGATTGGCGATGGAGATGGAATAACTACACGAAGAAACATGTTCAATTGGCTTCTGAAGTTGTTTTGTTTACTTTTGGTGCTGAAAATTGATTACATCCTGCCAACTCACACAAAGACAACCATATATATGTGTATATTAGTCTACGCAGGTGTATACTTATATGTATTACGAGGTAAGATGTTAAAGTAAGTGAAGAATTGTGGAAAGTACTAAATTTTTGTAAATTTCAATGTAATCTGGAAGAAAGTCTCGGAAAAAATTATAAGATAAAATTATAAGATAAAATTATAATCGTTCCAATAGGGTGATAATGAACGATTTATGCTATGTCCCTTAAAGGACTTCAATAAAAATATATATACAATTTGAAAATACAAAAATTTTTTAACAAACTATTCTTAACATGTTCTACAATATAAAACTAAAATCGCGTGGACTCGCTCGTGCCAAATTTTAATACTTCAGGATTTTAGTTAATCATTAGAAAAGAAAAACTCAACTTTGCTATAACAGTTCCGTTTTAATTAGAGAAATGTTGAAACCTTAAAGGGCCAGGATATAAGAAATTACAAAAAATACGCTAAACATACGCCATAGCATACTTTAAGGGACAAAATTTGAGTTGGTATGTATAACAGTTTTATCACTAAATTCGAATTTGATTTCAATAATATGACCTTTATTCGTGCTCATACAGGCATCTTATTAGGTATTGTTACACATTTCATTTACAGTTGATAAAAGATTAAACTTTTTACATTTTCAATTTTTGTATTGTTGGCATAGTCCTTAGATTCAATTATTTAAATAATGTCTACAAATCTTGCATATATCAGCCGAGAATACTTCAAAAAAATATATATATTTGAGGAAGATTTAATTCTATTTTTCATTATCATATTTTTTTGTTTTCCTTACTCAATCGTGAAGTAGTTGGTATGAAATAATCGAGTGCATATACCATGGCAACAATGTGTTACAATATAAGAACTAAGATGGCGAGGCCGACAAAGAACTTGCCCTTAACAAATATTAATTCTACGGGAAGTTAGTTAAACATTAGAAGAGAAAAACCTTGCTTAACTTTAACATTCTCCATTTAACTACAGATATGATAAAACCTTAAAGAGCCTGAAAAACTCAATTTTACTATAACCTATACTAAATGTCATAGCATACTTTTAGGGAAAGGTTTTATCACAAGAATATAGTCTAACGGCCATTGTCACCATTTTCCTGTTAGAGCTAACCAGCAGTTATATATGTCAAATTCCACACAAACTGACAACTAAAGGGTGATTTTTTAACTATTATCTTTTTGGCAACACTGGTTAAACAGCTGACGCACGTTTCGTGTTTTGTTTCACTGTCAAACATCTTCAGTTTGGTCTATAATTTGACCATGAATCGTCTTACAAACGAACAACGCTTGCAAATTATTGAATTTTATTATCAAAATGCGTGCTCTGTTAAGAATGTTCATCGCGCGCTTCCATTTTATGATCAGTTTAATCGACCCACTGAAGCGGCTATTCGGGCTATTGTGACTAAATTTCGCACCAAATTTACATTATTGGACATTAAACCACCAACACGCTTACGTAGAGTGCGAACTGAAGAAAATATCGCAGCTGTATCGGCCAGTGTTAATGATGACCATCAATTATCGATTCGTCGCCGTTCGCAGCAATTGGGCCTATGTTACTCAAAAACGTGGAAATGCCAAAATTGGACTAAGCGGATGGACCATTTGAGGCGCAGTCAAGGTCAACATTTGCATAAAATAATCTTCGAACATTAAATTATATGGACCGTACTATCGATTCAAATAAAGATTTCATGCATTTTTCTGAATTTTATGTGTTTTTTTAACTTTCCTATAGCTTTTAAACAATCACCCTTTATAACTGCCGATTAGCTTTAATATTAAGTTATCCTGACATTATGAAAATACACCATTTTCAGAAAATTAAAATGTGTTAAATAACACAAATTAATACTTTTTGAATGGAACGGAGTAGCGACCCTATAATTTTGAAAGGGCATTATGAGTAGATCACTTTTGCAGAATAAACGTATAGTCCAAATGCAAAAATCCAAAATTCACGGTTGCAATTGCATTTATATAAATTTTCTCTATCTGGGTTTCTGAAACTATGCTGTCACAAATATTCCCTATTTAGTCAGCAATCATATTTAGGGTGTTCGTGTTTTCGAATTCCATTATATTGCCGTGTATAGCATTTTGCTTCTAAATTCAGGCTAAAAGCAATATATTTACTAGTTAAAGTCGAGGGAAATATTGCTTTTCTGGGGTAAATTGGCTAAATTTTATTAAAAAGATCTCGTTTAATTTTCAGACCGTTATCTGAAATCCATTTCTGGCATAAGTACTTCGGCCCTAAGTAATATAAATGCTTTTAAAAATCCCAAGCAAATGCTTAGAATTTTGATTCCGAGGGTGAGTGTATATAAAGGTCGGTTTAACCGCCTGAAACTTACTTACTTGTTTTAAAAAAATAGTCATTCCTAAAAGTATGCTCTGAAAAACACTGTGCACAATCAATGGTGACACATTGGATTTACTGAATAATTAAGTAGCTAATTAACTGCAAGTGTTATGCTGATATATTATTTAGAATGCGCTCATTTATTTAATTAAAGTCGATAACACTATGTAACAATACCACTTTGTATCTGGAAACAAAATAGTATTTTTTGAGGTGTACTGTTCATTCGAAACAACATAAAAACATTGTGGATATTCTCTTAATTAAAATTCCAATTTTCATAGAATGTACATTCAATATTTGTACTTTATTTTTTGGGAGTGTAAGTCCCATCATGTCAGGTTGTACGTTGAATTAAAGGTAATTAGGGGGGCTACAAATGTTGTGAATTGCACGAAGAAACGGTGGTTTAAGAACAGTCGCCACAAAGTTGAGCAAAAAATGTTTACGACAAAATCGAGAACATCCATAATAATATTTATATTTTATTTTTAATAACATTCTGGAATCCCTATTTGATAAAACAATCTTCTTTGTAGACATAAGAGTTTTAACAAATCGCGTAGTTTAACTAACTGATCATTAAACATGTTCTAAAAATCACATCTTTTATGATTTTTTCGTGCCACAAAACAACACTTTAAAAAAATAATAAACACATATTTTTTAATTTTCTTCTCTCTACAAAAAAGATTAGAACTTTCACAATTATCTATAGATATTTTTCAAATATAAATTCTTCTCTTCGTCAGAATCCTAACTATTAAAAAATAAAACAAAATATGTTTCCTCCAATTGTTTTCTTTATTATTGATAATGCAAGAAAAAAATCTTGATTTAGACAAATTGTAGACAGGTTGCGTTTTAATATTATAAAAAAGAATTTTAGCTGAACTCGGTTAAATAAGTTGCGATAACAAAAACGTTAATAAAAAGAAAAGTTTTTACTCAAAATAAAAAATAATATTTTTTCATATTGCCACCAATTATAATATAAATAATGATACATTGATATTGCAGTTGGCGACAATTTTACAAAATATTTTTTTAGTTTGAGTGAAATTTTAATTCATTTGTTTAGGTTTTTGTTATCGCATCTTAGTTATCCAGTCTTAAAGAAAAACAGCCATAATACACCGTGATCTTAGTAAAACGTTAGAAAAGAAAAACTCAGCTTAGCTTTTATAACCTAATTTTAATTAGAGAAGTGCTAAAAACTTAGAGGCTCAGAAAATCCAAATAACTAAAAAATACTCTAAATACTTTAAATTCTTTAGCATACTTTTAGGGCCAAGGTTTACTTTGTATAACAGATTTATTTTAGAAAATGAGTATTCAATAATGATTATTTTCGGTGCTGATTAGTTTCCATGGAACACAGCGAAACATTTGTGTAGTTTGGTTGGTTACGACACATGCCGCATGGGTTCAAAGGCCTTGAAAACCAACATTTTGTTGCTTAGACATCAATACTGAGTTCAAATTACCCTTTTTGAAATTAAAACTTTGGCATTGCCGCAATCAGCTTTGGCAATAAGCTTCGCTTGAGAGACCAAAAAACCCAACCTTCACTTCAAACCAGCCTCCTATTGTACGTAAGTACTTAAAGGTATACAACATCTATTAATTTTCCACTAGTTACACATACTTTGTCCCGAGTTGGCATTTGCGGTATATTTCAACTCGAAAAAGTTCATTACAAGTTTCTTGTGTAGACAACGCATAATTAAGAGGTCCTTCCATCTTGCAAAGCTTTCTATTTACATAGATTTCCCTCGCACAGCACAGGCACAGACACAAAGTGGGAGCGACCCACACTCAGAGAAGTTATGCGGCCACCGCCTTCCTAATTTGTCGAGACATTAAGATGGCAACGGCGAACGGAAAGCATTGCGACGACATTCATTTGCTTGCCAACACTCTCCAAAGTCTCATAATTTTCAATCACCATAAAATGTAGTTGTTGCCAAGTCCGGTTTAGTTTAAAGTTAGTGCTGTGTTGCGCTGCGCTACGACAACTTGCGAGGCAACAGTCCCCGGAGACCTCGACGTCGCCGGAGTCAGCTGACGATGATGGCTTAGCAAACAACACGGATTTCTGCTACTGTTCTTGCTTTTGTTGTTGTTGTTGTTTTATTGTGCACGGATTGTACATTTATACGGCATGTCTGTCTGTCTGTCTGCCTGGCTGTGTGCAAATATATGTATATATATATGCACGTGGAATAATGGTCATGATCATGAAATTCTGTGTTCGGTCTGTTGCAAATAAAACTATTACCGTCTATTTATTGCCTCGTACTTTTTGGCCATCGCCACTACCACCACCACCACCACTAGTAGACATTCATATTTGCTCTTGCTGCCTAGTTGCCGGCGACTGCTGCCACGCACACACACTCTCTCATACATATACACACTAAACAAATTAAAAAGGAAGTTCCGAAAAAGTTGCTGCTAAAAATCCTTGCCAGCAAAGGAAATGAATTAAAATAAAGGAAATTATGCCACACTTTTATATTTGAATGAATGATCATCGTCCTCGTGTTCCTGGTGAAATCGTAAAACGTTTTTGCGAACGGATAATAAAGTCATAATTAAGATGTACTCCAGCACAAGGACGCCGGGTTATAAATGTAAAAGGCACACTGGTGGCCAAGTTTATAGCAGTAAACCTTGAACGTGTTTACTTGTTCGTATTAAGTGAACAAGGACAACGTTAGGAAATGTTAAGATTTTAGTAGAGAATATTTAAATAGTACAACTTTGGATTGTTATCTCACATTTAAATCCCAATTGGTTGTAACTTTGCCGAATAGAAAATATTAAAATTTATTATCTAATATTTAAAGGGAAATGAGAAAAATATGTGGTGGATTATTGAATGTTATGGTATTGGGAGAATAATTTAAATCTTAATAAACAATACAGATATGAGAAAATCATATATTTAAAATTTGCAATATAGGACGAAATGACAAAACTTTAATTTCCCCTTGAACAAAGGAAGAATTGAAAAATCCTCATTCTTTTCCTTTCCTAGGATTTGTGTTTTTTAATTGCATTAATTCCACGGTAACAAACTAATCCATAAACAATTTTTTTTAAATATCTATAAAATATGGATCTGTTAAGATCACAAACAGTAGTCGCCGCGCGGATGAATATTCGTTAAATTTTCCACTTTTTGTTTGCTTTGATTTAGATATTTTAGATATTTCATTTTAGCCGAATTTCTGGTGACAGTTTGTCATTAAGGTGCGGTGGAGACATTTAAATTTCATAACAGTTAAAATAGTTGGAACGTCTAATAATTTACATATTTATATTGATATGTCTTCAAAGCCATGAAACGTATTGGAATTACGTTTAATTCATAGAATACAAGAACTACTAAATTGTTTTTGGTATTAAATATAAATCGCACTTTACACAAAAGTTATGAAAATTCAGTTTGATTCTATAATTTAAAACAATAATCGCAACGCCGATCAAGGTCGTCACAAACATGAGAATACCATGGTTTTGTTTAATAAATAAAAAAGAAAAATAGTTGAATTAGTTTTAATAATCTCGTTTTAATTAGAGATTATAGAAATGACAAAACTTTAGGAGACAAAAAACCTACAAATTACTTAAAATTACACTAATTTTTAAAGTATACTTTCAGCGGTAAGTTATGGTTTGGCATACCCATATAAACATTAGAGTGGCTTCTTTTGTGAGGAAGGAAAAAATGTTGTTGATGTTCCCGACTAAAATTCAAGATTGGTTTGTTTTATGTGTTCTCCCAAAATATTTCGCGTTTATCATTGTCCATTCGTGAGCTGGACTCGTTCAAAATAACCTCAATAAATCAGGTTTTTCTTGAATAAAATTCACCATGAGAATGGTATTGAGAAAAAAAAACGCTAGAAATCAAAATCCGACCCGAGCCTTTTCAAACCATATTAAAAACTTGCAATATGACCCACAATAAAGGACAGATTTATACTATTTTAGTGCAATTTTTGATGCATTTTTTATAAAAACCGCAATAACTTCCACATTTTTAGTTAAGCTGGTATAACAAGAAGCGATAACCAAAACATTAATAAAAATTTAATTTTTTACTCAAAAAATATTTCTGCAGATTGTCACCAACTACAATATATTGATATGACAGTTGATGACAATTTTATTTGAGTGAAATTTTAACTTTTTGTTTATATTTTTGTTATTACAATTATATATATATTATTATTATTATAGTTATACAGCCTTAAGAAAAATAGTCAGTGTCTGCAGAATTTCTTAAAATTTGGAGAATTTTACCAAAATCCCACTTTAAAAATAAAAGAATTTAAATGACATGACGATAGCCGGTGACGTATGTGCAAAATTCATTATTCATTTCATCCTGCAGAGTTGCAGTAAGAATTGTCTCAATTGTTGTTCGAATGCATTGCTTTAAATCATCCATTTTTTTGATTTGGTTTGTAAACTTCCAGATGAAATAACCCCACAAGAAAAAGATAGGTGCAGTGAGGTCACGAGACTTTGGGGGCCAACGAAATGTCGAATGTCTAGAAATCACCTTCTTGGGGAACTTTCGCAGCAATTCTCTCTCATAGCAGGACTTGGCTATGTGACAAAGTCGCATCATCCGATGCAGTTCTGCATAGAATAAGTCCTTTAACAACAGCATTAAGTAGCATGGTAGCAATATTCATCAGCCACCCGTATTTCGCAGACAAACTAAAAAACAAAACCAATAATTTTTGGAAAATATAACCATATACGGTCTCCCAGTTTTGCCCAAAGTCATGCACTTTTTATGGGTCCCCAAAGACCGAGGCCAAATTTTTACAAAAAGTGATCATTTTCTCAGGCACATATCTTGCAAACCGTTTGGAAATTTGCAAATTCCTCTCTCTAAGGCAAAAACGTTCAGGTCCATTGGTAGCAAACCGTTCAAAATGCAAGGAAACAATCAACTACAAAAATGTACCTAAGATCTCAGTAAACAACTTCTGAGAACATATGAACTTCCTAGGAATGATTCGTAACACCGTTTAGGTAGGAAAAATATATGTCACGCAGGACAGTTTCTGTTAATGGTCAGTCCGACTACAGTGCGTGTGAGTGATATTATCCTTAATCAACAGCAAGTATACGCTACCTACACACACTACACCCTATACGATTTTTTGACGAGATTTGTGTAAAACACGGGTATTTTTTGTCTTTTATCATGTATATGTTTATATTTTCATGACTTAAATTACACACAGTGAAACAAAGTGAAAATTAAAAAAAAACCAAGATAAATAATTGCTAATTCGACAATATTTCAACATATTTCGTTCATATCATATTTGGATTCAGCGTATCGCTGCGAAGTCTTTCGAAATTGACCCCAAAGATTCCAGTCTAACAATGGAATTGACATGTGGAATATTTTGAGCCATTACCAGAAATCTAGTTTTTTATATAGGGTCCGCCATCTAACGTTTTTTTTCAACTATTCAACCGTTGGACTATTATTTGTGGGGTGCCCTCAGCCACTAGTTTTTTATAGCATTTTCAAAAAAAAAGTTATTTGTTGAAATATGTGGTTTCTAGAGCGGAAAAAGTAAATCATAGGAGACATTGGTATGGGGTCCGCCATCTAACGTTTTTTTTCAACTATTCAACCGTTGGACTATTATTTTTGGGGTGCCCGAGGCAGCCATTTGAATTAAATTATTTTCCATTATTAACCGGAAGGATTGTACTTTCAAATAAAAAAAGAAATTTGAGAAAATATTCAGTAGTTTTTTTAAGTTATTTGGCGGACCCTATATATATTTTTTTGGATTTTGGTATAGCGCTATCAAACTCCGTCAGAAATTTTCTTATTACATTTATTTTCAACAAGATCTTATTTGAACCAAATTGCAATACCATAAAAACTTGTCATGTTTATTTTGGAAAACAACTACAATTTCTGAACCAAATTAAATTTTTGATATTATATAGAGAAAAAATGAGTTAAAATACAGAAAAAATAAGACAATTAAATATATGTGTTCAGTATATATCTTGAATATCTTTTTGAGTCTGAACTACAGGGACCTACAACTTTTCGGACGATACCAATATCATTGGAATCACGTTATAAAGTCATTGCATCTCTTACATAAAAATCCAATGTATCAATTTTGGAACAGAGTACAAGGTTTTACTATGAGCTACGGTAAACGCTACAATACCGGAAGGAACTAGTAGAATGCATGTGCCAAATTTCAACGAAATCGCAAGGGATAGATTTTCAAAAATATAGTTTTTTTAGGACTCTAAAGCGTCGAAAATTGTAAAAAACCCGCATAATCCCGAAAAGAATTCCAATAAGCAATGTTTTTTGTTTGCGAATGATCAAATGTGCATCAATCCAATGACTGGTAATTTTTCAGACGACAAGCGGTCCAAAATCGATGACCCGGATGCCTAAATTTACTATTTAAGTCGTCATCATAACAGAGAGGTAGTGGTACTTATTTAATAGATTTTTAAGTGAGGCTATTCTATGTTAAGGGAGTGCATAACCATCTGGATCTCAACCACTAGGCTACATGAAAACACTGAAATATAAGTTATTATTTATGATTATGTGATTTTAAATCTCCCAGAAGATATATGTAAAAATAACATAAAAGCCGATTAAAACGAAAGAGAAGATTTTAAAAATAATTTAACAAAACCCTAGAGATCTCACATCTTCATCATTTTTAATTGCTTGTATGGTCAAATGAATGGACGATAGAAACAATTTGTGAAAAGTGATTTTTTAATTATGCAAGTGGCTATTATTTTTGGGAATCATCACCATCATCATCATAAAAAAATCCATTGTTAATTTAAGACTTTGACTTTTGAACCATGAAAATGCCGGCTGAAGATGACTACTTAACACGCCAACAACATTGACTAATTAGTTGGAAAATTCTATATTTATTCATATTATGCAAGAGGCGATTCAAACACTGACTGAGAATGAGTATGGGCTTGGCAGAATCGGCCTAACATTAAATATTTATATCGAGATTATTGTGAAGGGAAACTGGAGGGCCACCACAACTGAACGTTATACTCGGCTGTGAAATATATGCGTACATAATAATTAATTTAGGCCCCTTGAAGATGGAACAACAGGAACAAATATAAATACATATGTAGGTATGTGTGTTTGCATTGACGTACACACATACATATATATAAGAATATACATAATGGACTTAATGACGAATACCCAGAATTATACGAAAATAAAAATGCTCACATTAATTTGTTGGCGTGAATACCAGGGGAAAGGAAGACATTTTAATTTCCAGAGATTCATACGTCCGCCGTCCCTTATTATTGCGGACAACAACAACAACACCAGCAAATTTTATGGCCAATTCGACCATTCTTCAATTATGCTACGCCAACCCAATCACCATTTCGTGCCCGGTATTCAAAAAACGGATAATTAACGAAACATATTCATATGAATACACCATGTTGTAATGTTGGTAGGGGTGGAGTGAGTAAGTGTGGGTGCGTGTATGTGTGCGTGTAGGTACATGTGTAAGTTGCTTGTTTTTGGTGTTGCTGCCAGTTGTTGTCATTGCGGTCCGTTTCGCCACCATTGCTCCTGCGATGCGCCGGCTAACAAATGAATATTTTTTGTTAATGAATTAAATTAAGTTGTGCCTTATCTGCGGCACCCATACATGCGAGGCCCAGGCCCAAGCCCCAACCTCATTGGCACATACAATTATTCTTCTTCTTTTTCGAGTAATCACGGCAGCACACACACACTCACTGATACGTGTGCCGAGCACACATTCATTTGTCGAGTATAAAATTTATAACAAAATTTGAATTGCAAATTTTGGCCCCCCGTAAAAATGTACTCACTCGTATGTGTGTGTGTGTGAGCCAGCGAGTGAGTGAGACTTTCAAAGTCCTACATTATCATACATTAGTGGATGACGTCGACGACGACTCACTTCCGAGAAAGGCCCATTAACTACAATCAACCGAAAATGGAAATTGCCTCAATTCAAGAGGCAATTATAAAAAAGGGTCATAAATAACTACAAAACACACAAGAAATTATGCAAACACAAGCAAAAGAAGAACAAGAACATGAAAAAAGAAAAACAAACTGAAACGAAACGAAACGGCTCAAATCTCAATCACCAGCCTAAATATAAGCGGCCGTGGCAAGCAGCCCATACGCCCACACTTCAACAAGCCGCCAACAACATTTCAAATCCGATAAAAGGCCTAAAGAGTCATAAGTGGCTGTTTTCTATGCTAAGTTTGAATGTTCAAATGTTCACATATGTATGCAGGTGGTACATTAGGGTAGCGGGTACATTAGGGTGTTTTGTCAAGATGTCAATCAAAATGTGGAACAGGTAAATAACTCGAAGAAACAAAAAAGAAAAATAATTTAGGAACTTTAAATGGATTTTGTTTTGTTGCCTTAAAGTCAACAACACAATGACTGGTAATTTTTCTGTCAAAAAGCGGTCCAATATCGATGACCCGGATGCCTAAAATTACTATTTTCATGCCATCAGGAATTAGGAAAATTTTCTAAGTCGCCATAATAGCAGAGAGGGTGTGGTACTTCTTTAATTTATTTTTAAGTGAGGCTATCCTATGTTAACAGAGTGTATATTCATCCGGATTTGTCTTTTTCTACACTATAAACCACTTATATTGGTAACTAACTCTGGGGAAAAAAGAAAAAAAATATGGACTTAAATTTAAAAAGTTTTTAGTTCGCAAACGATTGCCTATCATTTACATTGCCTTAAAGCCCACAATCCAATGGCTGGTAATTTTTCTGACGATAAGCGATCCAATATCGATGACCCGGATGCCTATTTTCATGATATCAGGAATTAGGAACAATGTCTAAGTCGTCATCATAGCAGAGAATAGTGGTACATCTTTATTAATTTTTAAATGAGGCTAACCTATGTTAACGGGGTGTATACTAGGGCGTACCTCAAAAAAAAGTTCGCCGTACACCTTCGAATATGAAGTATTATTGAAAGGTAGTTTCAAAAAAAAAATTTTTATTTTTTTATGCCGAACGTAGGGGTCGCGCTTTTACATTTTTCTATATAACTTGTATTTATAAACGGATTTTAAAGTGTGATACATCGATGTTTTTGTCTCGACGAGGCCGATTTTTTTGTCTTTGAAGTCATTGAGCTCAAGCACCCCCTTCTGGTACTTACCCATCATTTCTCAGTTGCTACTACCCTAATGTACCACTCTAATAATCGAAAATTAAAGCTCGCATAAAATCATGAATCATGTTTGAGCTCAATGACTTCAAAGACAAAAAAATCGGACAAAAACATCGATGTATCACACTTTAAAATCCGTTTATAAATGCAGAAGTTATATAGAAAAATGTAAAAGCGCGACCCCTACGTTCGGCATAAAAAAATAAAAAAAATTTTTTTGAAACTACCTTTCAATAATACTTCATATTCGAAGGTGTACTGCGAACTTTTTTTTTTTTTACTTGTAACCTGGTACGCTCTAGTGTATACCCGTCTGAATTTCTATTTTTCTGCACTATAAACAATTTTTGGCTACATGAAGACTCAAAAAAAATGGTTTTTATTTATCTTTCCTTTTGAGCCACTGTGCGAAAGATGATGTGATTTAAAATTGGGCCTAAAAAGGAAAATGAAAAATAAAATAATCAAAAATAAAAACATTATTCTTTAGAATTGTTCATAATCTCACGCCAGGTCGTCCAGAAAATTAAACAAATATTTGCAAAATATTTTAATAAACCAATGTACAGAGAAATTCCCAAGATATCGCCATCATTGCAGATAGGGAGTGGTACTTCTTTAATAAATTTTTAATTTAATAAATTTATGTTAATGATCTGGATTTCTCTTTTTCTGCACTATAAACCACCTATTTTAATTTATTTGGCTACATGAAGACACAAAATAATTATTTTATTTAAAATTGGGGCCTAAAATGGAAAATTAAAAATAAAATAATAGAAAATTAAAACATTATTATTTTGAATTGTTTATAAACTCAAGGCTGGTAGTCCAGAAAATTAAAAAATATTTGCAAAATCGCCATTATAGCAGAGAGGGAGCGGTACTTATTGAATACATTTTTAAGTGAGGCTATCCTATGTTAACGGAGTGTATATTCGTCCGGATTTCACTTTTTCTGCACTATAAACCATTTATTTTAATTTATTTGGTTACACAGAAAAATATTTTTTTATTTATCTCTCCTTTTGTGAGAGTAATTTAAAATTGGGACCCGCATGGAAAATTAAAAATAAAATAATAAAAAATAAAAACATCATGCTTTTAAATGGTTCATAATCTCAATATAGGTTCTCCGGAAAATTAAAAAATACTTGCAAACTATTTTAATACCCCCCTTGTACAGAGTAATTCTCAGATCAAACACGCCAATGATAAAAAAATTCTCAAACTTTTCCATAAAATCATTTGTTACAACAACCCTAATATTTCTAAATAAGTCTATACGACAGCCATATATTTGGTATACATATCGTACATATATGCACGATATATATCCATCTGGATTTTTCTTTTTTGCACTATAGAAAATTATTTTTATTTATTTGTCTAGATTAGAAACACAAAAAACTAGTTTTTATTTATCCCTCCTTTTGTGAGAGTAATTTTATAATTGGGACCTAAAATGGAAAATTAAAAATAAAATAATAAAGAATAAAAACATTATTCTTTTGGATTCATTCATAATCTTAAGGCAGGTCGTACAGAAAAGTAAACAATTTTTGCGAACTATTTTAATACCCCCAATTTACAGAGGAATTCTCAGACGTCCATAAAATTCTCTAGCTTGTCCATAGAATCATTTTTTACACTCAACCTAATATTTATAAATAAGTCTGTACAACAGCCATATATTTCGTATATATATCGTACATATATCGTACATATGTGTATCGTTATCGTATCGTATGTGTATGTTATTTATATTTACATATTTACCTCATACTCTTGCGTACATCCTGTGGCTGAGGTGGCCGTGGCCGATGTTTGCAAACGACCACAATACCAGCCACAATAATCGATGTCACGATGACCGCTCCGATGGCCACCACGGCAGCCAACAGCAACAAGGTGGACTGTTTTTCGGGACCGCCACCTATGCTGGCGCCCGCTCCATTGGCCGCCACGCCGACATTACTGCTGACATGATGTGTTGTTTCGGCAGGTGTTGGATCCTCGGAGAGTATGGATTCATCTGAAAGCAGTAACATTAAGACGATTGTAGTTAAACAAACATAAAATGTGTAATTAATTACGTACAAAATGGTCGGGGTGACGTATGAGTGATCAAGGCAGAAAAAAAATAAATGTAAATCATACGCCAGCACGTCCCCGCCCTGTTCACACCTGCACACAAATTCATTCTCACACGCACAAAATCATTTGTCCTATTAGCTCGGGAAGATTTATATGCCTCAAAAACATATACAATTTGCAACAGATACATACATTTATTTATGTACAATATGCCGCATATAATTCTTACAATTCGTACCATACTTTTGAAAAGTGTTCGTTTCCACCCTCCACGCCACCTGATATGCTTGGTTGCTGTTGTAAGAGGGCCAAGTTTTTAATTTTTTTTTCACTTTCTCATTCAAATAAGTAATGTTTCATGTTTGTTTTTTGATGTTAGACATTTTACAAAGAAAATTTGGCAACAAAAATGATGAAGTTGTTTTTCTTTGGAGTTGAGGTTAAATTGTTTGCAATTGAAAACTTTTTATTACTCACAAAAATTCGCCCGATTACAGTGATTTCAGGGACGGGATTTGTAGGGTCTCTCGAGAAAAAATGATTTGTTAAAGCAAATATCTTGAAGGTAAGTTTGGATATTATTTGTCGAAGAGAAGTATAATCGTAAAATCCTCATTAAGGTTGGTATTTGAGGAAAATTAATTAATAATAATTGGCCATGTAAATGATTCAATGAAAAATAGCTCAAGAATATGAAAAAATTACCCAAAAATCTCATTCAAACATGGGCGATAATTCAAATAG
Organism: Polietes domitor; assembly: GCA_947397865.1. Classification (NCBI taxonomy): domain Eukaryota; kingdom Metazoa; phylum Arthropoda; class Insecta; order Diptera; family Muscidae; genus Polietes; species Polietes domitor. The sequence continues at coordinate 252,621,190 of OX377618.1, read as the reverse complement.
ATATAGACTACAAATTTCGTATTTCAAAACGGACTTGCTTAGAATTTATTTTTTATTGGTGCCGTTTTAAAGGTATTAGTCCAACTAAAAAAGGTTTTTTCATAGAAATAGACTTTTGACATCCAGAGAGTGGGCGATTTTTATGAAAAATAAATTGATTTTATATTTTCGATTGTGAGTAGTTGAAGGAAAATATTGTTCAAAATGCATTTTTGCATTTTCTTAATAGCTGATGAACGTATTTTGTTTTTTTCTAAATCTTACAAATATTATTTTTAACTAACTTATACATATTTAAAATTTAAAGATGAATATTTGAAAATTTTCAAGTTATTAGTGGGCAAGAAGAAACATTATTAAAACATTTTCGGTGAAAGTTTTTTCATAACAATTTAGTTTGGACTTTAATATTCTCCGCATTTCCAGATTCTTTTTTATTTTCTTTTCTTAAAAAGTGTGTAACATTACATTTTTACATTTTATTCAAAAAAGAATTACTTTTTTGCTGATTTTTTGAAGTATTTCCTACTAAAAATATTTTCAACAATTACTTTTGGGTGAAATTTGCTGAAAGCAGCCGTAGTTGATATGATTTAGAAAGGATAACATCTTGTAACTAGGACCACAAGAAACATTTTCTCTGCAAATCCATTTTTGGACATACACCAGAGTCAAACAAATCTTAGAACGAATTTAATTTTATACATTTCCCCTCTCCAGGAAATTTCCTTTCGTTTGATTACCCCTAATGTATATGGGCCATTTTTGGATATTCTGGTGCCCTTACGATCTTGCTTCAATTTTTGATTTCATATTAATGTAAATCTTAACAAGAAAAATTGCCCTACCATATGAATGATTTTTATATTGGGTAATATTTAATTTATTTTGCCCACTTTTTTGCTTAGGCGATTTTTCATTTTTCTCTGGGGTCGTTATTCTTTTGGGGATATAGAAATCAAGTCACAATGGTATTTAAATTGCACCGACTGGCTTCCATATTTATAATGATTGCAAAAACTTGAACATTTTTTGTAAAAGATACTTTTAGGGGCAATATTTTTTCTAGCATTTATTATACCCTCCACCTCCAGGATGGGGATATACTAACTTTGTCATTCCGTTTGTAATACCTTGAAATATCGACCTGCGACCCTATAAAGTATATATATTCTTGATGGTCATAAAATTCTAAGACGATCTAGCCATGTCCGTCCGTCTACAGAATGCACGCCAGCATCTAAACGAAAGGAGCTAGAACGTTCAAATCTTCCATAAATGCGTCTTAGTCGTAGATCGGTTGGGATTGAAATGGGGCGAAATCGGCCCAAAAGGGAAAAATTTTTCCCTCACAAGGACTAAAAATACCCAAAATAATCCCTAATATTTTGCTTGATATTTGGTATGCGCATTCCCCTTATAGCGAGAACGTATTTGTAGGGGGTGAAATGGGGCAAAAAAGGGATAAAATGGTACATATTAAACGACAACAGCTAGAAACACGAAATTCGGTGTGTACATTCCTCTAATTGAGTAGATACATAATATAAAAGTATTTTTTCCAAATTCGTACTTTTAAGGGGTAAAATAGGAATAGAGGGATAAAAATGGTACCAACCAAACGGCAGTACCTAGAATAATGAAATTCGGTGTATACATTCCTCTGATTGCATAGATAAATAAAATACACGGATTTTTCAAAATTCGTACTTCTTGGGGTTAAAATGAAAAAAGGGGTTAAAAGTAGTTCCAATCTAATGACCGCAGCTAGAGTCATGAAATTCGGAGTAGACATTCCTCTGACTGCGAAGACACGGAAAATAGACGAATTTCTCGAAATTAGTACTTTCAAGGGATACAATGGTACAGAGGGATGAAAATAGACTGCATAGACACGCAAAATTATTTTTTTTTCCAAATTCGTACTTTTTCTTTTACGGCAAAAATTGGTTGAATTATGAAGTTAGGTTATTTTGCACTATGTAAGTCTGATAATGGTTTTTTAAAATTTGTACTTTTGATATTCAAATAGAATGGAAATACAACCAACTGTAGCACCCACTATCTACCAATATTTATGGCTTTGAAAATATTTTTCAAAATATAAATAGAAGAATAATTATTTTTTGAATTGACGTATTGGTAGCCTTGCCTTATAAGCGTGGTTTGAAATAATTAAAATATTATATTTATTTATAAAATTAATTTTTCAATATTTGTATTTGTTTTGGTTTGGCTATATTAAAAAAAATATATTTTCCTGTAATATTACTGCCCTTCTACGAAAACCGACAACCTCTGTGGAATGCAATCCATGGTGGAGGGCATATAAAGTTCGGCCCGGCCGAACTTAACTCCGATTTTACTTGTTTGTACCTTAAAATGGATGTAATAGAGCAAGGACGATGTTCTGTAACGAATTAGTATTTAATATTAATTTCTCTTTGATGTTGATTAGACCAATCATGTAAGCCTCGGGATTAAGAACGATTTTCTTTAATGAATTAATATTATTATTGGTCTGATTTCAGATTACTATGTATCCATTTAATTGTTTGTTGTGAGAGAAAATTGATATTAATTGTACCTTAAGACCAATAACAAAAGATTTCAATAGTAAATTTAATAAAATCCTGAAAATATGCATTGCAAAATACACATAATACAATCAGTCGGTAAGTTTATAGGAATGATTTGCAAGGATATTTGGAATGATTGAATAATTAACAAAAAAACGGCAAGTCATTATCCCCTGATCTGTTAGCAAATGTTTAGATGATATATTGAGCCTTAGTTATTTATTAAATTATAAGAGCTGATTGCCATCGATTAAAAATACAAGAAGTCTTATCTGAGATTTTGAAATCAAAAAAATAAAAATTTGCATATGGATGTTGGGCGGGGCTCTGCCAATTTGCATTTAATTGTGAACTCAAATAAAATCACTGGAAATGGTTTGTGTTAAGGTATATATTAAAATAATAAATATATGACTATTTTTCAATTACATGGGAATTTGGCGGTTTTAACCAAAAACTGTTTGTGATCTAATTTGACAATATAAGGGAAATTCTAAGGTTCTAGCTCGTTACCTTTTTATTTCTGACGCTGTTTGTTGGGAAATGTTCCACTGTGGAAAGTGGCAAAACCTTAGATTGGTTCTAAGCTCAGGCATTATATTGGGTCGATGTTGGCTGTCAAATCGACCATTTTGTATAAGAGGCTCATATTTTGATAAGAGGGCCATTTTTTAATAATAGGACCATATTTGGATAAGTGGTTATGTTAACAAACAAAATTGTCATATTTGGAACTTTTCAGCCATCTTCCTACGATCAAAAAGAGGACGATTATTTTCTTGAGTGTATCGATTTTCCATGACTTATAATTTTTCATAATGCTCAATCCGGTTTGGATTTATAAATAAATTCTGAACGCACACTGCTGCTGAGATCTCGTTATTAAACCTCCCCACACCACCAACACCACAAACTATAATTCTTAATCTGAGACACACTCTGCTCTCATAAGAGGATCATTTATGACATGGAAGGCATACTTATGGCACATTAGTGTGTGCGCGTGTGTGTATGTGTTCGCATAACGAACATATGGCGAATATTTATGTGGCTCAGTGTATTTTGAGCCAGAGAGTCTCCTTCCGCTTATACTTTAATCATTCCACTTTCAATTAGCTGGCAAACGCCCCAGCTCCTTCCCCATCCCCCCATCCCACCCTGCAGACAAAAGCAGACATAAAACACAACAATAGCGCAAAAACCAGAAGCAAATCATCGTGCGAAACACATAATTCATAGCACACGGAAGTAATACCAAACAAATTTACGCCTCAGTGGAAATACACACCGCAGCAGAAATTCACGACGCCTCCTATAACAAGGCAAGGCAGGGCACGGCAAGACAAGGCGGCGAGCGCAAAAACTTGCAATAAAACGAATGCTGGGGCAGGACCACGGGACCGGTAAAGAAGTTGTTGCAAAAACAAACCTCATGTTGGCGGAAATTGGGGTTGGGGTTGGGGTTTGGTTCTTGTAACTGGGAACAAATGAAATGAAATAAAATGTAATATGAATTATTTGCAGGAAATGTGCCTGTAGTGTGTAGCTATACAAACATACTCCTAAGCACATACACATACATCAGGCCTGCAGAAGAGTGCTAAAGCGAAAAATCTTTTCACCTGAGGCATTCTGACTGTTTGCAAAAGAAAAAAAGCTTGAAAAAAAAACACAAAGAATTTATTACAATTTGGTGTGCCCTACATTGCTCGGAAATCAAAGGAAGTCCGGTGGAGTGAGAAAAGGGTGGGGTGCTGCAAGAATGAATAAGTCTTTTTTCCGGTAATGAAATCATTACTCTGCCACGAATTGGCCTATCCAGCAGACTCCAACCTGGCTCAAAATTGCATGAACATGAAATTTTTAAGACCAGCACACACACACATGCTCGCCAAATATACCAAATGTTGTCTCCACTGCCGTACGTTCATGCGTTCATGTAAGGAAGGCACCAACAACTTCCGGTGACTTCTTCACTTACACATTTGTTGCGGAAGTTCTATAATTCGAGAGATTAGATGCCGGTGCTGCGGGATGCATAGCCTACGGTTCGAGTGGATATGAAAATTTGCAGAGAGGTTAAAATGCTGTTCAAAATTTGCCATAAATTATTTTATATGTTTATATATGGTATACACTCAGAAAGCCATAGCTATCATTTAGAGGCGTATGCTTTCACCTAGGCCTAGTTTGTGACACAGTGCATCAAAATATTTATGGGAACAGTGTTCTGAAATTAGATTTGAAAATTATGAATGCCCTTAAAGAAACATTTATTGAAGCCATAACATAGCTGTTGATCCAAAAATTATTTCGTAATAAAATCAAAAGTTGATCGAAAGGCAGTTTAAGAAAATAATGCAAATTTTTATTCTGGTCTAGGTTGGGCGCCAGAAAATAACTAAACATAAATAAATACTGGATTTACTGAATACTGGATTACAGGACAGAAATTTACTTTTTTGACTAATGTGATATGATGATTGCTTGATGTGATAAATCTCATCTGGAGTTATCAGTAACTTGCTTGTATTTGATATTGGCAAAAGCAAGTCCGTCTCATTAAAGTACCTTATTGCTACTGTTTTGTTGTTGCTAAGATTTAAAAAAATCAATGAAGGATTTATATTGAAATAGCTTGGTAAAAACATCACCACCTCGTGGAGATTGATTTCAAAGTCAAGAAATGAACTTTAGTACATTTTGAATTCTTTAAAATTTGAATTGAATGAAAGAAATTCGTTAAAATTTCGAGAATTCCTTTAAAAATGCTGTTCGGACATTTTTAAAAAATTACAGGCAATTAAGAAAAAAAATATATTTTTTGATATTTCATAAGTTTATATTAAAATAGAAACAATTTGCTTGAAACGCAGCACAAAAAATATATCTCTATCTCATAACACAACAAATTCACGATTTTTTAAATTAAATTACGAACAGATTTAAATCGGAAATATGGAATTAATATTCAATTTAAAATATGTGGTTTCTAGATCAGAAAAAGTCAAATCGGGAGCGAAATTTTAATGGGAGATATATGTAAATCTGAACCGATCTGACCTATTTTTACCACAGGTGTTCCTAGTTTAAATATATGATGCTTTGCCAAATTTGAAAACAATCTGATAAAATATGTGGTTTCTAAGGCGGAAAAAGTCAAATTGGGAGCAAAATTTGGTCCAAATGCACCATAGATATTTCCAGTTTTATTATAAGGCACTGTGCCAAATTTGAAGCAAATCGAGTAAAATATGTGGTTTCTAGAGCGGAAAACGTCAAATCGAAAGCGACATATGTATGCAGCCTATATCTAAATCTGAACCGATTTTCTTTAAATTAAATATGGTTCGTCCTTGGACCTCTAACTAACACGTGCCAATCGGACTATAATGGCGCCCTGTACTTTGATTACAAGAATAGATGGACGGACAGACATACAGACGGACATTGCCAAATCGATTATAAAAGTGATTCTAAGTCGATCGATATACTTAACAATGGGTCTATCTGGCTTCTTTTTGGGTGTTACAAACAAATGCACAAAGACATAATACTCTCGTGGAGTGTATAAAAGATACCATGTAATGGCAACAAGTCCAACATATAAAGGTATATGTCGTTGTATATATTATTATAGTACATTGCGATACGGTCATTCAACCGTCGTCATTCAAATGTTTATATTTACAAAGAGTCGAAGGATACTCCAATAGGTCTCTATGTTTGTGGCATCATTGATAAGTTTATGACAAGGGCTTCTTTTCATGAAAATGATGTTATTACCGCCATTTACGATGCACAGAAGGACTGTGGTTGGTCTGCTGTACGCTACCTTTCTCCCATTGGATATCTTAGAGAAAATCCACCTAATTTTGATTTATCAGTGTCTATACGTTCTGAGTTCTACAGGAAGTCTCTTCTTGGCACACATAGGGGATAGCGTTAATGTAACGGATACATAACTCTTGATATGCTCTTGTTTTCTCTCATTTTATTATTATTTTCTTTTTAATTTTAAGTTTTGGTTTTATTTAGATTTAATTTAGAATTCAGATTAGTTTTCGAATTCAGATTGCAAAGTCCCGGGAGCAAGGACGATATTCTATACTACTTTAATAATATTTATATACAAACCACTTATTGGAAAAGCATGGTGCTGTACAAACATCGATATTTTTCATTTAGATAATACATTATAGTCTTAAGTAATTTCTTGTTCATCGAATTAGTTAAAATCTGACATTGTTTTTAAAAAGGCTCAATAAATCTAATCTAATCTAATCTAATCTACATTGCGATACATTGGGAACAAGAGCAAACAATTATTTAGATTTTGGAGCTACTGAGGGTGCAATAAAGTAAACATCAGTCGATAAGTTCAGAGGAATGATTTGGCAGGATATTTGAAATGAATTATTAATTAATAAAAAACTATAAGTCATTATTTATATTTTTTTATAAGCGCTGGTTATCATCGATTAAAAGATACGAGAAGTTTTATCTGAGATTTCGAAATCGTTAAAAATAAAAGTTTATATATGGGCTTTGGGAACAGTACTACGAATATTCCCTTAATTTATCCATATATATTTATATTATATTACATTACATATTATTATATTTATATGTGGCAGTTAGAATGATAGTTGTCTAAGTCACACTTTTTCCGTTCTTAGATATGCAATGGTTTATGTTTGAGTCAATTGAAAATTATTTTTCCACTGAAGCACACATTTTTTTCTTAGAATATCCTACAACTATATCGAACTTTTATAAAAAAATTCGACAACGTTGGTAACTCTAATGGAACCACTAATTTCAGAGGATGTACTGATTTGAAAAAATTTAACACACACAATTTTTAATTTTTTTCGCAAAAGTAATATTCCTTACCAAAAATGAAAGAAAGCAAAAATATTTTCTATCAATTTTTTTTAAAACAATATATTAATATTTACAGGTTGTTCGTCTAGAAACTTTATATTAAAATTATTTTTTACTTTTCAAATAATTTCATTTTATATTTTATGTTATTGTTATTCAAATTATCTTAATCACCTAAAATGGACATTATATAAAAAAAATATTTATTTGCATCGCCACACATCGATATAGTGTGACTTAGACTACTTTCAAACTATTACTAAAGACAATTTTGGTGTGCATAAAATGAGAAACGTCATTGTATGGGTACATCTATATATATAAAAATCAATGTATGGGAGTATGTCAGTTTGTCTGTATATAACGTATTGGACGCCAAACAGGTGGACCGATTCGACTGAAAATTTTACTGTAACTAACCAGTGGACAGAGGATGGTTCCTGGCTATACTAGATCATGATAGGACAGAGGAGCGCGGTACTGCCCACACAAACTATATTTTAAAATTATCATGTTATTTTCAAAAGCATACGAAGTAGGTGGATAGGGAAGAATGAACCCGTGCAACGCAGGGTAAAATAGCTAGTTTTTTATAAATTTTAAAAATAAAAGTTCTTAAATTAGAGATATGATCAAACTAAAGAGTAAATTGGGATATTTAATTTTTCACTTAGACCACTATCATTCTAACTGGCACATATTATAATATATTAAAATAATAAACATATGACTATTCGATATGATGAAATCCCACGACTTTTAGAAACGCATTCTTTCACTTTCAGTTCTTCTTCTGAAAACTGACTATTATTGCAATTTCTCTGATAATGTGTTTCTTCATGTCTAATATAAATTAAAAAATAATTCCACGAGCTCGTGGAATCTTTTGGAGAAACTTTACAAGGCTTGTAACTCACAAATGTCGGCAGTATTAATTAGGTTATACCATTGTAGGTCTTATCCTGACCCAAGGTTGTCTCGGTGGTAAGCGAGCTCATCAAATACATTTATAAAACCTTCCGGATATGAAAAACTCGTCAACTTCCCATTTACCTTTAGTACGATATTGCTCGTATTCGGGAGGCACTTTTCTGCAAATAAACTAAGCAAATTTGGTTCGGACTTCTGGTAAGGCAGAGGTGCTCACAAAAAACACAAGAAATTGCACTACATTGACTTCATAAGTTGTCCCAATGACAACCCCACCATGGCGAGGCATATTCTTTAAGAAATATGTTACCTTCCCCCCAACTAATGGTCATAAAATGGTGACAGCGAGACTGTGTCATTTAGATTCTCTCTTCTTTACCCCACAAACAGATTCTAGTGATGGGCATATTTGCTTAAGTTAGACACGGCCCTTCAGCACTTCATTTCGGGGGCGGTGGCGGCGGCGGCGATGGTCTTGTTGTACCTAGGCTATTACTAACAATTTATGAAGTTCCTACACATATGTACATTTAAACGTATCTCTATGTACATACATATATACTATATATGTAGATACATACACACATATGTGTATAAACACATTTGCCAAACAATCCATTGGCCATATCCCTGTCCCTAACCCTAACTTGCATGTTGTTGTTTCAACAGAAGGTTCTTTCGGTTATCATGTAGAGCAAACAGTCTCTATGCTGGCTCCTGACGGCTAAATATGGTGTTGTTCCTAAATATTGCTGCTGCCATTGTTGTTATTGTTGTTGGTGATGTCCTGGTTTTATTTTACTTCTTCTTGCTGTTGCTTTTGTTGTTACTTCGGAGGCAATCTAAGCCATTGTTGAATGCCCGAGGTCAAAACATTGTGAATTTATGTAACAGGAACGTGTTTTTGCGTCATCATAAAATTCATTCGCCTACAGTGGGCTCCCGCCATGTGAAAGGTAAAACACCTGCCAGTTGGACATTATCTTCGCCCCTCGCAAAAAATTCTAAATTCCAATTCAACTTCTTTGCTTTAAGCTGAAGAAAACTGTAGCCCAAAAGATTTTAAATGATGGCCTCGCGAGTTCGTTCCTGAGGCTGTAACCGTTTTTGTGGCGACCACTGTAGTTACGCGCCGTATAGCTTATTGTGTGCTTTAGTAGGTGTTGTAACACACAGCATATGCTTTCATAAACATAAACCGACACACCAACCCACCTCACCCGCATCAACTCATCCACTCAACCAACCATTATCCCTACAAAATACACACACACACACTATATCATTCGTCCTTGCTACATGGGATAGCGTGGTGTACGTGGTGAAACAAATGTTTAGAGAGGTGTGCTCGCTCGGGCTGCGTGTATCACCAAATACCAACCAAGCCATTCTGTTCACAGGAACAATGGCATTACTTTGGATTTCCTGCCGCTCCATCCACCGCAACCTGTGCGGCCCTTTCCATCATCCTTGCTTCCTGTGTATTTCTGTGCGGTGGGGATGCGTGCATTTGCTTGTAAGTGTGTGTATGTGTTTGTGTTTATAATAAAAAGCAGAGGTTTTTATTATTTCGTCGTTGTTGTGATTAAAAAATTATTTCGAAATTTTAGTTTTATTCGCACACGTGTTCTTGCACACTCACGCAACACATTAGGACGAGCACATGAGGGTGAGTGAGTGTGTGTGTTTGTTTGTAACGATGCTCTTTGTTTGGCACAGGGATTTCTCATTTGGGCGGCTGGAATTAAAGGTAGTGGTGGCCATGTAGTAGTGGGTTATCGTATCTGCCACGTATAAGTTTAGCTTTTTTGAGGTAGTGTACAAATCTACTTTAATTTAATGAATACACACACAGATGTTGTGTATACCTATACAGAGTCGGGTATATTAGGCCAGGTCGAAAATCAAAGGAGAGAAATTGTGTAATATGTTCAATATTAATGCATTTTTAGTTTTTAATATCCTCATCCAGTTGCCTCTTCACAGGACTACAAAGTTCCAAAAGATGCAATTTTTCAAAAAATTGTTTTATATACTTGTTCGCACCCTATGATGAAGGTATTAGTGTCAAATTAAAGAGGAGAATATCCATTAAAAATACATCAAATATTGTACCTCTATCTGTCTGCGTTCAGCATTTGCATCTATTTCAAGTTTACCTCATAGTTTTTCTAGTTTATTCATATCTTCCATTTTAAGGGACAACTTTTTAAATGGTTGTTAATACTAAATTAAAACAGATAGAAGCTTGAAATTTAAAGTATTTTTAGCATATATTCTCTTTTTTGATTCGGCATTTATACAGGTGTCATAAGGTGCGAGTAAGTATTAAAAATAATTTTTGAAAATTTGTATCCTTTGGACATTTTTAGTCCTTTAAAGAGGCAACAGGATGAGAAAGAACGCCAATTAACTCTATTTCATCTATATAGTTTCAAATGCATATCATTTGGTGCAAGTGTAATATGGACTGACGGACAGTGGTTTCATTATAAATGAAAATCGCACCGGCGCACAGTGTGTTATCAGCGGCAAAAACTCCCAAATTTCATGAGCCCAAATCTCAACTTTACTAATTGAATTTTGCAAAGAACATTCCTATTTAGCATATTCTAAAATATTTTGCCAATATCGCTGTTATTTTTTTCATAAATTCTAAAATAGTTGCAAATTTCATCATAAGAGAGGTTACTTTATTGGGATGTATCTCGGAAACCATGTATCGTACTGAAATGTCGTTTAGTTCGTAGAAAATAGAAGCTCTTGAGGTGTCCTGTTGCATTTAAAAAGGTGTAATTACATTTTGCTTTCCTTTTCAGACAGAGGTTTACCTGAAGGTTGTATTTATTCAGTATTGGAAATTTTCTACAGTATAAAACTATATCCGCGAAGCCGACTGATGCCTCGGTATTTACAAATATTGTTTAACTATTGTCTTATTTATTAATTTTCAAAAGAATATTCTGCTTATAGCTGCCAACATCGATTTAATCACTGAAATGGTAAAACCTTCTAAGCCAAAAATGAAGCAATACTTTCTTCGTTGTTCTCTGTTAATGTATTTTGGAAAATTTACTTAAAGCATACTTTAGGGATGTAAGTTTTCTTGCGAGCGCATGTAAATATTGGGTCAATATTAATCCTAAGTTGAGTATAAAGCTATAATAGTCGTGTGTCATCGACAAATAAAATAATTTTTATAAAAAATGTCGAAAATCGTAAAAACCCAAAAATATATGTGGGTTCAATGAAATGAAATCACTGGTAATGATTTGTATATACATATATATTAAAATAAGAAATTTATGACGGGTTTTTCATTTTAACTAACATGGAAGGTTTGTGTATTTCTGGGCGGATTTAAACAAAACAAGTAAGAAGGCGTTAAGTTCGGCCGGGCCGAATCTTATATACCCTCCACCACGGAGTGCATTCCACAGTATTACCAGCAGATTAAAAAATGTCGACTTTACATAGAAGCACAGTACCATATTACGAAAATTGTGATATTTTTATGCACATTACTATATTTGTTTACTATTTCAAACTATATTGTATACTTATGCGCACTGTTTAGAATCGACTACTATATATAAATAAAATGCTGAAATTGTGAAAGTGAACATGCCTAAATATTAGGCGATTTTCAGTCGCCATTAGAAAGAAGCATTTTCAGATACAAACAAAGTGATAAGAAAAGTATAAATTTTGTTTTAGTTTTTTCGTTTGCATTTTTTTGGTCTGTAATCAATATTTGATTTGAACTGGGATATTGAAAAGACTTTTGACATGGTCGAAATCATGATCGTGGTAGTCTGCAGCCAAGTAATAAATGTCACCATGCCATTTGTAAATAAATTTGCATTCTATTAAATATAGAAGCAAAATGGTCTTGAGCCAGGACAATATCCCAGTTCAAAAGTATAAATTTTAAAAATATCCCCATTCTCCGCCCAAATGTACAAATTTCGAAAAAACCCTTTTTCCCTTCATAGTCAGAATGTATACACCGAATTCCATGATTCTATCAGCGGCCATTTTGTTGGTACCATTTTTATCCCCTTTTTCCAATTTTGCCCCCTCAAGGGTACGACATCTAAAAGTACGAATTTTGGAAAAAACGTTTTATTTTTCGTGTCTACGCAGTCAGAGGAATGTATACTCCGAATTTCATGATTCCAGCTGCTGTCATTTAGTAGGTACTATTTTTATCCCCTTTTTCCATTTGAACCCTAAAAAGTACGAATTTTGGAAAGATCTTTTATTTTACGTGTCTACGCAATCAGATCAATGTATATATCGAATTTCATTATTCTAGGTGCAGCCGTTAGGTTGGTACTACTTTTATCCCTCTATCCCCATTTAACCCCTTAAAAGTACGAATTTAGAAAAAATACTTTTATATCACGTATCTGCTATATTAGAGGAATGTACACGCCAAATTTCGTGTTTCTATCTGTTGTTGTTTGATAGGTACCATTTTTATCACTTTTTGTCCCATTTCGCCCCCTACAAATAAAAATCACTCTATGGTGCCCTTTTATGCTATAAAGGGAATGCGCATTGCAAATATCAAGTAAATACAAGCTAATATGTTCAAAAAACAGGGTGAAATACTCTAAATATTCAATCCCAACCGATCTACAACCATAAGACACATTTGGGAAAAATTTGAACCTCCTAGCTCATTTCGTTCGGCCGCTATCGTGCTTTCAACAGACAGACAGACGGACATGGCTATATCGTCTTAGAATTTTATCACGACCCAGAATATATATACTTTATGGGGTCTCCGATGAATATTTCAAGGTTTTACAAACGGAATGACAAAGTGAATATACGCCCATCCTGGAGGTGGAGGGTATAAAAATGTTTTTAATCTAATTTGAAGGTATGTGTGCGAAATTTAAAGGTCCTAGCTCTATTCCTTCTAATTTTTGCCGCAGCTTATATGAAAATATTCCACTTCCCTCCACCTTAAAAAGTCGCTTTTCTGTCCATATTTCAATTAATTAATGATATACAACATTTTTTTTTTGTTATCCGGCCCAATAAAGCTGATGGTTCTCCGACACAAAAGCAAACGACTTACAAATCACCAGGCGACTAGCATGTATTCTCAATATTAGTGCCACAAACACTCAAAGACTGTTCCCTGTTGAAAATATTTGTCCATATTGGTCGTGCTGTAATTTGTAAAAAGCATGATCGTATTTAATTTAACTCGTTAGTTATAATGGTGAAGTGTGGATTCTTAAGTTTAATGCCACAAACTCTCAAAGACTACAGTGTGATTATTTTATATTATATAAAAATTAGATAACGGCGAACGAATAAACAAGACATAAAACATAGGTTAACCCAGAAACGAAATAGTGTCAGCTTAATGCCTTTGAAATTATAGCTCTCTCTTTCCAAATTTATTTTTATATACTTGCTATTATATATTAATGAGATAAGTAAAATGAAATAATGTGAGTTCAAAGTACTAAAATGATTTCCCCTTTATGACCCTCTCTAATGTTTGCTTTAATGTAAGTTTGAACAAACACAAACCCATACATTAGCATACACATATATGTATATAGACACATTTAATCCTGTTGAATCATATTTAAATCATATTTCATTGAAATGAATATACATATGTCTATCTACACGCCAACCTCACATACATATATATATATATATATGTATGTACTATATGCATTAGAGGGTACTGAAAATTTTATTTTTTTAATTTAAAGTAAGTCAGGGCGCTTCAAACGATGAGTAGAGGCGAAATACCAAAAACTTTTTATTTTAAAAACTGATGTTATAAAACATTGCAAAACATTTCAATTACGAATGCCTTTTCGTTGTTCATTAATTTGTTAATGGAACATAACGAACAAAAAATATCTATATTTGACCTGAGGCGTGTGATTTGTAAGCAATATTTGTGTATTTTTTTAACACCGCTGGGTAGACATTTATGTCGACTTGAACATTATCCGTCATTATCTATCAGTTGCTTTACCTCACTATGGCGAAAAAAAACTAGAAAATTGAAATGTGCATGATTTTGTCAAAGCATAAAAAACTATAACTCTTGAAAGATTCATTGCTTTTTTATTTTTTCCCAAATCCAAATAAACAATAAAAATAAGTTTTTAAATAATATATAATTTCAACTCAGATTATTAGTACAAAATCTGGCGTCCAATATAGTCTCCTCCTTTACTTTCCGAACGTAAACATTCTAAAAAAACTTAGAACATATTAAACTTGGGTCTTGATTTAGCACTTCCGATTATAAGTAGATTAATATCCTTGATTATGTATATATAATATAGCAAGTAAGTACTACTGAGAAGTGGATGTATAAGGGAGAACACATAAAAATTGTTAGTGAATACAAATACCTTGGAATAACTTTGTCCCCAAAATTGGCATTCGTGAAACATATAGCGAGGAAAAATGATGCTGCCAAAAATTGTTTGAATGCAACTTGGAGGAACTTCATAGGGAAAGAGGGTATATCACTAAGAGCCAAATGGAAATTGTTTCTCTCGGTATGCCGCTCAGTGCAGAGTTATGGATGTCAGATTTGGGGGTACGGTTACTTTGAGGAAGTTGAGAAACTTTATCGCTATTTCATTAAACGGATATTGAAAATTCCAAAAAACACACCAAATTACGTTATTGCCTTGGAAACTGGTTATGAACCAGGGTATATATATATATACGTATGCAATGCATCTAAAATATGTAACGAAAACATTATTTGATTTGGAGCCACACAGACTGCCACATAAACTTTCGCTAAAAATAGTAGGGAAAAATATTTCATGGTTCAAGGAACTATCAGATCGATTGGATTCACATAATATATGGTCTGAAAATATATACACCAGCAAAAGTAACTGGAACATTGCTTGTCACAACTTATTGGATCAATTAAATGAAATTGCTTATAATAATCACGTACGAAAGTCGCAAGAAAGCGAAACACTATTCTATAAGTATTTAAATCCCGCTGTTGGTGTAACGTATTGTAACGATAATTTCAATCAAAGACAAATTTCGTTTATTCTTAGAGCCAGAGGTGATCTGATGTATCTAAACGGTGACCCGTATCGTGATGAAGCTAACAAGTTATGTTCCATATGCAATATGAGAGAACACGAATCATTGTCACATTTTATCGGCCGCTGTCCAATATTTAATCATATTAGGTACAAAAACTTTAGAAAAGTTAATATTGAAGACAATGAATTAATTTATATTTTAAATGGATGTGAAGGATTTTGTTGGGTGAACCTTTATCATTTTCTGAAGGAAGCATATGTATATAGACAGATGTTGATTAGGGAATTTAATTACTAAATTAATTATTTAAGCATAAGATTTTTCAAGCTCACGGTTCGATGGAACCAAGCTATATTTCTTTATTTATTTTGGTTTAAAATTATTACCTATAGTAACTAAAAGTATAATTTTTATAATGATGTGGAGAAAAGAAATAAAGAAGAATTATTATTATTAAGTACTACTCAGGTAATATCAACTTTTAAATCCAAGCAATTGGCATCCAACAACAAATATAGAGACATTGTGAAGAAAAGAAATCTGTGAAAGTAACACTGTCAGTTAAATTAATAAATTTCATTTTCGTGATTCGAATCGCCCAGCGTAAGCCGTCCCCATGCACTTTTTGATCAGTGAATGTACTGCATTTCGAACTGAATTGGAAACTACGAACCATAACTATATGATTTATCAACTCTGTTATCAATATATCAAACAGTTCAAAATTCTCACCATCCAAGTAGTACTACATCAGCTATGAACCAATTTTGACATAGGAAATTGGCGGACAACAAATATAAACATTTTAGGAATGATGAATGTAAAACAGAGAAGATAATTCTAATTAAAACCCCAAGACCAAATTAAAGTATTTTTACGGACAATGAACAGTCACAACCTTTGTGGTCGTTGTTAACTAGAATATCGAGGAACTCATCTATCTCCAAGCCAATACTGCAATAAGGCTCACTCTCGACACACCGAAATTAAACTGTCCCACACGGTAACATTATCCTTTCATTTATATTATACAGAAGAATGGACAGATGCGAAAGCAGATAAACATTTTCCTGGATATATAGACGAGTTCATTTTACCGCCATAGATTCTATAAGATATACACTAACATAAACTTAGTGAAAAAAATCGAAATCATCAAAAGAGGACGCATAAAACTTCGCTCTAACGACAAAGTTCTAGAAGATTTATTCAGGACTGGTGTGAATTCAATGCTATGTGCGGTCAAAGAACACCGCAGGTTGTAAGTGACCATTTAGTAAGTAAGTGGCGCCCAACGTCAACTCAAAATTGGATATAATGAGACACCATATAGCAATGATGTTAGAAGTATTTGTCTAGAAAATCAGAAGAATATGTTGTAAGTGACCATTTAGTAAATAAGAGCCGCCCAGCGTGAGATAACAATTGCATATAATAAGACACCACTTCTCACAGCAATGATGTGAGAAGTATTTGTCCAGAAAATCAGGAAAATAGGTTGTGAGTAAACTTTTAGTAAGTAAGTGGCGCCCAACGTCAAATCAAAATTTCATATAATGAGGCACCATAGCACAATGATGTGAGAAGTATTTGTCCAGGAAATCAAGAGAATATGTTTAAGTGACCATTTAGTAAATAAGTGGCGCCCAAAGTGAGATTAAAATTTCATATAATGAGCGCAACAATATATAGCGCTACAACATTAAATGTATTTGTCAAGGAAATTACGAAAATAGGTTGTAAGTGACCATTTATTAAGTAAGTGGCGGCCTACGCGAGATCAAAATTCCACATAAAGAGAACCATAGCACAATTACAAATATAAAATCACGGAACTCATGAAAATAGATTGTAAGTGATCATTTAGAAAGAAAGTGGCGGCCAACGTCAGGTTAATATTTAATATAATGAGACACCATAGTGCAATGATATGAAATGTATTTGTCAAGGAAATTATGAAAATATGTTGGAAGTGACCATTTTGTAATTAAGTGGCGCCCAACATGAAATTTCACAGCGCACTGATGTGAAAATTATTTAACTAGGAGATTTTCGATTAAAATTTTTTAAAACTAAGATTGAAGCTTTAGTTTCATCGACGAAGCGTCAGCGACTATAAGTTTAGGCAGCTGCATATACATATCCTGGGGATAAGAGAGTGTGATGTGAAACGAATTTTTATGGAAATATTTCAGTTTGCTTTCTTATTGACATTGTTATAATAAAATTGAGAATTATTTATTTAAAGAATTCGGAAGTGCTGTTGAAAAGTCGCTACGAAGCCACCTGATGAAGGTTTTCAAGGGCCAGAAATCACGATAGTGGTATTGTGCAGCAAAATGGTCTTGATACATGATAATATCCCAGTTCAAATCAAATATTGATAACAGACCGAAATAAAACAAAGGAATAAAATTAAATTCTCCGAAACTGTCAATGAAGTATAATTAATACAGGGTTTTCCAACAAGAGGTGTTATTTTGAATCATCCGGTATTTCGGTAGCTGTCACTTTTGAAGCTTTTATTCATTGGCATTTGACAAGTAGAAACTACGCCATTACTAAAAATGGAACGATACACGCTTCAACAACGCTTTGAAATTATTAAAATTCATGAATGTAAATGATCCGGAATTCCATCGAAAAATAATATTGACTGATGAGGACCATTTCCACCTCGGTGGCTACGTCAACAAGCAAAATTGTAGTATCTGGGGCTCGGAAAACCCAAGAGTTATTGTTGAGAAGCCTCTCCATCCTCATCGTGTGACTGTTTGGTGCGGTTTATGGTCCGGCGGGGTCATTGGACCTTACTTTTTCGAAAATGAGGTTGGATCAACAGTTACGGTGAATGGATGGCGCTATCGAGAGATGATTAATGATTTTTTATGGTCGGAGTTGGATGGTATTGACCTGGACAACGTTTACTTTCAACAAGACGGCGCTACGTGCCACACAAGCAACGAAATCATTGCTCTTTTCTTGCGTCTTCTTCCTTTGGGGCCACGTGAAAGATAAGGTCTACGCCAACAGCTCAGTGTCGATTCAAAACCTCAAAGATAGAATTCGTGAGGCTATCGAGGACATAGGGCAGCCACTTTGCGATTTGGTTATGGAAAATTTCATGAAAAGGATATGGCCCTGTAAGCGTGGTCGTGGTGGCCATTTGACTTATGTTGTTTTTCATTATTAACGGCATACCTTCCTCTTTATTATGAAATAAACATCCGATCATTTAACTCAAAAAATGGAATTTTTCTTTGGATACCAAAATAACACCTCTTTTTGGAAAACCCTATATATATTTGTTGGTGGATCAACAGACAAATTGTGTGTAGGTTAATATTATAATGATATAGCGTTGTTGACAATGGGGACTTGCACTATCCTGTAGCTTTTCTGAGTAGGTTGAGTTTTATTTTTGCACTGATTTCGAATAACCAGCAAGTTGGGTATGTAGTTTAAAATAAGAACAAAATATCGTTGTTGGGGACAACCACTATCCTGTGACTTTTCTGATTAAGTTGAAATTTTATTTTTAAATTACACTATTTGTTTTTATTGCTACATCAATATTTGATTTCTAAGAATATTTCAGTACGTTGCTCCGCGTGCCATCTCACAAAGACATTCACTCTAAATCTCTCACATCAATCATCTACACCAGGACATGTACCCGCCTACAAACTTTATATTTATTTGCACATTATTATCATTTCATCCTTGGAGATGATACCTGTTAGTAAATCTCTCTCTCCCTCTCTCTCCTAAAAAATATTAAATATTCTTTGCTACCTGATAATTCCCCAAACTTATTATTTACTTTGACAGATCCGACACGGTGATTTCTTTGATGACTCCTTGTTGCAGACAAAATCGTTGTTGTTGTACTTACATAACTTACCATATGGCCCCAGTTGGGCAGCCACGCGTACACGTTCTATGACCACTGGCGGATCACTGCGTCCTTTGGCATTGACAGCATACACGTGAAATTGATATTCTCGTCCGGGCTCCAAGTTATTCAAACGAAATTGTGGATTAGATTCCTGCATGCGAAAGATGGGCGCCGAGGTAGCCTAAAAATAAGACAAGAACAAAAAACAGTAGAATATTATATACAAAATAAATAAACAGCTTGAGGAGCATGAGCAGCCAGACCAAATATACATATTTCACTTTCATGTTGGGGCTTTGAGAGCAACCGTGATTATCTGCATCAACATGTAGCATCAAACTACGTTGTCCTTGTTGACTGGCTGGATGGCTGCCTCTCGTAGATAGCCAATAATCATTGTATGTGTGGGTGTGTTCGTGTGTTGGTATGAACAACAACCGTGCACTAAACCATGAAGAGGTTCTCCATTACGCCGACAGTGCTCGGTCAAGCATCAAACAAAATAAAACAATTTTTATCCCAAACTCTGAAAAAGGAAAACTTCCAAATCGGAATTATGAAAATAAACCCCACACACTTGGAGAGAGGTAGTTGAAAAGGGATCAGAAGGGGGGGGTCAGAGTTGGCAGATCTACTATTGCCACCGCTTTAGACTAGAAGCTGCTGTCCATCCATGTTGGCAGCAGCAGCAAGACCTGACTGAACTTTTCCAAATAATTATTCATGCCTGAAAATGTTATTAGAAAGTTGTTTTCCTTACTTCTGATTCCCTTTGTGATGTTATTAAAGAAAATAGTTGCTAACTAACACATAAACATGGCTGTTGATGCATTGGGACTCGGCTGCTCGGCCAGTTGGGAGGATACTTTATCTAATAGATACCGGGGCGGGCAAGGGAGCAGCAGCAGTGATATGCTTGTATGCAAACACTACTCGCATGATGTGGATGTGGATGTGCCCAGCAACTGGTTACACACAAATAACTGAGCAACTGTCCGGAAATAATTTATAGGCAACCTTAATGAAGTTTGTTGTTTCAACACAAAACAAAAAGGATGCTCCTCTCCTTCCTCATCCTCCTCTCCCTCCTCCATCCTCCTGCTTGCATATGTTTGGATATTATGAGAAATAAACTTTTCAAAAGTGATTGTCTACCAGGGCGAGAGTGTGTTCGGTTCGTTTCGGTTTCATCTTCATTTTTGGGAAAAAGAAACAAACTGACTGACTGAAGGAAACTTTTAAAACGAAACCATAACTCAAGTTAAAAGAAATTTAAAATAAATGAGTTCATTGGGCCAGCCCCACAACAGCAACAACAAAAAATGGACCTCCCGCCGGACAGCTTTGATGTGCTGAAATGATAGTTGGTGCGTAAAGAATTCAGTTAATATGCGAATATATTTCACATCAAATGATAGCCATTCATATTTGGCTTAAATCGAAATGTCAGCCACCCAGCCCAGGCCAGCTGCCCAAAAGGACTTTGAATGTTGCTTCAAAAGAATTGGTTTACATCTGTTATTAAGTTGACCATTTCTTTGCATATGCCTTGGCTTGCCGATGAATACATCAACCAAACAACCACCCAACCAAAAAAGGCAGCAACAACAAATAAAATCCTATAAATATTAAAGGGAATTCTCTCTCAACCACGACGCTGCCGGCAACATTTGAAGATTTTGAATAATTCAAAACGAAAACTTTACAAACTTCTCGTTTGTGTTGTTTTTTGTTTGCTCCAGTTCGGTTCATATACAATATCTGCTTGCTGTTGAAACATACTTTAGCGCTAACTTCAGACACATTCACAAATGTACCTCAAGGCTAACCTCCTGCCCAAGAGGAGCATTTATTTTCCCAAAGTAATAAATCCTGACGTTGAGGAATGCGTTGCTGTGTAACTTTTTCTCAGTCACCATCGTCGTCATCTCGTGGCCATCAACTAAAACATTTATATAAATTCTATTTAAATCATGTAATTACCTGATCATTCATTGTGGAAATTTCATTTTCCCCTGGGTTGGCATCATTAAAGCTGCGCGTTGAATCGCTGCCATACAGCAGATCGCCGCCCACCACTTCCAGCACAAAGTATTGCGAGAGGCCGCCATCGCTGCCGGCCACACATACCACTTCCAAAATGGTGTCATTGCGTATTTCACAGGATCTGGGTGCTTCGGGGGGATCTGTGGCAAGAGAGTGAGAATTGTAAATATAAAATTATTTTGTCACTTGTTGTTGTTTTTTTTGTTGGCCGCCTCAACTTACTTGCTGGCAATATATGCACTAAACAGGGCGTCGTTTGACGTCCCACCGCATTGCTGGCCCAACAGGCCAATGTTATCAGCTCGGAGTCGGTTTGTGGCAGGTACGTTACCGTGCTCACCAGACCATTCGATTGTATTCTCGAATTAAGGACCTACAATTATAAAAAAGGGGAAAGCAAACAAATTAAAATTTGTATAGAATTATTTTTTTATAGAAAAAGACATATGCACACATTAAGCACCTTGCAGTGAATATTGTAAGTGTTTGAAATAAAAATATTGGCGCCCAACGTTGATATAAAAATGGACTTCAGTCGAACTTGAGCAACGAATACATAATTTGTAAGAATGATTTGAATCGCGTAAACACATTAAATAAAAAATGGCGCCCAACGTCATTTATAACTATAAGCCAGTCTCTCCGTGAGTTAATTCAATCACCTGTAACTCCTGAAATACTTGAATACTTGCAGTGAATATTGTAAGTGTTTGAAATAAAAATATTGGCGCCCAACGTTAAAAGAAAAATGGACTTCAGTCCAACTTAGAACCTTGAGCAACGAATACATAATTTGTAAGAATGATTTGAATCGCGTAAACACTTTAAATAAAAAATGGCGCCCAACGTCATTTATAATAATAAGCCAGTCTCTCCGTGAGTTAATTCAATCACCTGTTACTCCTGAAATACTTGAATACTTGCAGTGAATATTGTAAGTGTTTGAAATAAAAATATTGGCGCCCAACGTTGAAATAAAAATGGACTTCAGTCGAACTTAGAACTATGAGCAACGAATACATAATTTGTAAGAATGATTTGAATCGCGTAATCACTTTAAATAAAATATGGCGCCCAACGTCATTTATAATTATAAGCCAGTCTCTCCGTGAGTTAATTCAATCACCTGTAACTCCTGAAATACTTGAATACTTGCAGTGAATATTGTAAGTGTTTGAAATAAAAATATTGGCGCCCAACGTTGAAATAAAAATGGACTTCAGTCGAACTTAGAACCTTGAGCAACAAATACATAGTTTGTAAGAATGATTTAAATCGTGTAAACAATTTAAATAAAAAATGGCGCCCAACGGAATGGTATAGCCGCGTTATATTTTTTAAAGTTTTTCCACTTTAAAAAAATTAAAGAAAGGGGAAAGCAAACAAATTAAAATTTTTATAGAAAATTTAGATTAAAAACAAAGACATATGCCCACATTAAGCACTCTGCAGTGAATATTGTAAGTGTTTGAAATGAAAATATTGGCGCCCAACGTTGAAATAAAAATGGACTTCAGTCGCACTTAGAACCTTGAGTAACGAATACATAATTTGTAAGAATAATTTGAATCGCGTAAACACTTTAAATAAAAATGGCGCCCAACGTCATTTATAAATAATTATAAGCCAGTCTCTCCGTGAGTTAATTCAATCACCTGTAACTCCTGAAGTACTTGACCGCTTTTAATTTACTATAACTTGTTTTGAAGGCATTTTTAATTACTTTTAAAGTGGAGTGGAATGCTGTAGCCGCTTTATATTTTTTAAAGTTTTTACACTTCTATTTTGAAATAAAATTGAAATTGCAACGATTACTTTTTTTTGAATCTTTAAGTTTGAAAGTGGTGAAATGTTTTTTTCAACTAGAATTTCACTGAAAAATCTTCAGATCATTTTTCAGTAGTCTTTTAAAAAAAGTTTAAAAACAATGAAAAATACAAGAAAAAGTTTGATCTAAAAATGTTGGCGCCCACTATGGACATAAAGTAGACCGAGAAAAAATGGTCTTCATTCTATCTTAGAAACTTGAACAAGGACTGCATAATTCGCAGTAATGATTGGAATCATATAAGCACTTTCGAAAAAATGGCGCCCAACGTGCGGATCGTGGAAACACTTAGAATAGAAAAAATGGCGCCTGACTTGAAATAAAATAATTCAGATTTTTGAAGTCAGCATGAGTCCCTAATTCACTGGAATTGTTAGAATCGCATAAGCACTTCAAATAAGAAGTAGAAGTGTGGAGAAAATTAGGAAACGAGGATTTATAGTAAATTAAGAATAAAGATCAATTCTATCTTTTCAATTCGATATTAGAAATAACATAATTCGGTCAAGGAGACTATAAAATAAAAAATTGGCAGTCGACGAGTTGAATTTTTGAAATCAGAATATCTTCAAAAAAGAAATTGACGTCCATCGTGTGAACAAAATGAGAGTAAAGATGAATCTCAATCGAATTGAGAATGAACATATCTTTGGTCTTGAGCAAGGAGTCTGTAACGCACAGGAATGATTAGTATAATAAATTTGTGTCCAATATGGGAAAAAACGTCTCTCCGTGCCATTTAAAATAAGATTCGAAATTGCAACCAACACATCTTCTCTCTTGAGCAAGAAGCCCATAATTTGAAGGTTTAAAACGGATAGCGAAAGCAATTTAAATAAAAAATTGGCGGCCGACGTGACATAAAATACCTTCAAAGGTGGACATCGTTCAATTTTTGGATTCAGTTTATCTTCGGCATTGTTGTGTCTACAATTTGCAGGAACGTTTCGAAACACCTGAACCCTTTAAAATAAAAAGACTGGCGCCCAACGTGAAAACAAAATAAGGGTAAAATGAATCTCAATCGAATTGAAAATTAATATATCTTCGACAAAAAAATTGGCGCAATTACAAATTGAAATATAATTATAAGCCCTTCTCTCCGTATATTTTTTATTTATCAGAACCTGAGCTTCAAATAAGTCCCACACCATTCAAACTTGGAAACCATATATTGATCAAATACTAAAGATTAAAAGTAAATTACATAGTTGTTGATTATCTCCATCGTCAATTTAACAAGATATTTGAGATTTTTCTCCAACAATAACAGACAACACATGGTCACTGCAAAGTTAAAACCAAGAAGAGCTTCGGGCGGCAAATGATAGCAGGATCATGTTTCTAGAGACAACGAATCATCGCCGAGATTGGTAAGTTATTTAAACATTCTGAACAATAATATCCATATCCAGTGGGCGACATATCTATATCGGTCGAACGACTTCAATTATTAAGCAAACGTCGATACTTGGTACAAGATGTTACTTCAGGCTAAGTAAGAAGCATTTTCTCGACAGAGAATGTCACACCGTAAGTCTCTAATGCACTCGTTCTTCTAGATTGTGCCGGAGAGGTATACGCGAGAGAAACTCCTTCGCACGGCACACAATGTTATAGGCCGAGATTATCGACATGACTTCTAAGCGCTGGGCACGATGAAACGCAACAAAATGCGGGATATATCTTTCGGTCGGAGTAAAATAATCCAGCACCAATAACAGTCTATAGTGCACTCGTTCTTCTAGATTGTGCCGGAGAGGTATACGCGAGAGAAACTCCTTCGCACGGTACACAATTTTATAAGCCGAGATTATCGACATGACTTCAAAGCGCTGGGCACGATGAAACGCAACAAAATGCGGTATATATCTTTCGGTCGGAGTACAATAATCCAGGACGAATAACAGTCGATAATACACCCGCGCCAAAAGTAATTACCGACGCTCAGAGGAAAGGCTAAGTTCTAGAAGATCTATCGACTCTTTATGCAACAGACTGTGAAGGATAAGTTCAAGATGATCTATCGACTCTTTGTACAGGAGATTCCAGAGGATATGATCAAGAACACAAGATCAATAGGATCTATCGACTCTTTTCTGCAACATACTACATATTCCAATTTCAACAAACTGTGGAGATCGCACAGACAATTGAAACGACAGAAAATATACGATAAATGATTATTTAAATAAGCAATATGGCCCCTATATTCGATCGCTAATAGGTATGAAAACAGAGATTGTTGAAATCTGTTCGAACGGATGAAAATACTCCAGCAAGAAAGACATTCGATAGTAATGATTGACAGTCCGGTGGCCGGCTAAGTTCAAGAAGATCTATAGCTTCTTCCTGCAACAGACTCCAGAGGAGTAGTTCAAGAAGAAATATCAACTCTTTGTACAGCAGACTGCTGAAAGCGCACATGCGATCGAAACCAGAATAAGTCAACAATAAATGATCAAATAAATAAGCAATTGGCGACCAACATGCGAAACGAAGCAAATGACCGACACTCCGGTTGTCGGCCATATTGAAGAAGAGCATGCGATCGAAACAAAAGAAAATTTATTATAAATGAACTTTTAAATACGAAATTGGTGACTAACACTCGAACTTCTAGAGGTGTGAAAACGAAGTTCATTAAATGTTTTTCGAAGTTCAAGAAGTTCAGTCAACTCTTTGTGCAACAGACACAGAAGCTACAATCATTTAAATAAGAAATTGGCGTCCAACGTTCGAAATTCAAGAGGATTGAAAGGAGAGTTCATCGAACTCCGATTCCGCGATTGATTTGGACCTTGACATGTTCGGTTTATTTGGACCTTCGTGATGAAGAAATTTCTCTAAAGTGTAAGTGAACATTTCATTCGTTCGTTAAGAGGATCTGATATAAGCTATAGGCGTCGCATGTATGTATTATAGCCAACATATTCAAATAACACACTGCCCTCACAAGGACTTTCTGTACCTACTGCGGTTGGTTTGCATCTTCGTTAGACATAGTTTTCAAATTGTCCATTCCATTTGTCAATATCTGTTAGTGGGGAGTTCATACAAATCTGATATCCGTAATTATCATCTAACGATATTGTTTGTAGCCAGAGAATTTTGTACCATTTAGTTAATAATATCCTACCAACGTCTTTCAATGCATAGCAATGATTGGTTTGAACTTTCGCTTGGGATAGTTTATTCTAAAGTATGACCGAAACGATTGAATGTCCACACTACAATTGAACAATTAACATCATGTTTTAGAAATGACCAGTCAAATATGAAATTGGCGACCAACGTTGGTTCGAAAATATATGTTAATTCGAAGTTCATCCCAACTAGCAATTGGCGCCTAGCAATTTTTGCCAAAAAGTGACTAAAGACAAACACTTTTAATAATAGTCGTTTGGAGCAACTTAACGCTTTCAAAGTTATTTTTATACTGATTTCTTCAACTTTAAATTGCCATAGGTTCATAATTCATATACATTCATAATTTATAAGGTAAGCGATAAAAAATGGTAGAATGACAGAAATATGAAAATATTTTAGAAAAACCCCGCACAAGGACAAACATATGGGCATCGTTAAGTCTATATTTATTGCTAAGTTTTCTTGTGAGTGCTCTCTTCCAATGTCCTGCAATCAAATCATTGCCATGTGTCACACAGACTCATATGTGTCGTCACCACCACCCACCCCCCCTCAGCCAATATGTGCCACATAAACGAAATGACTCTCAGCAAATATTGATGGAGAAATATTTGCACAAGTGGTTGGTTGGCATACTTTAGTTTATTTGCAATAATGATTTACTAGACATTAACAATAAATTACTAAATCTGTCGCAAACAATCGAAACTTTACAGACAGTCATATAAAATATATATATATATATATATATATATATATGTAGAAACATATATATAGTACTTATGTATTTATTTACATTCAAACCTGTGCTCAAACAATCGTATCTGTATGTGTCAGTTGTCAGCTAAATTATACTCGTATTCAATGAAAACTAACTATGAATGGCATACCTACATTTATACATATATATATATACATGTATATTCACTCTCATTCAACCGAATTGCATTCAAGTGCACCAGACTCTCAACAGCAGCGCCAGGAGACAGAAGACAGCTGCATGTCCTTCCACCAAACCCAACCAAACCAAACCCCAAAACCAATAGCACAGCACAGCAATAGCCGACATACAACACTCTTGATCATATTTGGAAGACCATTTTCAATAGATTATAAATAATTTATAAAATTCGATTAGGTTTCGAGCCAAGTCACGTACTTGAATCCGGTCTCTGGTGGCTGGCTGTCCCTTTTGTTCGGTATTGTTGCAAACTTTTCTGTAAACGAATATGTTTTTCTTTCATTGTATTGCACCGAGTGTAAAGGGCAAGCAAGGAGGACAATGTACGTACGTACGTATGTATTTTGAAGCAGCGCAACTGCCAAAAGCCAACGAGAACAGAGACAGTTCAAAGTGGTGAAGGATAACAGACAGTGGAGTTAAACAAAAAAAGTGGAAGCATTTGGTAAACTTCAAGTTTTTGATGGTATTGCCTTAAACTTTATAAGTATTAAATAGTATAATTGGACATAATCCTGAGGATAACCGCATCGAAACTCGGTTAATTATCAACCGTTTCTCATTTTCATTGGATTTGAAAAGAAGAAACCTGGAGCTTTCGATCGGTATATAGCTTATTTAAGAAAACTTAAGACATTTGTGTGCTTTTGTCCAACAATCATAATTCTTTAAGCAATTTCTAACCATTTTTCAATTTTTTCAAAAAAATACCTGAATTCCCTGAGTGGGGAAAATATGTTCCAAAATTTAAGTTCAATAAAAATGCTTAAAATGCATAAAGACAGATAAAAACGATGACAAAATACTAGGTTCTCCATTTTTTTCTAAAACAAATACCCGAATTCCCAAAGTGGGGAAAAAGTGTTCCAAAATTGAAGTCCAATAAAAATACTTAAAATTCGATAAAATGGTGAAAACGATGCATAAAATACTAGATTCCATATTTAAAAAATACCCGAATTGCCAAAGGGGAAAAATGTGTTCCATAATTGGGAATTTTTTATTAAAATGGCAGCATTCCTTTTTTACCATTTTTACTTGTTGTGATGAATTTTATATATATTGAAAAAACTCCGAATTCTCAACGTGGGGAAAATGTGTTCCAAAGTTGAAGTCCAATAAAAATACTTAAAACTCGTCAAAATGATAAAAACGATGAAAAATAGCAGATTCCCGATTTTCCCAAAAAATAACCAAAGTGGGGAAATGTGTTCAAAAAAGGAAGTGCACTAAAAATACTCGAAATTCGTCAAAATGATGAGAACTATGAAAAAATATTATATTCCCCATTTTTTTTTTCAAATTCCCAAACTGGGGAAAATGTGTTCCAAAATTGAAGTGCAATAAAAATACTTAAAATCATAAAAATAATAAAAACTACGAAAAAATCCTAGATTCCCCATTTAAAAAAAAACTGAATTCCCTAAGCGGGGAAAATGTGTTCCAAAGTTGAAGTCCAATAAAAATACTTAAAATTCGTCAAAATGATAAAAACGATGAAAAATAGCAGATTCCCGATTTTCCCAAAAAATACACAAATAACCAAAGTGGGGAAAATGTGTTCCAAAATTGAAGTCCAATACTTAAAATTCGTCAAAATGTTTTGTATTATTGTCCGGCTTAAGGTTTCAAGTAAATAAAAACAAATGTTGTTTGTTTATTATTTTATTTTTCAATTTTGTTCCCGATATTTCGAACGACTTCGTCGATCATCCTCAGAGGCGTTACAATTTTAAAAAACAAAACGATCCTTCCACTTTCACAAGTTTTTGTCAACTGATGAAAACAATGAAATTTATATTCCCCATTTTTTTTTTTTCAAAAAATACCCGAATTCCCAAAGTGGGGAAAATGTGTTCCAAAATTGAAGTCCAATAAAAATATTTAAAATTCGTCAAAATGATAAAAACGATGAAAAAATACTCGATTCCCCATTTTCCCAAAAAAACTGCATTCTCAAAGTGGGGAAAATGTGTTCCAAAATTGAAGTCCAATAAAAATATTTGAAATTCGTTAAAATGGTGAAAACAATGAAAAATATTATATTCCACATTTATTCAAAAAATAACCGAATTCCCAAAGTGGGGAAAAAGTGTTCCAAAATTGAACTGCAATACTTGAAATTCGTCAAAATGATAAAAACGTAGAGAAATACTATATTTCCCATTTTTTCCAAGAAAATACCTGAATTCCCAAAGTAGGGAAAATGTGTTCCAAAAGTTAAGTCCAATTGTCAAATTTGTCAAAATGGTGAAAATAATAAAAAAATACTAGATTCCCTATATTTAAAAAGAAATAATAACTTACTCCCTTGATTCCAATTTTTTTTTAAGAAAAAAACAAACAAAATTCCAAAAGTGCGGAAAATGTGTTCCAATAAAAATACTTGAAATTCGTCAAAACGATGAAAACAATGAACAAAAATATTAGATTCCACATTTTTTTTTCAAAATTGAAGTCCAATAAAAATACTTGAAATTCGTCAAAATGATGAAAAAAATTAAAAAATGCTCATTTTTCAAAAAAAAATACCCGAATTCCCAAAGTGGGGAAAATGTGTTCCAAAATTGCCATTTTTATCTGTTTTGCTGAATTTTAAGTATTTTTATTGGTCCTCAATTCGTAAAATAGAGAGAATGACCAAAACTTGTATTTTTGAAAAAATGTAGAATTAATAAAATCTTCAATATCTCAGTCAATTATTAACAGATTTTTAAAAACAAGGCCTCGTTTTACTCCTTACTAAATGCGTTATCTAATGCGTTATCAAATCCGTTGATTCTTGCCATCATACTTCAAATGTGTGGAAGATCCAAAAGTTTTTCATCCACATTTTTTTGAAGAGTCATATCACCAATTCAAATTCCATAATTTTTAATTCACATCTTTTCAATTTTTCGTAACCACTGTTCTTTATTGGCTAGCTTGCAGAGTCAAACCTAAGTTCAAAGGCAATCGTTGCACAATGCTATCCTCTGTATGTCTCGATGTGTATCTACTATGCATAGCTCTCTAAGTACATACTTAAAGTTTCATTTGAAATTAAAGTCTGGCCACTTGATTTCGTTTCCAGTTTAAAATCAAGTACCACTGCAATACCACTGTACGTAGCAAAGCTCTCTATGGAGTGGTGCGGAAAGCGGAAGGAGAAACCATCGTCAATATTTTCATTAAATATTTAGAAAACTTAATAACTGTTACTAAGAATCCCATGACTTGGGTAGACGTTCTCCCAGCTCCAACCATCCTTCCGTCCTTTCGACCATCTGACTTTGCAGTGGCAAGCATGTTTGCTTTTTTCTTTCTCTCGGTCTTCTTCTACTTGGCCTTTGTTGTGTGTCGCATTACTCTGGGGTTTTCTTTGTCGAATGTTTGTCCAGGCTCTTTGATTGCTTATTGATTTGCAATTGTTCCTATGTATGTATGTATGTAGTCGAAGTCATATGCCAGGCATACGATGCCATACGTAGGACCAAGGAGCCGGTGAAGTGTGTATCAAACGAATAATTTTCTATTTTTAATATATTAAAGGCCTCCGGGTGGAATTTATGGTAAACGGTCATGCTCTCAAAGGTCATCATACACAATTTCTTAAGAGTTCAAAAGATGCTTGCGAGCAGAGATGGAAGAGGTCAATTAGATGAATTTTATAATAGTTATGACCGCATAAGAACTGGTCTATTCATAAATGTCCTGGCACTCATCTCACCGCTGTAAGCATACATACGTGAGTACATATGGTTCAACGAGCAGTCATCTTAGCAGATTGAGGTTTCTTCGTATATTTTTCATTTTTTGTTTTCTTTTCTGTACTTACGGGTGACACATTTCTCGTATTGTTGTAGGTCCAACTGAATTTCACCGAATCTGGCGGATCAGCATCCACTTCACATTTGACCGGTATTGAATGCATATTTATGGCGCCAATGGATGTTTGCTCCGTGCCGGGCTTGCAACGGGGTGAATCTGCAATAATAATAATAAAAGAACGACACAGAAAAGAGTGAGTGAATGAACAACTACAAGAAGAAGCAAAAGAAGTGTAGAATTCTATACATGCATGAATATTTTATGATGTATGTGAGCATATATCCTTTGGTTACAGTTTCTTTTGAGATCAGATGGCTTTCTTGCATGGCATGTTTTTTTATACGTGTGTGTGTGTGCGTTTATCTGTTTGTGTACAGGAACAATTGATATAGCCTTGAGCGTAGTAATTAACATGGTCTACTTCAAGTCTTAAACTACATAATGGCCTAGAAATGTATGGTCTCATAATGGCAACATAACACTCCGAGAACATGGCATATGTGAGACTTTTCTGTTGACCTTTTTTTTGGTATGTCGACTTCTTCGGAGGGAGCAAGTGTGTAAGGAAACAAAAAAAACTAACTCCTTTTCAAAGGACTCCTCTGTAAACACATCGGTTTTTTATTTCGGATAACATATTAGCTTACTTTTTTGTTGAAGTTTTGGTATCCGGATTTAAGAAAAGGAGAATGTCTAGTACTACACTGTGCTACAAATAAGAATAAAGTAGAAAACTCTGGAAAGTGATAATATTTTTCTGGTAGGTATTGTCAAATAGAACAAGAATCTATATTTGAAATTTCCCAGATACCCTAAAAATCTTGAGTTACAGATACAAAACGGGTTTTCATACCTTTGCACACTTGTAGGTCTGTAAATTAATTGGTTATTAACCGGTTTTCACCTTTTCTCTATTTAAATTAATTTACAAAATCTAATTTGAAGCCTTACAATTAGTAGTTAAACTAATTAAAAGAAATGTAGAAGACACGTTTTCCATTTAACTTATATTAACCATAAGGACACCATAATATTTGTCAAAATAATGCTTAACGTGTATTCATTTATATATGGAGGTGACAACGCCATGTAAGTTTCAGCTAATTTTCGGAGTCTCTGGTAAAAATCCATCCAAAATCTCCACGTTGAAGGTCCGATAGAAGGAATGTCCGTCGGCATGACTAAATTTTATTACATTTAGGAATAAAATCTATGATCGACGTTTTAAAATCTTCCAAACGAAGTGAACATATGGACGGCGATGAAAAGAAAAATGACAAGAAAAACGAACAGACATACAGACGTTGGGTCAGATGCAGAGATGGGTGGATATAAGGACAAACAGATAAAAAGAATTCACAACGATAAGGTTTCACACGAATATTTTAAGGTACTAACTAAGGAATTCTCCAATCCTTAGATCAATTCTTCAATTAGATCAAAAGAGATAGAAGGATTTTACAACGACAAGGTTTCACACGCAAATTTTGAGGTCCTAAATAAGGAATCATCCATTTCTTGATTTTAAAAATTATCATATTCTCCAATTATTTAAAAGAATGCCCATGTTTCTCTGTCAAATATCTCACAGCACTTCTACTTCATAAATTTAGCACAGGATTCAAATGGATTTTAGAGTAATTTCAGTTTTTTTTGGATACATTTAATTTTGACCTACAAATTTGTTCTTTGTGCGAAAAGTTTGCAATGATTGTAGAAATAATACTTATAAATATGCCAATGAACTTTTTCGGGGTTATTCTTGAACGAATCGACTGATTATTTCCAAAATTATGGCATATTAAAGAGAACATTTTTGAATTTCTTTGAGTATTTTTTAAATATTATCGTGGTTGAATTGTATTCAAAAGATAAAAATAAGTAAACTACTATAAGACATGACAAATATTTCATATTTTTCGGATCTCAAAGTGACAAAATTTATATTGGGTAACCACATCAAAATTATATTTATCTTAATCCTAATAATGGTAAAGGTTTTGAGTGGGTAATCATATTTTTAAATACATACAATCATAATCTTGGTTTGACTTTATTGTATAATAATGGATTATAATTTAAGTATGTCCCAAAAATATAACAGAATTCAAACAAAAATGTTGCTGGGATAATTACACTTTTTTTAATTTTTTATTCAAATTCCAATTTTCATTGAAGGTACCTTTCATTTCGGAAATGTAAGTCCCATAACACCCGCTTATTCGATGGCTACAAAATCAGTGAAATCTTTCAGATAGAAATAGTGGTTTAGGAACAATCTCCAAAAAATGAGAATAATTCGTTTTTTACGAAAAAAAGCCTTTTTATGCTGACACGAAAAAACAATAAAAAAATAGAAAAATCGGAAAAATATTTATTTTAATAGCTAACATTCTAACGCAGACAACAATATCTACATGTAAAAGATCTATGGATAATGTAAAACTTATGACACTCTTCGCACACATAAACTAATTTAAAAAATTATGGTTTTTTAACTAGCACGAAACACCCCTTTAAAAATTAAATAGCATAATATATTATTTTATTTTTTATTAGAGGAGATCTTAGTGAAGAAATCATGACTTAGCTGAAAAAAATATATGGATAAATGAAAAAGTTCTGACCCTTTGCACGTACGTGAATACGACATAGATTTTCTCACACTATTAAAAAATAAAACAAATATTATTTTATCCCATTTTAAATGGGTTTCTATAAAAATATATAATGTTATTAGCAAATAAACGCAAATGACAGGGATACCTGTTAATGTCACTTCAGTATAAAAGAAGTAGCGATAATTTTATTACAATTAAAAAATATTTTTCTCCTTTATAAAGTAGTTCGCAATATTAAGCCATTTGCAACTCTCCTTTTCCATACATTGAATTATCTGAATCCCAAATTCTGCAATTTTGACAACTAACGAAGTCACATCAAAGTGGAAATGAGCTTCATTGCCAATGGTGGCATTGTTGAAAACATTGGCATTATTTTTAAAATATATCTCGACAAAGGAACAACCAAATTTTCGCCCATCCTTTTAATATAAACTCTTAGGGTAAAATTTCGGCAAAAGCAACAATCATCACCTCTTTATCAAATAACCAATCAACAAAGATAGTCTTAAGTCTTTATAACAATATATGCATATATTTTTTGGTGACCCCAATAAACCCCAGTTGTGGCATATCCATATATAAATAAACAACTGCTGTTGTGTTCTATGAGGTTCACCTGCTCTTCATGATGATGCATTCGAGGTGAATGCTTGCAAACGTATGCTAATACTTAGTGCTTTCAATGTGAGAGTGTATCTATGACATGTAAGCGAGTGGCAAGCATCCATCGTATCACACAGTACTTACCAAAAAGGCAAAACTTTATCATATAATAATATGAGCATAGATTTCATTTCATTTTTATTCCTCAATCTCGTTTTTTATTTCTATGTTTTTGTTATTTTTTCTATGTGTTTTTTTTTTGCATATGTCCTGGCTGCACAATGCGGAAGTCTGTTTAGCCCGAAGTGAGTTGTTAGATCTCAAATGTTTCACTACAAGTGCTTTACGTTGGCAAGAAGGAGGAGGGTTGCTACACAGATTGGGGTGGGGTAGGGGGAGGATGCATGCTGCATGAAGAATATAATAACAAAATAGCAGATTTGTTTGTTGCTACTGTGTGAGTCTATGTGTTTTTTTATTACGTTTTGCTCTTTAGAAAAATATTAAAGTTTTGATCGAACCAAAAAGAAGCAAAACAACCAAAATATTTGAACAGCTAGATTTTCTTTCTAAAAACAAGAAAAACAGAAAAGTTTTTTCTTCATGCAGGTTTTTTTCGCCCTCTCTCTCGCTGTACATGTACATTGTTTTGCCCTCCATCCATCCATCGAGATATGTATACTTATTTATTTATTTTTATTTTTATATTTGTTTTTGTTTCCAGTTTGCCATTATTATTTTTATTATTATTCGAAACATGAAAATTCACTTTGCAATAAAATCATTAAGAAATGTTTTATGCTGCACAATAAGATGATGAAGAAGAAGTGGAAACTTTGTTTTATGAAATCGTTATTCGTTGTTCACCAGCTGCCAACACTCGCTGGGGCACACATATGCACGTTTAGACTTGTTGCAATAAAACACATCGTATGTATGTAGGTAGGTGGTAGGTACTAGCTCGATGATGCGAGAATCGAGTTTGCCAAGTATTTATTTTGCCGTTTAAAGTTTTCGAAAGACGAGCAAAAAATGGCGAAACAAAAGTAGTATCCGAAACTGAAACAGATATGGCCAGTTTGAGGCAGGAGAATGTATCCAAATGAAGACAAGAAAAAAGCAAAACAAGTATCGAAGTTGTCAAGTGGCTAAGGTGGTTCATAACGACTGTGGAACACCGCTCACCTCTAAATAATTTACTTGGTGGGATTGCTATGGACAGACATTCGAAAAGAGATTTGAGGTAATATTATTCTAAATTCTAATGAATTCTTTTTTTGCTGGCAGGAAAAAAATATACAAAAATCGAAAAAAAATACTTTGTTCCATTTCGTAACAGCTGTAAAAGATCTATGGATAAATGTTGTCCATAACCTCTTTACAGATACAAAAAAAATATTTAAAAAATAATGATTATCTTAATTTGTTGTTAAATAGGTCCCAAAAGCAAATTGTAAATGTAATAACAGAATACTTGGTTATATTGTAGAAAATCTGGTACCACAAGGAAAAAAAACCACGCCTAGTTGAAGAAAGTCTATAGATTATTCTATAAGTTATGGATCTTCTTGTAGAAGTAGGTAAATGTCGTCTTCATGGCTGATGGCACGAAATAAATACTATAAGAAATATATTTAGTTTTATTTTTAGTGGCTAATATTATAGCGAAGAAAATAGACTATACACTTAAAATATATATGGATAAATGTAGAAGTTATGATCGTCTTTGTTGAAGCAAGAGAGTTATTAAAAATCAAGATTTTCTAAATTTGTGCTTAAATAGCGCCACAAAACACTTTTTTGAAATAAATAACAGAATATTTAGTTTTATTTTATAAAAGTTGAGATACTAAGGAAGAAAGGTCCAAGGTCCAGTTGAAGAAAATCTATTGATAAATGTAGAAGTTATGGCTCTTCTTGTAGAAGTATGCACATGGCTGATGACACCAAATAAAAACTATTAAAAAAACGTAAAAAAACATTTTGTTTTATTTTTGAATAGCTAACATTATAACGAAGAAATCATTTTCCACATGTAATAGATCTATGAATACATGTTGAAGTTATAGACACAGAAGATTAAAAAATCGTGATTTTCTAAATTTGTGGTTAAATGACGCCAAAAATATAATAACAGAATATTTAGTTTTATTTTATAAACAGGGATCGTAAGGAAGAAAACAATGTCTAGTTGAAGAAAATCTATAGATAAATGTAGAAGTTACGGCTCTTCTTATAGAAGTAGGTACATGTCGCCTACATGGCTGATGCCACGAAATAAATACTATAAAAAAGGAATAAAAGTAGAAAAATAATTTGTTTTATTTTCCAATAGTTAACATTATAACGAATAAATCATCGTCTACATGTAAAACATCTATTAATAAATATAGATTTGTAGACATGATTTTCTAAATTTTTAGTTAAATATCGTTTTAAGCGATACATTAAATAAAAGAATATTTATTTGAAAATAGCAGGGATATTAATGAAGAAAAGTAAACCTAGTTTAAAAAACAATATATAAATGTAGAAGTATGTACATGTCGTCTTCACGTCTGACTACATCAATTTAAACAAAAACTTCGTAAACAAGACATAATTTCTACATTTATTTATAGATTTTCTACATCTGAGCCTTGTTTTCTTCGTTAAGATCCCAGAAAATATTAAATAGATTCTCAAAATAATGTTATTTAATTTTCAAAGGGGCCTATTTAACCACAAATTAAATAATAATAATTTTTTAAAAAATTGTTTGTGTCTAAAAATTGGGACATACCTTATACATTTATCGCCAGATCTTTGTCATTGTTTTCTTCGCTATAATGTTTGCTTTTAAAAAATAATACAAAATATTTTTTTGATTTATTTCTTCTATTTTTATGGGCTTTTCCGTGCCAGCAAAAAATGATTTTTTTCGAAAAAAAAATCTCAATTTTGGGAGACTGTTACTGAACCACTGTTTCTATGTGAAATTCACAACATTTGTCATGTGTCCTTTAATTGGACATAAAAACGGGTGTGATCGGGTCTATATTTCCAAAATGTGAGTACAACTATTAAAGCTACATTCGACGAAATCTAAAAAAAAATAAATTTACAATAAATTTTTTTGATCCTACTTTTGATTAAAAAAATATTTTTTATGTCTCGGACATTAAAACAGAAAATTAAATGTTTGTAAATAAAAAATATAAATTTGTTGTTGTTCTTTTTTGACTCAAAAACAAAAAAATATTTTTTATGTTTCGGACATAATATTTTCATTTATTTGTTGTATATCTCTCGACTATACTGGTTGGCGTACAGCTTTAATAAAAAATATCGTATTTTCTCAAAATTTCAATGATTTGTTTCTTAGAGAGGTAGTCTATTTACTTAATAACATAAAAAGTTTAGTAATATATAAGACATCGATTAAAATAATTTCTTGAACGAACCTTTTAAATTATTGCCTACACATTTTAACTAAATCAATTAAAATTTTAATTGCTATAAAATTGAAATTTTAAATGAAGCATTAATTTGTAAAATTAAACAATTTATTTGAAGTTTTTAAAATACTTGGATTAAAATATTAATTGATACAATTAAAAAAATAAGTCAATTAAATTATTTAATTGAAAATCGTAAAATATTTCAATTAATTGTTTTATTATTAATTGTTTTAATGAAGAAATTTCTTTATCAATTAATTTTGTAGTTAATATAATACTATTTCTAATTGGAAATATTTATTAAGATTGTTCTAATAGATTTGGCGGATTTTGTTTGTAGCTTCAATAAAATTTTTTAATTGATTCTAAATAATTTTTAATTGATTCTAATTTTTTAAATGAACATTTAAAAAATATTCAAAATTCCCGATTGTACATTTTTAACTAAATTAATATTTCAATTGCTATGAATTTCGAATTTGAAATAAAGTAGTTATTGGTTCAATAAACAAATCTAATTGAGGTATTAATTGACACAATTAAAAAATAATTTATTTTGATTTAAACTGGGATATTTAATTAATTCATTTATTTTAGAAAATAAACAATTTTTTAAATAATGCAATTAAATTATTTAATTGAAAATCATAAAATATCTCTATTAAATTACAATTTTTAATAACAAATTAATTGAAGTTATTTATAAAATTCAATTACTTTTTTAATTAATATAATATTTTTGGAAATATTTATTAAGATTGTTCTAATAGATTTGGCAAAGATATGTTTATAGGTCTGATATCAACAAACTTTTTAATTGTGTCAATTAATATTTTAATCTAAATATTTTAAAACTTCAATTAAATTTTTTAATTGAACAAATAAATATTTAGCTGAAATTCAAATTTTAAAGCAGTATGAAATTTTGAATAAAAGTTTCATTTAATAATGTAATTAGTCTATGTCTTATATAGCACTAAACTTTTAATATTATTAAATAAAACTGTGCATTAATTGAAACCTGATTTTATTTTTTCTCAGTACACTAATATATTTTGTCATCTGACTCAATGCGTGGACCCAAGATTAAAATACAAATTTACTTAACTTGCGAATCAAACTGAAAATGGGCTTCAGCTAACAAAATGGTTTTGTCCTTAAAACCATCAACATTTTTGCAAACAAGTTAATGTATTGTAGTGAATTTTCGTAATCAACAATAAAAATCCCTCTGCATTGTTACATATCGCCCGACAAACTTAAACTGACGCCTTCCATACATCCAATGATGCACATCGCCAATCAGAACTATTGAAACAACATTCGCCAGAGAGAATGAATTGCACAGACGGCAACACCTGCTAACATCAGCAACGAATCGTATCGCAAAAATGATTATAACTTTTTGAACGAGTTTTGGATTGTTCCGTTTTTGGATGTTTCAATTGTGTCAAAGATTCCTGTGCCATCAAAGCGAAGCCATTGCCACTGCCATAACTGGAAGGAATATTGTCATGTCAGTGTGTGCGTGTGACGGTGTGTGTTGAGAAATATCGACAATTGTATGCACGTCTGTAGCTGATAAACATGGAATGCAATAAATGGTTGTCAAAAATGCACAGATGGAAGGACATGCCATGCTCCGAGGACAGCTCATGAACACTCACACAAACACACCAACACACATACAGATGCAAGCAACCCCCCAAAGAGACACAATAGGAATCGTTGTCAAGGACTCGCTACGGAACAATGAAAACAATCAATGAATTCAAATTTGTGTTATTTTATGTCTTCTTCTGCTGTTGTTGTCTCCCTACCAATAGCAACATATCCTTATGCAAACATACCACTGAACACAGGCACACATACACTTGTATGAGTCAGTATATGTGTGTGTGTTTGTATAAATTTTGTGTTGCTTTATTGTTCATATCGCACCCATTTCCGATTTCCTCGTTGTCAAGTCTTATTGTTCTGCGATTGTTTGGTTATCTGCGAGTTCTTTCGGTGTTTCGAGTGTGTGTGTCGTGTAATGTGTTTGTTTGTCACAAAAATAAGGACTACTCTAGGATGGTTGATTGTATGACATACATATATTATTATGTCAATGCACCGTGGTTAGAAGCAGACAAAAATTCATAGTAATTACGTGGGTCATTTGGAAAGTCATCCATAAAATTAATGTTTTTACTGTGGACATTAGGGTGAGACTTTTTGTGGGTTAAGTATATTCACATTTTGATTTAATAAATATGCAAAATCAATACAATTTGAATCAAAAAATTCCAAATATTTTGACATATTTTCCCCACTTCTTTTCTTTTATAAATGCAAAATCTGCAAATCTCGTACTTTTCCATTGTTTTTATCGGTTTCTATGAATTTTAGGTATTTTCGAAAATAATGGTTTTACATGTCACAAGTTTCAACTTCATTGGTTTTTGTATCATTGTGTGATTTATTGTTGAGAAAATGCTAGAAATCGTCATCAAAATATTCACATTTGGGTTGTCAGGTATCACTACTGTATCTTTCGAGGCAGCCATATAAATGATGAGAATCCATTTTTCTTATAACTATTCCAAAATATATTGAGTTTTCTTTTAATTCTTTAATTTTCTATATTGGGTCACCCACCCTCTATATCTTATAATGAGAATTGCTTTATCACAAGATTTTTTATTGGGAATTAAAATTTGTTCAATTAAAACGAAAACATGTTTTCCCCGTAAAATGATTTATCTGCTTTTAAAAACACTGTGCAACATTTTCCTTTTCTCACAGAGTGTAAGTACTCGTATGTACGTATACGTATGGCTATGTATTGTATGTGCGTGTGTATTCAGCGACTTGTTTATGATATTCCTGATGTCCCCCTCAGTCTCATCTATCTATCTTTCGGCCCCCATCTACCACATTAACTTTGGACTCTGACTTTATTGTCAGTCTGAGCGTTCATTGTCGCTGTCGTCGACGACGTCCTTGTCGTCCTCCTTCTCCCGGTTGTTATTGTTGTTCTGGTTTCGGTGTCGCCCATTAAATATTCATGAAAACTCGAGGATTTCATGCAGAAGCGTCATACGACAGCGAGTCTTATGCTTATTTTTTCTTCTTCTTTTCTTTAAACAATTTATTATAAATTGTTTTCCTTTCCAGCAGAGTGTCAATAAATTTGCAAATAAATGTATCATCTACAATGTGTACGGATGTGAGTGTGTGTGTGTGCGTTTGTGTGTGCCTGAGTGTGCCTGTGTGACTCTTTATATGAACATCAAAATCACAAATAGCGCCATAGCAAATATTTTATTACGTCTTTAGCACGCTAGTATGCGTGCGCCTCTATGTGGGGCTTAGGGGCTGTGGGTGTGAGGGTATAATGTTGTGTGTTGGTGCGGAGTAGTTGGATCGCTTACACAATATCCACGATTAGTGGGTAACTTTATTGTTATGCTCTCTACCGAAGGCTGAATATTATATTCGGTCTGTGGCAGGTTTTTTTGAAGAGGCAAGGAAAGAAGCCTGCAGGAAATAGAGTTTGAAACCAGTGGAGATGGCATAATGTGCAATGTGGGATGAATTTGGTACAACTTCCAACCATTCAATAATTGACACTGTGCTACAAAAGAGAATGAAGTAGAAAACTCTGGCAAGTGATAGTATTTTTCCGGTAGGTATTGTCGAGTAGAACAAGAATCTGTATTTGAAATTTCCCAGACAACCCAAAAAATCCCACAGGCTTATAAGCCTGTAACTTAGTTGGATTTAGAAATACGAAACCTGGAACTTTCTATTGATAAATAGCTTTATTAAGAAAACTTAAGAAATATATGAGCTTTTGACCAGCAAACATATTTTTTAAGCAAATTTTAGCTATTTTCAACTTGGGCAATGTTTTTGCACTTTATTTTGTTTGGTAA
Source organism: Polietes domitor (assembly GCA_947397865.1). Classification (NCBI taxonomy): domain Eukaryota; kingdom Metazoa; phylum Arthropoda; class Insecta; order Diptera; family Muscidae; genus Polietes; species Polietes domitor. The sequence continues at coordinate 252,579,443 of OX377618.1, read as the reverse complement.
GCGTAAAACTTAAGGTGAAAAAAGCTGAATTGATTTTAAAAAATCCGTGAATTATTGAAAGTTTTGTTAATACTAATTTTTGGCAAAAATACAAGTTTAGGTCTTTCCAGTTCACATCTCTCATTATTTTTTGAATTAAAGTCTAATAAAAATACTTAGAATTCATCAAACTGATAAAAACTGCGAAAAATACTAGATTCCTAATTTTTCCCAAAAAATAAGTACCCGAATTCCCAAAGTGGGGAACATCTCTCATTATTTTACGAAATGAATCCAATAAAAATACTTGAAATTCGTCAAAATGATAAAAAATACTAGATTTCCCATTTGTTTACCAAAAATAAAAACCGAATTCCCAAAGTGGGGAAAATGTGTTCCAAAATTTAAGTCCAATAAAAATACTTCAAATTTGTCAAAATGATGAAAACAATAAAAAATACTAGATTCCCCATTTAAAAAAAAGAAAGAATAACTTACTCCCAAAGTGGGGAAAATGTGTTGCAACGAAAATACTTGAAATTCGTCAAAATGATGAAAACAATGAACAAAATACTTGATTCCAATTTTTTTTTTCAAGAAAAAAAAAAAACAAAATTCCCAATGTGGGGAAAATGTGTTCCAATAAAAATACTTGAAATTCGTCAAAACGATGAAAACAATGAACAAAATATTAGATTCCACATTTTTTCCCAAAATTGAAGCCCAATAAAAATACTCCCAAAGTGGGCCCAAGAAAAATACTTGAAATTTGTCAAAACGATTAAAACAATGAACAAAATACTTGATTCCCCTTTTTTTTCAAGAAAAAAAAAATTCGCAAAGTGGGGAAAATGTGTTCCAATAAAAATACTTGAAATTCGTCAAAACGATGAAAACAATGAACAAAATATTAGATTCCACATTTCTTCCCAGAATTGAAGTCCAATAAAAATACTTGAAATTCGTCAAAATGAAGCCCAATAAAAATACTCCCAAAGTGGGGAAAGTGTGTTCCAAGAAAAATACTTGAAATTTGTCAAAACGATTAAAACAATGAACAAAATACTTGATTCCCCTTTTTTTTAAGAAAAAAAAATTCCCAAAGTGGGGAAAATGTGTTCCAATAAAAATACTTGAAATTCGTCAAAACGATGAAAACAATGAACAGAATATTAGATTCCACATTTTTTCCCAAAACTGAATTTCAATAAAAATACTTGAAATTCGTCAAAGTGATGAAAACAATGAAAAAAAATACTAGAATCCCCATTTCTTCAAAAAATTTCCTGAATTCCCGAAGTGGGAAAAATGTGTTCCAAAACTGAAGTCCAATAAAATTACTTGAAATTCGTCAAAATGAAGAAAACAATGAACAAAATATTAGATTCCACATTTTTTTCCCAAAAATACACGAATTCCCAAAGTGGGGAAAATGTGTTCCAATATTAAAAAAATAAAATGGCCGCTAGTTTTCTTAAACGTTGTTAAATGAGTTATATATCGATCAAAAGCTCCAGGTTTCTTCTTTCTAAATCCAAAATGGGTTACAGGTTTATAAGTATGCAAAGGTACGAAAAACCGAGTTTTAATCCGTAACTCAAAATTTTGGGTGTGCCTGGTAATGCCACAAGAAAAATAATATCTCTTCACAGAGATTTCTATTTGTGTTATACTAAGTGAAAGCCCCAGTAATTGTTGTATACGTTGGTGTGTAATTTTGCTAACTGAACATGAAGAGCTCAATTAAGAACTTTGTTGTCTTTGTTGACCCCCACTGAAATTTTCCGACAATTTTTTTTTCGTAGAACATTTTAGTACTTAAATGTCCTTGGATAGGACCACTGTAAAAAGAAACTCAGATCAGCTGAACTATAAGTTTGTTGTGCAAAAATGGTCTACTCAACATGTCCTTTCAGAATTATACGGTCGCCATTCTGTTCCAATGAAAAAGTCTTAATTTGTTGCTTCAGTGTTATTTGTTAAATTCATTTCATTTTTGCGAAGAACATCCTTTCCGAGGAAACGTTTCTGTTAACGTTGTTGGTGTTTCTGAGATTTCCAAACGTTCGTTATTTACACCGATTAAATACTATTCCAATCGAAAATTGTTTTTTATCACTTAAATGTGTATATAGTGTGGGCCACTTAAAATTTTAAATTTGAACTACCGATTACTTAGACTTTGAAAGGTAGAATAACATTAATTTTTATTTTTATTTTCAGGTTTATCTTTGACATTTGCACAATGGGACGCTATACGATCGAACAAAATTGGGAAATACTAAAAGCATACTTCCTAAGTAGTGAGTATTTAACGCAAACTGTAAAAAATATACGTGAAAATTTTCCTGTTTTCTGATGAAGCTCATTTTCATGTCGGTGGCTATGTAAATAAGCAAAATTGCCGTATATGGAGTTCAGAGAAGCCACACGTGAGTATTGAGAAGCCATTGTGTCTACAGCGAGTCACTGTTTGGTGGGGATTATGGAATTTTGTACCACTGAAAAAAGAATCTCAGACCAGCTGGACTATAAATTTGTTCAGCAAAAATGGTCTACTCAACATGTCCTTTCAGAATTATAGGGTCCCTATTTGTTCCAAGTGTTAAATTTATTTCATTTTTGAGGAGATACCTATATTTCGCACATACTTTCCGAGGATACTTTTCTGTCAATGTCGATGATGGGTTTGAGAATTATTTATTTACATCGACTAAATGCCTTTCCAATAGGAAATTACTTTTCATGACATAAATGTGTATATTTGTGAAGTGACTTCAGTCCTTCTCTCTCATAACATTTTAGTTTTGCCTGGTTCTACCTGGTTATAACGGATATTAGCACAGCATTTGATATTACGTTAAGGTGTGCTATAGATTTTATTACACTCCATTTATTACTTTATCACTTTAACGGTTATTGACGAAACAATCAAATATCAAAATTTGTTATTCGACTGAAAATGTATATTTAAATTTTTTTATGGCCCCATAAAATGTTTATGAATTGGTTTAGCACCACGCAAAGATATTAACTAGAGATAACAAATATAAAGGCGGCAGCTAACCATATTTTCTAAATTAATTTGGGAAAATACATTTGGAAACCTATGAAAAATTGTAGTAGAACTTAATCAATGTTGAGAGGAAATTCTTAATTTTACGAGGAATTTTCGCAATACACTACCCGACAGACCATATTACACTTGAACCAAATGATATACATTTGAAAATATAGGTGATATAGAGTTAATTGGCGTATTTTTCATTTCTTCATCCTGTTACCCCTTAAAAGGATTACACATTTCCAAATTTTTTTAATTATATTTAATACTTATTCGCACCCTATGACACCGGTATAAATGTCAAATCAAAGAAGGCAATATTTGCTAAAAATACTTTAAATTTCAAGTTTCTATTTGTATCAGTTCAGTATTAACAACCATTTAAAATATTGTATCTTAGCAAAATATGAATAAACTAGAAAAACTAAGGTGTAAACTTGAAATATATGTTAATGCTGAACTAATACAGGTAGAATCATGATATTTAAAGTATTTTTAATAGATGTTCTTCTCTTTAATTTGACACCAATACCGTTATCATAGGGTGCGAACTGGTATATAATTAAAATATAAAATTATTTTGAAAAACAGGATGAGGAAAAACTAAAAACGCCACTTAACTCCATTATGCCAATAGTTTCATACGTTTATCATCCTGTCCAGGTGTAATGATTTTTTTAAATCTTTAGAAAAATTCTCAATTTTTATAGCAAAATTCTAATTTTCAAATAGAAAATTTAAAAGTCAAGTGTTATCTTTTCAATATTTCAATATTTTTTTTCAATATTTGCTAAATATACTTAAAAATGCAAGCTTCTATCTGTGTTAGTTTAGTTTTCACAATCATTTAAAATATTGTCTCTTAAAAAGTAAAATATGAATAAACTAGAAAAACTAAGGTGTAGACTTGAAATATATGTTAATTCTGAACTAATACAGGTAGAATCATGATATTTGAAGTATTTTTAATAGATGTTTTTCTCTTTAATTTGACAATAATACCGTTATCATAGGGTGCGAACTGGTATATAATTAAAATATAAAATTATTTTGAAAAACAGGATGAGGAAAAACTAAAAACGCCACTTAACTCCATTATGCCCATAGTTTCATAAGTTTATCATCCTGTCCAGGTCTAATGATTTTTTTTTAAATCTTTAGAAAAATTCTAAATTTTTATAGCAAAATGCTAATTTTCAAATAGAAAATTTAAAAATCAAGTCTTATCTTCTCAATTTCAATTGAAAATTCTGCATTTCAAAGGGAATTATGAAACTGAAAAACGATTAGAAAAACCACACAGAGTTATTGTTCTGAACTTAATTTATTTTATTTCCGCCTTGGCAAGTGATATATCCTCAGAGCTCGAAGTATGTGGGGAAGGGGAAGTAACAATTGAACACCTCTCTGTGTTCACATTCAAATGCAGGTAATGTTATAACGTTTGAAGCACGTCCCGAGGCTTTAAGCAAAATATTGGTTATATAGCTAAACCTAAACGATTAACCTGTACTCCCTCCCCCTCTTCTTGTATCAACAAGCCTGATTGCTGACATCACCCACTCGTTTCTTTTTTCAGATTTAGACCTACTCAATTCGACACTTGTACGCACAAATCTGGCGCTGTTTTCTAATTAAACGCTTCGCAAAATGCTTCACATAAAAAAGCCGTGCAAAATCGCTTTGATCTGCAAACAAACACCGACACTCACACACTTGCACACAGCCGCACCCACACACATCCTCATGCATATGTCCTTAACACTTCTTGGTGGCTGGCTTTGTTTTGCAACGAGCCTTACGACAATGGGGACGCTTATGGAAATCGAAAATAACAAATCAGCGTCAAACACACGCTTCAATTGTTCACACTCGGTCGGTGGGCTCCCCCTCCTCTTCTCCCTCTCGGCACTCATATGTCGTAATCGTAGTAGTGGTAGTACACCTTGTTTGCCATCTTTTACGATGAAGAAGGAAAGGGTGACCCAGAAAGGGGAACACACTCACACGAGTAGTACTAATAACCATGATTTATGACAAAACAAAGCAAGCAAACACCAGCCGAAAGAAAGCCCAAACAAAACGTTACCAAATATTGCCAGTCAATGAGCGAATGTGTTGAGTTTACAAAGGCAAACAAAAACAATTTCAAATCCCACCCCTACCATTGACGGCGTAACCAAGCAATGCGTTACGGCCACCGCCACTCCTTTTGGTGTTCCCATTTCCAAACAAACACAGCTCAAACGGGTACAAGGTTGGCGGCATAGGGTGCCCGCTCAAGACATTAATCACCCAAACCCCATCATCAGGCCAGTTCAACGTTCTCGCTCTCTCTCTCTGTATGTCCTTCTACACTCCACACGCATGCAAGTCAAAGCCGTAGCTGGAGATGTAGGGAAGGGAATCGATAAGATAAGTACACAAATCAAACGAAATCGTAAAGTGCGGTGTTGGTTGGAATCATTTGAATTTATCCCTGCCGTCGCCGAGCTGATACGGGCGACACAAACGAATGTTTTGGAATTGGATGCCATGTGGCTTGGAATGGATGGATGGATTAGTATGATTTCTTCACTAGATAAACCTAAAATAGAATATAAATGAACGTGTGGCACAGTGGGTTGAACGTTATATACAGAAATGTCGTAAATATTGTATTTTGTTCTTATGGTTCAGTGAGAGCAAAAGTAAACACTTAAATTTTAACAAACCAAGATTTTAGTATAGATGAAAATATGAAATATTTACGCAGGGAAAAATACGTTTGGAGGCCGTTTGTTGCAAATGAACTTCGTTTGGTGCATACCTTAAACGTTTACTACAACAGTTACAACATTTTCCTCACGTACAACCTTTTATCGTAAATGAGACAAACTTGGTGAACGAACTTTCATTTATTCGAAAATTATCAGAAATTTCTTTTTAGCGAAAATCAGAAAAGGTTTTAATGGAAATTAGAAAATGTTTAATAAGTATTAAACTAAATAGTATTCGATAATTCATCCTTTTGAGTGAAGTTCGGTATCATTCCATTTAGGAGTGAGGTCGCTGCTCATACAAGTAAACAAATGTTTTCGCACCTGAAAATACCCGCAAAAAGCATGATTATCCATTATTTAATTAATAGATCCTTTAAAAATAATTTTTATTCTTGTGAGCGCCCCGGTATTCGAGTTGGTAGCGTGCTCGGCTATCAGCGTGGGGGGTCGTGGGTTCGATTCCCACCAGAGGCTCTGGTCTGTCGCTGCAATAACTAGCTACAATGGTCTTAGTCACCCCGGCTCAATCCATGGACCCAAAATTAGAATATAAATTTACTTTGTATTGTAATTCATAATAAATAAATAAAAAAAATTTATTCTTGTAAAGAGTGATTTTTTTGAGGTTAGGATTTTCATGCATTAGTATTTGACAGATCACGTGGGATTTCAGACATGGTGTCAAAGAGAAAGATGCTCAGTATGCTTTGACATTTCATCATGAATAGACTTACTAACGAGCAACGCTTGCAAATCATTGAATTTTATTATCAAAATGCGTGCTCTGTTAAGAAAGTTCAGAAAGAAAGAAATTGTGTTCAGCGACGAAGCTCATTTTTGGCTCAATGGGTACGTAAATAGGCAGAATTGTCGATTTTGGAGTGAATATCAGCCAGAAGCATTGCAAGAGCTACCAATGCATCCAGAAAAAGTCACAGTCTGGTGCGGTTTATGGGCTGGTGGCATCATTGGACCGTACTTCTTCAAAGATGATGCGAATCGTAACGTAACTGTGAATGGTGAGCGCTACCGTGAGATGATATCCAACTTTTTTTTGCCCAAAATGGAAGAACTGAACTTGGTTGACATGTGGTTTCAACAAGATGGCGCTACATGCCACACAGCTCGCGATTCTATGGCCATTTTGAGGGAAAACTTCGGAGAACAATTCATCTCAAGAAATGGACCGGTAAGTTGGCCACCAAGATCATGCGATTTGACGCCTTTAGACTATTTTTTGTGGGGCTACGTCAAGTCTAAAGTCTACAGAAATAAGCCAGCAACTATTCCAGCTTTGGAAGACAACATTTCCGAAGAAATTCGGGCTATTCCGGCCGAAATGCTCGAAAAAGTTGCCCAAAATTGGACTTTCCGAATGGACCACCTAAGACGCAGCCGCGGTCAACATTTAAATGAAATTATCTTCAAAAAGTAAATGTCATGGACCAATCTAACGTTTCAAATAAAGAACCGATGAGATTTTGCAAATTTTATGCGTTTTTTTTTAAAAAAAAGTTATCAAGCTCTTAAAAAATCACCCTTTACAAGAGTCACTAAAATATGTCGGTTTTTTCATAAAAAAAAATAATTTGTTTAAACAATTATTTCTCGAAAAGTAAAATTTAATTTTATCCTCGAATATAACTGTTAATAATACAATTTTGTTCTTCTGATCCGTGATCGATATAAGGGGGGTAATATTTCTCAAAAATCTCATTTTTTATTAGTTTTCTCTGTTTTAGGAAATGTGAGATTTTTATATACCAATAGCATTTAATTGAAAACTCGTAACTAAAAGGTCATCCATTTTTCGGAGATTATAAAAATTCAAGTTTTAGGCAAGGATATACTTTTCTGTCCACTCAGAAGATATAGTGATTTGTTAGTTTCAAGTTGTCAATCTGCCGATATTTTCCTGAAATTTTGAAATTTCCAAAAAATCTTGCAATTATTCATTCCAAAAAAGATTTAGATCAAAAAAATCATGCAATTTTACACTGTCGCAAAGTCCCCTTGAATTATGTGCCAAAATAAATAATTTTCCCCTCCACTGTGCCGAAATCAATAGATAAATAGGCACACGGCAGGATTTGTTTGTTTGTTTGGAAGTGTGGATAAAGATAAAGTGAAAGTGAACTTGTTTTTTTTTGCAAATATTGTATATTTTGCGATATGAAGAAGAATATGTTGCCTGCCTGACAGCCACAGCGAAGGACACGGCCACAGAGGCACAAAGACAAAAGCAACGAAAGGCAAAAATACTGACTGAAATAGCAACGAAATCCCTTTTCGTATATGTCGTGATTCTTATCTGCGAATGTCAGCCGAAATTTCCATATAGACTCTGTCGATTTCGAAGTAGTTGCTGTGGTGCCCCATCTTCTTCGCTTCGTTGTTTTGTTGAGTAAGTATTTATTATTATTTGTCCTTGTTGTTGTTGTCGTTGTTTTGCCGTTCCCTTTTTAGTGTCTGTTTTCGAATGTCGTATTTCAATCGTTGGGGAATACAATTTACTGTCAAGGCATTGTGTGTGTATGTGCGTGCGATACGAGGACGACTGCCACACCACCACCAACACTACGAATGTACATATTTACATATGAAATGGATGTATATGCGAGTGTGTGTGTGTGTGTGCGCGTGTGAGTGAGGGTCTCAATGTGTGAGTTATGCAAACGAATTGAACATGATAAGATTTCGCTCTTCGTTTCGTTAAAAGGGAAAACCTAATCTGTAATTGATTCGCATAGAGTTGCAAAATCAGTTTGAATTCGAATTTGAATTTGAATCGAACCCCAAGTACTTGAGGCTATATGTGAACATCAGCTTTATGTCTCTCTCTCTTTGTGTGTGTGCGTGCGTGTGTGTGTATATTTGTTAGCTGGCAATAAGATGATGTGAATGTAAATATCTATATGCGTGTCATTGCCTTCTCCTGTTTGTGTAGATGCGTGTGTGTGTTACCATAGATTCGATATCTCATATATTCGCATTTCAAATCCAGGGCACATACACACACACATACGGGTTTTACGCACGCACTTCTATGCATTTTCCGGCGAAGACACGAGTAACTATGCACGGATGAATTTGTTTTGCATTGTAAAGTTTTATTAATAAAGTTCTGGCAAACGACAACGGCGACGACAACATCAGCGACAACGAATACTTGTTTGATGATAATATCCGCTCTACCCCCCTCCCTGCTCAACCCAAAAACAATGGTAAGGGGGTGTGGGAAGGAAGTTATTTTTTTTTGCTCAAACCGCCACCCATCATTATTGTCATATGCAAATGATGTTGATACACGTATGAGTCAATCCACAAGGAACCATTTGTATGATGATTCAGGACGTATCCCAGATCTAGGCCTTGATACTTAAATTTGAAAGCAATCAAAATTGTCCTTCAGTTCATTACTGAATGATTTTTATGGATGTCTTAATTGGACATCACTGAAAACTAATATGTCCTCAAGTAAATTATAGATAAAATACATTTTCGGCAAAACCCGGTTTGAAATGTTAAAATCTCGGGTTTTAAAACCGGTTCCCACGAAATAGGAAAATATGATTATCTTTTCACGACACAGCTGATTATTAATATGCCATCGAGTAACTCATATTCCAGAAAAAACGGGTCGTAATTTTGAACGAAACCCGGGTTTTAAAACCGGTTCTCCCGAAAAATCAACACGATTTGTTTCTTGAAATAAATTCTAATTGGTGTCATTTTTTGTGAAAATACGGAAACCGAAAATGGGATATGAAATTTTGAACGAATTCGTTTAAAATCAGTTCTCCTGAAAAATTAAAAAGATTTTTGAATACGATCGAAAACCCGGGTTTTAAAAACCGGATGTCACGAAAATAGGTTATGATTATCATTTCTCATGACGCCACAAAATATGAATATACCAGATATCGTTACTTATTTTCAAGAAAGCCGGTTTGGAAATTTTGAACGAAACCCGGGTTTTAGAACCGGTTCTCCCGAAAAATCAACACAATGTGTGTCTTGAAATAAATTCTATTTGGTGTCTTTTTTGTGAAAATACGGTTTGAAATGTAAAAACTCGGTTCCTAAAACCGGTTCTAACGAAAATGGGAAATGATTATCATTTCATGACGTCATTGAAGGTTCCAAATTTTGAACGAAATCATTAAAATCAGTTCAGATTTTTGAATACGATCGAAGGCCCGGGTTTTAAAAACCGGTTGTCCCAAAAATATTTTATGATTATCATTTCTAATTTATTATCATTTACACAGTGACGCCACAGAATATGAATATGCCAGCTATCGTAGTGCATTTTCAAAAAAACCGGTTCGCAATTTTGAACGAAACCCGAGTTTTAAAACCGGTTATCCAAAAAATGAAAACGATTTATGTCTTGAAATAAATTCTACTTGTGGTGTCAATTTTGTGAAAATACGGTTTGAAATGTTGAAATCTAGGTTTTTAAAACCGTTTCTTACGAAAATAGAATAGGATTATCATGTCGTGACACGGATATGTCATCCAGGCTCTCCGGTTCTCGAAAAAACCCAGGTTCCCATGGAAATAGTTCTTGATTATCAATTACACTGTGACACCACATAATATGAATATGCCTTCTATCGTAGAATTCTGAGTAAATTCTTTCTGTCTTCATTTTTGTGAAAATCCACTTTGAAATGTTAAAAAAACACGGTTGTTAAAACCGGTTTTCACGAAAATAGGACAAGATTATCATTTTGGCGTCGCCAAATTTAAATTTTTAAATGTTAACAACTCGGTTTTAACCCCGGTATCACGAAAAATGGACACATTCTATCATGTCGAATTTTTGTGAAATTTCACTTTGGAATGTTAAAAATCCGATTTTTAAAAGTTGTTCTTATGAAATTGGTTTTTGTAACCGGTTCTCACAAAAATAGGACATAACTAACATTTTGTAATACCACTTATTATGAATATGCCATCAAATAACATTTGTATTGTAACCGATTTTCTCGAAAACCGGTTTTGAAATTGTGAAAACATCGGTTCTCCAGAAAAATGAACAGGATCGAATAGAAATATTACTAAAATAAATTCTATCATGTCGAATTTTCGTGAAAATCCAAACCGGTTGTTATAAAAATACTAATATTTCGTGACACCACTGAATATGAATATGCCATCAAATAACATCAAATAAACATGATGGAATTGAAATATCAAATAAATTTAATACTCAAATAAATTCGTTCGTGTCGGAGTTTCGTGAAAATCCAGTTTGGAATCTTAAAAACCGGGTTTTAAAAGTGATTCTTATGAATCAAATAGAAGATGATTATCATTTCGTGACACCACTGAATATGAATATGCCATCAGATAACATATCTATAGTAGCTGATTTTCCACAAAATTTTCGAAATTTATAAAAAACTCGGTTTTTAAAACCGGTTCTAACTAAAAAATCTAACACGATATTCGAATTGTAATAAAATAATATCTATGATGTCGGATTTTGGAGAAAATCTGGTTTGAAATCTTTTAAACCCGTTGTTTAATAGTGGTTCTTATGAAAATACAAAACGTAACATTTATTTGATCAATATTTCAATTTAATCATAATGACAAAACGTGTTCATTAGAAGAAAACCGGTTCAAAACATACAAAAACGGTTTTTAAAACCGGTTATCATGAAAATTGAATTTAAATTTTTCAGTGCGCTATATATGAATATGACTGTGTCCTCAAATAAATTTCATCGGATTGCCTTTTCGAGCAAATGTGGTTTGAAATCTTAAAAACCGGTTTTTAAAAATGATTCTTATGGACCAAATTATACATGATTATCATTTCGTGACATCACTTAATATGAATATGCCATCAACTACCACATCTATAGTAACGGATTTGCCAGAAAACCGGTTCGAAATTTAATGAACGGGTTTTAAAACCGGTTCTCACTAAAAAATACGATATTTGAATTGGAATAAAATAAATTCTATGATGTCGGATTTGAAAAAAAACCCTTGAAACCGGTTTGAAACCCGGTTATTATGAAAATACGACACGATAGCATTCATTTGAGTATTTTTGCAATTTAATAATAATCACAAAACTTGTTCATTAGAAAAAACCCGCTTCGAAATTTTGAAAAAAAAAAACGGTTATCATGGACATTTAATTTAGATTTTAAGCATGATTGAATTCAAATAGCACTGAATATTACTGTGTCTTTAAAAAATTTCAAAGTAACGCATTTTCGAGGAAATTTGGTTTGAAATCTTAAAAGCAGGTTTTTAAAGCTGATTCTCACGAAGATGCGTCTGGAGCTAATAATGAATAATTCAAATTTATTGATAATTCTAAATATATATTTTCAGAGTTTGAGTATATAGTGATATTAAACTCAGCCACATTTACTGGTTGTTTTTTAAGAACTCAATTTAAAACTTTGTTTTCACACTTAATATGAAATTGGACAAAGATATTTGTTAATAATTTAATATAACTGCTAAAAATGTATACAAAATCTCTACATTTAGCTCAACGTTTTACAAAATTAGCTATTCACTTTGACTGATTTTCTATGAATCTAATATACACAACAAAGTACTAACAATAAATGTCCTTACGCTTTGCTATGCAATAACTCATATATTAGATCCATGGCATGCATATTTATTTCGAAAACCTTGAGATGCTTCTCTTGTTGTGCTGCACTTGTGTTATGTTGTGTTGCCAACACAACACGCGCGCAATAGAACGAACGAACATCAGCATCAACAATTTTTTTTCTCAAAGACTTTGAGTGTAATTCATCACTTCCATGCAATTTCATTTAAATTGTAAAGAATACGCATTATATTCATATTATGTCGTCAGCGAGAACAGCGACGCGGAAACGTCTTTCCCTTGAAACTATCGCCAGCGTGTATTGTCGTTGTGCATTTGAGTCGCACTCAGAGCAGAGCAGTCTGCTTTGTATTGTGGCGTAAAGTTATTAATTCTGAATTTTGAAAATAAAACTGAATAGTGTTAAATGAAACCTTAAGTGCTTATCCCGTTCGAGTTAATTTACACATCATTTGAGAACACGGAGTAATCGCTGGCAGCACAAATGACTGCAATGGGGAGCAACAATATGTTGCTGCATTATATTCGAACTAAATTAATACTACACCTAATACATTTTGCAGTTTTCATAATTTATTTAGCAATTTGTCTGCTATTGCAGCAAATGTTCTGTCATAACAACAAACTATTTGCAGTCGAGTTTCTATGTATATACAATAAACTATGTCCTCCTTCATGGTGTTGTCACTGGTCTCAGAAAACGGAAAGATAAAACAAAAGGAAATGAAATAAAATCTTGTCTTATTGATATTGGCATGTATCGTTGAAGTATGATAGCTATGCATGTTCTCTATATGACAACATTATAAATATATATTGTGAGATGCATTGATGTGCAATTTGAATATTTCCCAAATAGCTTGTCGAAATTGTACTTAAATAAATATTTTCCTTCTCAACAAAGCATTTATTTTTATTGAGATAGCACGTCGATAAAGCAGCTGTAGCCGGATGCTGCTTCAATGGAATAGAATGTTGTATTTGTGTGTTGTACATATAAAATACATTGTTTGGTTTCTTTCATTTCTGTTTTTTTCTATCAAGTTGTTTTTTACGAAGCCATGAGAGGACTACTGCTGGCGATTGTCACAAGGAGCTCGAAAAATGTTTAGTTTAAATACAAAAATAGCCTGTTTAAACAGGAAACAATAGTTTCCATGAAATAAATACAAAATACAAAATTTGATAGAGTCCGATCATATATAGTAAATATTGTCCCAAAATTCCCTTAAGTTTTGAGTTTTGCGCCATATTTGTGTGATAAGATAACACTGTTAAAAATTATACTACCATACACGTAAAAATAACGTATTTTCATTATTGGACAATATTTTAAAAATTAAAGAGATTTTTCGAACATAGCCATTTTCATCATGACGATTTCGTGAACCGCTAAGATTGTCTCATTTGGGTTTCACAAAATCCATGGACGAATATACATCCCGTGGAATATTTTCATACAAACTTTGGCAAATAATCGAAGGAATCGGGATGGGTCTTTGAAATTTTGCAAACATCTTTGATATTAATCAATTAGAAGGTTTAATTTAAAACCACCCACAACCGTGGGGATGAATATTAAAATTTTTCAAACATTTCTTATTTATATGCATTACCCTTGATTTCATTAAAGTCCACAATTATATAATAATTGTCATTGCGATTTTCGAAATTTCAGATAAAAACCCTTATATATTTTGATATATGGCAACCAGCTCTTATAACTAAATAAATATCTGCAGTCAAGTAATAAATGTCACCATGCCATTTGTAAATAAATTTGCATTCTATTAAATATAGAAGCAAACTGGTCTTGAGCCAGAACAATATCCCAGTTCAAATTAAATATCTAAATCTTAATAAATCAGCTCAATATTTTGCAGCAGATTTATGTCAGCATGTACGGAACCCTCAAACCGATAAGATTGTTGTGCCTTCAACAAAAGACAGTTGCTAAAACAGCAAATTGTTTCTTTTCTGTGCAGACATGTTGAAATTGTTACAATTATTTGCTGAAATAGCAGATTTAGGTCATTGATAAGGGTTTTCCATCTGTTTTCCATTTGCTTTACTTCATAACAAATATCATATTTATATTCTCTTACATTGGACCCCAAACACATTTGGAGATCATGTCCATAGTTGTTATATTCAGACACCTACCTTTGTTTTTTACATTGATTCAAAATGAAGATCACTTGCTATTTTAACAAATAATTTGCTGTTAATTTTTATCAAACTTAGTGTCAAAAATGCTACAATTATCTGCAATCTTAATATATCAGCTCAATATTTTGCTGAAAAATCGATGAGTTTTCTGTTAATAAATATTTGTCAATCAATATAGTCAATCGGCAATATTTTTTAAGGTACGAGTTTAGAGCTACCTTTTTACCTTCTATTTACCCGCTTGCATGTCATAAAACCTTAAATCCCTAAAGTATGCTTTAAATAATTTGACTAAAATCCTGTAACAGGAAACAATTATGAAAAAAACCAGTAATTTGGCTTTATTGTTGGCTTGGAAGGTTATACCATTTCTGTAATTAAATCCATATTTTCAGCTATAATTTCGAATTATCTTTTTACAATGATTAATGTGCAGTGTGCATCAAAATTTGTAAATTTCAAAGCATTAGTCGGCCTCGGGATTTTATTTTTAAACTGGAGCAAATTACAATACTAAATTTTTACAACTTGGAGGTAAATTGCTGTCCGAAAAGGGATATTTATACAGAATTAGACAGAAAGATCAGGTATTATTTGACATTAAAAAAGATCTCATGGTAAGCAATGAAGTAAATGAAATTCCAATACGATACCGAGATATTTACCAATAATATAACCTCTCAAGTGATAAACGTTTTAACAAACCAACACAACCCAGGTTTTTTTCATTTCATTTCATTTCATTTTCATTTATTAAGTCTATGGAAATAACTCCTTATAGACCAGCAATGTATTACAATTCAATAGTAATATTATACTAATAACAATAAAAAACTTAATTAATTATATTATTTAACAATTTTTTAAAAATAAGACTAGAAGTAGTAAAATCTACAAATTCACAAATAGAATTATAAAGTTTCATCGATCTAATTAAGGATTCATTGGAAGCATAATTAGCAAAATGTCTATCAATATGAAAGGGGTAGTAATGTCTCAAGGATCGTGACGGCGCACTAAACAGGACTTATATAGCTCTTAAATCTAAAAGACAATTTATCACAAATTATGTGTTCAATAAGTTTGGCAATATTTGACAATTTTGAATGATTTGATAATGACCTCAAGCTGGTCAATATCAAAAACATTTATGAAATTTAAATGCATCACAATATGCATAGCAATATTTTTAGACTACATAAAAATCTTTTAGAATATTTTTAATTGGAATAAAAATAGAGAGAATAGATGATAAATAAACAGCAGCGTGCCATTAAATGTGGTGGATTTTCGAATGAAGGCATCACTGGATCATACTTCGTCGAAAATACTGCCAGCAAAGTGAGAGCATCAAATAAAGGAATAATGAACCCATGTAACGCCGGTTAAAATAACTAGTTTAAAATAACTAGTAAATCAAAAAAATTTTTTTTTTCAAATCCATGCTTTATGCAAGCAGAATTCTATTGGGCCTAGAAATTCTTTTTTAGTTATCTTTTGTAGAAGGAAAAATTACTGCGTTATCAGGAGCAGAAATAATAGATTTTTAATTTGTGGTTTGTATGGGAGGTACCACGCCCCTTTGTCCATTCCCGCTCATATTTGCAGCAGCACTCAAAAAATGCACACCAAACCGACGTACCAAATTTTGTTCAAATACCGTTATCAGGAGCAGAAATAATAGATTTTTAATTTGTGGTTTGTATGGGAGGTACCACGCCCCTTTGTACAATCCCGCCCATATTTGCAGCAGCACTTACAACATGCACACCAAACCGACGTACCAAATTTTGTTTAAATACCGTTATCAGGAGCAGAAATAATAGATTTTTAATTTGTGGTTTGTATGGGAGGTACCACGCCCCTTTGTCCAATTGGTCAAATTTTTCCATTTCCTTGTATTGTCATCGAAAATGATTAAGTGTGCAAAATTTGAGCAAAATTGGTTGAGAAAAAAGCTTTCAAAAATTGATTTCAAATTTTGTGGCACACAAACATATATAGAAAGTAACCTTATATAAAGCATGGAAAAATATGCGTATGTCGGCATTTTGAAATTTTCTCAGAAAAAGTCGACGCTATTAAGGAAGCCAACATTATAGCAGATGGGGCAAAAGTAATCATTTTGCTGTAGTTTTTTAAATGAAAAGCAAATTTCACAATCAGATCCAAAGTTTTCATTAAAAAAGTACATTAATTACTTTTGTCCCACCCTGTATATTCCAATTTAGACACAACGGATCGCTTAGGAATATTAATAGGAGCCAAGCTGCCCTACACTATTAAGCCAGCTACCCCAATGACGAGAAAAAGATATAGCAGAACACTTCATATACAACTGTCCTGACCTAATAAACATTTTTCTAGAATATTTTAACTTTCTAAGTCTTCAATGAATGGGTATTTTCCCCTTTTCTCGAAATTCACAAAAGGCAACATGTTGCTAGCAAACTGCCATCGTTGCAGAGTTAGAGACTTAAAATGTTCTACAAAAATGTTCCTCAAAAAGTTTTACATAAATGTTCAGGACATACCCTCTACCTAAAATATAAGGATAACATGGATTCCTATGTCATAAGAAGATGCAAAACTGAATCACTTTGACTTTTGACGACAATAGGCAAGTATATCTGACAAAGGGGTTTTAACTCTTATAATTGTCCAGATATATGAAGGAGACTATGGACTACATAAATTTAGTTGGCTGAAATTTTTTTATGAAATATTTCTTTTCAAAAAAGTAATAAAAACAAAAAACATTACGGAAGCACGTTTCGAATCCGTGATCCGGGGGTCTCATATTCACTTGTGAAAATTCTACTCATTTCAGGGTTGAGAGACTAAATTGTAATTTTAGTGGAAGTTTTACTTTTGGGCTACAGAAAATAAGTTGGCTGAAAATTTCTATCTGAAATATTATATAAAAAATAATACAAAAAAACAATAAATACCGAATCACGATTCGAACTCGTTACCCAAGGCTCACAAATTCACTTATGAAAATTCTTTAGGGTTTAGAGTAAGTAGTAATTTTAGTGGAAGTTTCACTTCATTTTTTGTTGGATAGCTAATGGTTTACGGCATGATAATCTACATTTTTGGGTTGCAATATTGAATGTGGTTTAAACAGGACAAACACTATATATTTTGTAAGAATCAAACTATGATGGCGTAAATTTCCATGTTGGTTATTAAAAATGGCCGTTCAGAACAAGCATTTTATTGCCACTTGATTTTTATGGCTTTGGAACCAACGCCTTGAACAGTAATTGGTTGCAAACACTTTGCTAAAATTACAGATTGTTTGCTGATTTAACAAAAATTTATAAAATTGTTTGCTGAAACAGCAGATTTATGTCAGCGTAAACGGAATCTTCAAAACCGATAAGATTGTGGTGCCTCCAACAAAAGACAAAGCAAAGTGTTTGCTGTTTTAACAAACAGTCGGCTTCTTTTCTTTTGCATAAATGTTGAAATTGCTACAATTATTTGCTGAAATAGCAGATTTTTGCCATTGATTAAGGTTTTTCGATCTGTTTGCTAAAACAACAAATAATTTGCTTTTATTTCATAACAAATATCATATTTATATTCTCTTACATTGGACCCCAAACACTTTTGGAGATCATGTCCATAGTTGTTATATTCAGACAACTACCTTTATTTTTTACCTTGATTCAAAAGGAAGATCATTTGCTATTTTAACAAATAATTTGCTGTTAATTTATATCAAACTTAGTGTCAAAAATGCTACAATTATCTGCAGATATCAAAGTTAGATCACTGTAAGTCACGCCTAGCCTCCGAATCGATTTGAAGATTACTACCGCACTTACAACAAAGAACAGTTTGCTAAAATAACAACAAATTGTTTGTTGAAACAGCAAACTCAACAAACAATTTGTTGCCTTTTTTACAGCAAACATGTTGATGAAGCATCTCCAAATCGATTGGAAGATTACCTCCAGGCCCACAACAAAGAACAGTTTGTTGAAGCAACGGATAGTTTGCTATTTCAACAAACTATTTGCTGTTTCAACAAAATATTTGGTGCTATATTACAGAAAACATATTGATGAAGTATCTATATGAGAAAAGTGTTAAAGCTAAACCGGCAAACTTTCGAACGCGACTTAAATCTTGGTTTGCATATTTTATTAACTTATTAAAGGTAAAGTACTTCTATTTCTCTATACTCTCGACCTGCAATCCACGCAATATAAACAAAAATTGTATAAATCGAATTTGAAAGGAACTGTTTTGTTATCGCAAATTTTATATTTAAAAAAGTTTAAACACCACTCCCTGACCATCTCAAGTAGCTCTCCAAATGATTCATCTTAAAATATCGTTTATCATGATTTATAAATTCTTGATGTATGTATGTACTTACATTGAACTCTCAACGTGATGCTGGAGCTTCTCGTTTCGCCTTCGGTGTTCGTTGCTCCGCATGCATAGGCACCGGCACTCTCGCGCTCCAATTGGGTGAGATGCATTATCTCGGAACTTTCGCCGGACATACGCATACCCTGGAAGTGAAGAGAAGAAGAAACAAGAAAATTGAAATGTGATAAAATGATGATAAGCCTGATGAAATCTGAAAATTATACAAAAAGCATAAAATACTTAAAGAGGACGAGTACTACTAATTATGCATAAATTTGTTACTCGTTTGTTTGTAATCATGGGAGGGCCGGGCTGTCTTGGTTGCGACACAGTGTCTCCAGAGGCACTGTGGTGACAATGTTTTAATTAACATTATTTTTATTTGGAAAAGTTAATCTTAGATATAACAAAGACATTATTAAGTCAAAGTTCACACAGTATTGTCGCATTGTCGTTTAAGGATATACACGGATACAGCTACTGCCTCCGCTCGGCACGGCTCGGTTCGGATATATATGGTTTTGTTTGTTTGTTTGCCAGTGTGTGTGTGCGCGTGCTTTGCTTTGTGTTGTTTGGTTGGTTGGGGAGGATGACGACGCAACAGGAAAAAGCCATCTTGTTTAATGGAACCGAAATTAAAGTCGTGTTAGGAGCACACTTACAGAATGTAAATTCTTTATAGGTATGGGAGGGACATGGGTAATGAATGGGATGAGCTGCCACGTTCACGTTCGGGTGCCAGCCAAACAAACGATTGTTTATGTTGTAGCAGCTCGTCAGTCATTCAGTTGGCGGCTGTGCAAAACAAGTCCTTGCACAATTCATTTTCTTAGCCGTCGTCGTCGTCGTCATCCTCTTCTTTACGCTTTTACAGGAGCATGCTGACTTGTTCCCATAATTATCCCCTGAGTGAAAAGTAAATCTTGTGAACGTGTTTGTGTGTGTGTGCGCTCGCCATGCCTCTCGAAGACATTCATTCAGTCTTTGGTTTCTCGCTCCGTCTGTGGGTGGGTCTTTGTAAGGCTGATGGGGTAGGATCGGGTAGCTTGGAGTAGGGTAGGACAGGACAGAATATGGCCCGGTACATACGGTTCATGTTGAGATATTTTAATGAGTTTTTCTTGTTTGTCATTTACTTTGTTTTATTTCGTTTTTTTCTCTGTGTCTTCTTCTGGATTTTCAGCTTATTCCTGTTGTTGTGTTTATATCAACGGCAGTAGCAACAACAACAACAATAACAGAATTACAAATAATACAAAGTATTACATGTCTTATGTACGCAGCACTACTTCAAATACAAGTGAACCACGTACCGAGTATACACATTCCATTGTTGTACTCCACCGAGTTAGCTGGCTGGTGCACAGTGGTTGGTTGGTTAATATCCTGGGAAATGCTTTGGCCCTATACTTTCCTGTCACCTTTGCAAATCATACAAATATATGTTCCAATAAGGGGCAGATGATGAGAAAGTGTAGCAAAAGACCGGAGAGGATGGAACTATGGAAGTCGGGATTAAAGATTAAATGGATTAAATGCCGCCTTACTGTCTGTATCCAAATGTGTATTTTTCCTTATTTTTCCGCTTTTAAGGAAATTCTTTTAAACAATATCCAAAATGTCGATAATATGGTCATAAGTGAATGGAAACGACTTTTTAGTATAGGGTCAGAGATGTGTCCGTTTTCCACACAGAAGGTCTCGGGTTCGAATCGTACGTCGGGAAAAAACTTTTTGTTTTGTTTTTTTTATTACTTTGTTTATAAACACTTTTTAATTTTGTCTTAGTTAAGAAAACTTAAAAAAATATGTATGCTTTTGTCCAGCAAACACATTTTTTAAACAATTTTTATCCATTTTCAAATTTGGCAATGTTTTTGCACATTATTTTGTTTGGGAACCGTAACAAATGTAAATTGATTTAAGTAACACATTTAGTAAGGAGTAAAACGCCGCTTTGTCTTTAAAAATCCTTTAGTAATTAACTGAGTTATAGGAGTTTCTCTTAATACTAAATGTTTGCAAAAGTACCAGTTTTGGTCATTCCATTTCAAATAATAAAAATACTAAAAATTCATCAAAATCATAAAAATAATGAAAATATTACAAGATTTTCCATTTCTCCCAAAAATACCCGAATTCCCAAAATAGGGAAAATATGTTCCAAAATTGGGGATTTTTTATTCAAACGGTCGAAATGTTTTTTTACCGAATTCTAAAAGTGGGTTCCAAAAATACTTAAAATTCATCAAGGTCATAAAAATAATGAAAATATTACAAGATTTTCCATTTTTTTCCAAAAAAACCCGAATTCCCAAAATTGGGGATTTTTATTCAAATGGTTGACAAGTTTTTTTTTATCATTTTTATAATAAAAATACCTTAAATTCATCAACATCATAAAAATAATCAAAAAATATTACAAGATTTTTATTTTTTTTCCAAAATACCCGAATTTCCAAAGTGGGGTAAATTTGTTCCAAGATTGGGTATTTTTTATTTTTAATGCGCGACATGTTTTTTTTACCATTTTTATATGTTTTGATGATTTTTTTTTGCAAAAAAATACCCAAATTCCCAAAGTGGTGAAATGTGTTCCAAAATTGGGGATTTTTATTCAAATGGTTGACATATTTTTTATATCATTTTTATAAAAAAAATACTTAAAATTCATCAATATCATAAAAATAATGATTTACAATTTTCCCAAAAAATACCCGAACTCATAAAGTGGGGAAAATGTGTTCCAAAATTGGGGATTTTTTATTCAAATGATCGACATTATTTTTTACCATTTTGATCTGTTTTGATGAATTTTATTTTTTCCGAAAAAAATACCCAAATTCCCAAAGTGGGGAAAATTTGTTCCAAAATTGAGGATTTTTTTATTCAAATGGTCGACATGTTTTTTTTACAGTTTTTACCTGTTTAGATGAATTTTATTTTTTTCCAAAAATACCCGAACTCTAAAAGTAGGGAAAATGTGTTCAATAATTTGGGATTTTTTTATTAAAATGGTCGACATGTTTTTTACTATTTACTATACTTAAAAATACTTAAAATTATCAATATCAAAAAAATAATGAAAATATTACGAGATTTTTTATTTTTCCCCAAAAAATACCCGAATTCATAAAGTGGGGAAAATGTTTTACAAAATTAGGGATTTTTTAAGCAAATGGTCGACATGTTTTTTACTATTTTTATAATAAAAATACTTAAAATTAATTAAAATAATGAAAATATTACAAGATTTGCAATTTTTACCCAAAAAATAGCCGAATTCCAAAAGTTGGGAAAATGTGTTCCAAAATTGGGGATTTTTTTATTCAAATGGTCGACATTATTTTTTACCATTTTTATCTGTTTTGATGAATTTTATTTTATTCCGAAAAAAATACCCGAATTCCCAAAGTGTGGAAAATTTTTTCCAAAATTGGGATTTTTTTTAAATGGTCGCTATGCTTTTTTTACCATTTTTATAATAAAAATACTAAAAATTCATCAAAATAAAAAAATAATGAAAATATTACATTCCAATGTAATTTTCCATTTTTTTCCAAAAAATTCCCGAATTCCCAAAGCGGGGAAAATTTGTTCCAAAATTGGGGATTTTTTATTCAAACGCTCGAAATGTTTTTTTACCATTTTTATTTGTTTTGATGAATTTTATTTATTTCCAAAAAATTCCCGAATTCCCAAAGCGGGGAAAATGTGTTCCAAAATTGTGGATTTTTTATTCAAATGTTCTACATGTTTTTTTAACCATTTTTATATATTTTAATGCATTTTTTATTGGACTTCAATTCGTAAAATAATGAGAGTTGGGAAGTGGAATGACCAAAACTTGTATTTTTGCAAAAATTGGTATTTATATAAACTTCAACTTAAACTTCAAAACACTACATCCCTGAGATCGTGCCATAGGCCAAAAATGTGATACATTTATTTCCACCCTGTCCTAAAAAAATAACTCAGTTGGGCCACTGTTTAGCTGGCTAAACAAGTGTTGGTGCGCGTGAATCGACATTCGTGCATAAACACAAACGGGTGGGGGAACTTAAACATAATAAACACTACCACAGATTCATGGGGCCCCACATACACTCATAAGCCCAGACAGACACACACTCATCTCTTGTTAGACACACACACACAGAGACACTCATCTTCAACAAACAAACACACCATAATACTGATTATTTGTAATATGTCATAAGACATCTTTATGCGAGCATTATTGAGGTAAGATGAAAATGATTTGCCAGCTTTTGGTGTCCCAACTCCAACCATCAAAGGCAGGCAGACAAACAGAAAAACGGGCGGACGGACAGACACGGACCACTTTTTCATAAACTGAACAGGAACTGAAGAGGAACATCAAAGACAACGCTTTCGATGTTTTTCCAGGGAAAGTATTTTTATCGCGGATTTATTTACTCGGAAATCTGTAGACTTTCCTCAAGAGGTAATACCAACACATATGGATATTTATGTTCATAACGCACACACACACTCCCGCACACATAAGTACTTAAGCATAAGTATGTGTAAAAGTGTGCGAGCTACATACGCAGATAAATATAATAATGAAATAAACAAACACAAAAGTCGCCGAATAAACAATGACAACAACAAAAAGAAACACACACTCGCACACAAGAAATCTTATCAATGATTTATTGTATTTCATTCATTAGAAGATGAAGAAGAAGACGAAGCAGAAAAAGTGCACAAACATGTTGAAATTAAGTAATAATTTTGTTTCCTTTTGTCTGGCCTTCCACCCACGTCCCAATACTGAATTACATTGCTGAAGGTCCTTTGAGAATTTGCCAACATTAAAATCCGGCTTCTTTGCTGGTGACGGCTAATGATGTGTGACATACACATCTTGTGTCTTTAAAATCTTATTAAATTTTAAACTGTCACTTAGGGTCAACATTTTCACAATGCTCACAACAACAATAGCAACAGCAACGTAACAGAATACAATAAACCATTTCAGTTTTGGGTTAGTCATCAATTGTCAATGTCCATGTTGGAGTTTCGAAAGAAAATGGATTTTATGAAATCAACAGTTAATAACAAAAGTGTTTGTCGTTTGTATGTTTAAACGAAAATTATGATTGTGATTTAAAATAAAAATGGTGGGCAGATTTCAAAGAAGGACGAATGGATAGATGAACGGATGGGCGGAAATACAGATGGAATGGACAGACGGCAGGCACTCTATGGATGGCTAGCAGAACGGGTATGGATGGATCGACAAAATTTTTAATCACGGCGGCCAACGTATTTCCAATTAGTACCTGTCGATGTTGACTGTCAGCGGCGGTCATGTAGTTTTGACAGTGTATGCCAAGTCAAGTTTTACACAATTCAGCAGCATAACTAAATGATAAAAATCTATTATTGAAATGATTGTACGTCAGTGCAAACGTTGGGCGCCATTTTTGGCTGAATCTTTATTGATGGAGAGCATTTTTGGCATTTATGCCCTCACAGACAATAGGACTGTTTTTTTAAGCCGGAATAGCAAGCTGGGATAACAAAAACGTTAATAAAAACCACTAATATTATATATATTTGATATATATATATCATATATATCTCAAAATAAATTTTCCGAAAAAATTTTTTGTGTTTAAATTTGATTTAAACTGGACAAGTCCAACATTTTTAAAACAAAATATTTTTTTCAAAAACACATTGATATTGCTGTTTTAAAAAAGTTTTCTTCTTTTATTTTGAGTGGAATTGTAACCTTTTATTTAGATTTTTTATCTAATCTTAAAGAACAGTATTATGTCTGCAGAATGTATGTCATTATTCAATTTTAACCGCATCTAAAATTGAACCAACGCAAGAAGCCATACTTAATAAAAAACAAGTCGAATGAGACAAAAATAATAAAATTCGGCGGTTTTCACTGCGAAAAATACGAGATTTTTCCAAGTTCGTACATTTTGGATGAAAATGTGATAAAAATTTGACCATGAAACACAAAAGTTTATGAAGTTTTTAAGAAAAAAAACGGGGTGAAAGAGGAAAAAAATGGTAACAACAACGGCGTACCATCACTGTGTAGACTCAAAATATATGTGATCATTCGTTATTCGTTCTTTTAGGATGAAAAGGGGGAAGAAGTGATACAATGGGCACCGAACACATGGCTGCAGAAGGAATTATAAATTTCGGTATAATCATTCCTCTGAATATGTATACTGACCCTTGGAAGGACTTTAAATAAAAATTTTTATACTTGTCTTAGAATAACTCATTGGTAGAATTATTGGACGTTTTGAAGGTGACAGCTAAAAGCTCATATTTCTTGGTAACATTTTGTAAAACGTATAATGAAAAATACTTATGAGAAATCAATACCTTTCGAATGATGCCTAAATGATGAATAACGGACGAAAAATGACGCCACTGACTCCATTTTTGTGAAATAATTTATTGCAGGAGATGGTTTTCACAACCAAAATGTTCAAAGTCTTTTTACAAAAATGAGCGCTGCGGCGTCAATTTCATTCCGATGTTCATCATTTAGGCATCATTCGAAAGGTATTGACTGCAGCTATTTATTTTTTTTTGTAAAATACTACCACCAAATACGAAAAAGTTTTCAGTTGTCACTGTAAAGAATCCAAAAAAACAGCTTATGTTCCTAATGGAATTTTTTGAATAATAATAATTTCGGATATGCTGTAAAACCATATGTATAAATTTAAAATGTGGATTTTGGGAGCTGCATTAGGGAAGTAACAAAAACTGCGGCTAATTTTGATGCACATACAGAAATTAGTTAAATGCATCTAGAGTTCTTTTGCTAGAAAAGTGCAAAATAGATTTCCACTGTACCTGACATATCCAAAATTGGTTAATAATACATTGTTCCAAGATTTGTTTCGGCAAATATGGCCTACACTGAAAGAATTATCTTCATAATATTTATGATTTTGTCTTAACCTCAGTGAAAATTTTCATTAAAACGTCGCCAAAGAAACATTTCATAAAATGTATGAATCATTTTTCATAAAGCACGAATCAATGAAAAGTTTCATAGAATCTAAGAAACATTTCTTAGAAACTATGAAATGCAGTTCTTCATTCGAAGATCTTTTGTCATAAAAAATCATTATTTTTCATAATATGATTTATGAAAATTGTCATAGATTTTATGAAGAAACTTCATTAATTTCATGAAAGAGTTTCATAAATAGTATATACTGAAGTTTCCAATATAATAAAAAAACAAAAAAGGTCTGACTCGTCGACTAACCAATCAACACACACCGCCATTGCGAGAGTCTTTGCAATGAATATGCCTAATATGTCACCTAAATCAAGGTTCACACTTATGTCTGAGTTAACAGAGCACAAATGAGAATTGCTATCATTCGACGAATAAAGTCAACACACTAAAAATGTAGTTGTTAATTATGAATTTCATAAAAACTATGAAATCTTTCATTATATTTATGCAGACATTTCATAACACAAATATTGTTTATGACATATTTCATAATATTTAAGAATTGTTTCTTTAATACTATGAAATCTTTCTTTGATCTTATGAAACTAAGTTTCACTAATTTAACAATTTTGTTTTATGAAATATGAAATTTTTTGTGAAAAAATTATATGAAACATTTCATATTATTTATGAACTTTTCATATATATTAAGAAAAAATTCACTAAATTTATGAAAAACCTTTTATGAAATCTCTTCATAAATATTATGAAGGAAAAATCTTTCGGTGTACCAAATATGACTAAAATACTTCTTAGAAATATTGAACAATTTCGACAAATTAAATAAAAGCATAAAAAACTATAATAATAATTCTAAAATAATGAGCATTTTTAGCATCACTATTTCGGTGGGTTCATATATTGGAATGTTGAAAGTCGTTAACTAACTTCTTCATTGTTAATTTTTTCAAGTTGAAAAATTACAAAAATAATGGAAAATAATTTCATTCAAATGGCTGCCTCGGCTGGCCCACATTATCGATTGTGTGCAGCTGTCTCCGAAATGTTCAATTGTTGAGAAGGACGGTGAATTGATGTTGATGGCGCTTCACGCACACTTTCTGCCACAGCGGCAATACTCTCGCTTAGCTCAGACATGAGCTAAGTGTTACCATTCACGAAATAAGCGCTAGTTGAAAAAAAAAAACATTAGATGGCGGACCCTATATAGTCCACAGCTATTTTAATTTATAAGATTAAAATATCTGAATTTTTATTTTTTCGTTTTTTTTTTGGTTAGATTTCGTTTTTGGTTAGATTTTCACGATAGTGCTTTTCTTTTTCGTATTCCTTTTTTAATTCGTATTCCCTACTTTGCCCTAATAAAGATGGACGTTAAATATTGTTCATATATCGCAATTTGTATAAAACTTTTCATAAGGTTCTAAATAAGTTACTGCATGGTGCAGGGTATATAAGATTCGGCCCGAACGAACTTTTTGCTCTTTTTTCCTGTTTTTGAAATAACATGTTTTCAGATTTCATGAACAACTATTAAAAATAGCTCCTGAAGCATCTATGGTTAATATGTCAGAGCACTAAATGAATTATTTGTTGCCCGGTGTATTTACTCGTAAACTAGTCGCCCCTATACGATCTTCAGGGCTCGCTCTCTACTCCCTGTCAACATATTTAGGCATAAAAACAGGAAATTCCCCCCAAATGCCCCTTATTTCTTGTTTGTGGTGTGAAAACTTGCTGCTCTCCTGCTGACAAATGGTGATTTCACATTTACTGCCCTATTCTTGTGCTGGCATAATATAGTGCCAACATCGGCAAAGCTATGCTATGTTGACATTGAAGTTTCCTGGCACGTCTTGATGTTCTCGGCGAAAAAAACTAGAATTCACTACTTTGTATGTCCTGTGAAAACTTTTAGTGTTGTGTAGTAATATTTGCAAAACATGTCACATTTTATTTTTTGGGGGGGACTTTCATTCGTTTTTTTGTTTGGTTTGGTTGGTTACCCCCTAGTGGAAAATATAAAAACTATTTTATGCTCTAAAGAGCTGAATTGTTAAACAGGTTTAACATAAAATTGTGTTTTTGGCTAAACTATATAAAGAACATACCCGTACACACATACATACATTTACGAGTATGTGTACAAAAATAGGAAGTGTGCGTGTGTGTGGATGACGAATACTTTTGTGAGTTAGCGTAGCTACATATTTGTCACCTGTGTGATTGTATAGCTGTGTGTGCCGCACACACACCTACATATATATGTATGGAGACCAAAAGACACGTACACAAATGCACATAAATTTACATATACAAACAAGTTTAAGCTGATTTAAAAACGAGTGTGATAAAATTTCAATTGCATATTGAAAAGAGTGTACACAGATTTAATACCGAAATCATTTTTCCCAGGCCCCCCACCGCACACACACTGCCACACACACACACATATGTATACATATACGTAAATTCAATAATGAAAGGATATGTGTTTGTATGTCTGCAGTTGTAGGCAGCAAATACCCATACACACCTTGTGTATGTACGTAGAAATTCCTTCCACATTCCCATTTATATATATATGTGTATAGGAATGTGGGTATTAGGGTGCCCGGGTGGGTGTGTGTGTGTGCGTTTATGTCAGCATATAAACGAAATGTATTTCGATCATCGCAACAGATGTGCCCCATGAAACAGGCCTTCTGCTTCAAATACTCCAAATCATAAACAAGCTTTCAAACGCCCAGAGACGCCCAAAAAATATACGCCAACACACAGCCACAGGACCCTCTCAACACAAACACACACACACACAGAGACAGGCACATACACTGGCACATAGCCATACATCCACGTACTTGCATGAAAATGTGATTGGAGACGAGTTCCCACATGTTAAAAACCATATTTCATTTCGTTGTTGTTATTTTTAAGGGTATTCTAAGTTCAATTCAATTATTTTAGTAAGTGATTTCACAATGAATATTTCCTCTTCAGCCTCAGCCTCTTTCCAGTCGGCAAAAAAAAGCCACACTTCAACGAGGGTTGTTTTTGAAAGTGAAGTGAATCTTGAATTCATATTTGAATCGAATTTTTATGGAATTAATTTTGTAACTTTTGAACGAAAGAAGATATCTTGAGCAAATTTAACATATTTCAAGCTGAGGTATTTTTCAGATGATTTGCAAAATTCTGGATCTCTAGTGACCAGAGGTGTCACTAGGTGACCCTATAAATTTGGTCATTTTGAAGATGTAAAATTTTGAAAAAAAATTTGATTGCCAAAAGCACAATTAAAGTTATGATTATGAGAAACTCAAATAAACAATATTTGGTCCAGTGATAATACTGGTGAATATCTATCAAAAAATGTACATACAGTGTGTATCTACCTCAATTAGTTTATGAGATATTTGAGTTACAAGAAAAAGAAAACCATATTTTGTAGCCAAGTTGGTTTCATATTTTTATCTTTGTGATGTCACTATATGACCGATTTTAATTTCTTAGATTGTCTTTAAAATTCTTAGAAAACTGGTGTCTAGAGCGGTGTAACTTCAATCAGAAGTTATACACTTCTGAAAGCAAAACTTCCAAAAAGCTCCCACTTATATCGTTCTTTTTTTCAAAGAGGTCTCAACTTTACTTCACTTTTAACTTTTTTGTTTCTTCCAGCAGTTGCAAATTTCATTTACTTTTCGTAAAGCAGATACAATTTGGATGATTTTAGGGTCCTTATTGAGCTATTTTGGTCAAGGGACCTCTTCAGTACATCCTCTACAAAATTGAAAATGATTTTAATACAAAAAATTGTTTGCGAGATTGGTTTCGTATTTTTAACGTTGCGATCTCATTATTAGCTTGCTTTTAAAATCATTATATTAGATTAGATTGCCTTCAAAACTCTTAGAAAAACGGTGGATGGAGTGCTGCAACTTATGATGGCAGTTATACACTTCTAAAAACAACACTTCCCAAAAAGGTCAAATTTTTATCATGTTTTTTTTAAGAGGTCACAGCATAATTTCATTTGTAACTTTCTTCTTTCTTCCAGCAGTTGCAAACTTCTTTTATTTTTCGTAAAGAAGACTTAATTTAGATGAACTTAAGGTCCTTGCTAAGCAATTTGGCCAAAGGACCTCCCAAGTAGATCGTGTCCAAAATGAAAATTTATTTAATACAAAAATTTTGTTTATGAGGTTGGTTTCGTATTTTTAAAGTTGCGATCTCATTTGTTAGCATGAATTTAAAATTATTAAAAATTTTAGATTGTCTTTAATATTCTTAGAAAACTTCTTAGAAAGAGTAGTGCAACTTCCATCAAAAGTTATACACTTCTAAAAACAAAACTTCCGAAGGGGTCCCTCTTTTATTGTTCTTTTTTTCCAAAGATGTCTCAACATTATTTCACTTGTAACTTTTTTGTTTCTTTATCCAGTTGGAATTTTCTTTTATTTTTCCTAAAGAAGACTTAATTTAGAT
Source organism: Polietes domitor (assembly GCA_947397865.1). Lineage (NCBI taxonomy): Eukaryota > Metazoa > Arthropoda > Insecta > Diptera > Muscidae > Polietes > Polietes domitor. The sequence continues at coordinate 252,548,979 of OX377618.1, read as the reverse complement.
GAGTTTAGTGTTCTTTCTGAGCTATTAGGTACAACAGACCTCCCAAGTAGATCCTTTCCATAATTAAAAGTTTTTAAAATAAAAAAAATGTATGCTACGTTGGTTACTTACTTTTAACGTTGCGATCTCATTATTAGCTTGATTTTGAAATCATTAAAATTTGTAGAATGACTTTAAAATTATTGCATTTTCTAACAGAAGTTATATACTTCTAACAATAAAACCTCCAATAAAGGTCCCATTTTTATCATTTTTTAAGAGGCATCAATGTTATTTCACTTGTAACTTTTTTGTATAGTCCTGCAGTTGCAAATTTATTTTATTTTTCGTAAAGAAGACATAATTTAGATAAGTTTAGTGTCCTTGCTGGACAATTTGGGTGAACGCCCCTCTCCAGTAGACCTTCTCCAAAATTGCTAATTTTTTTAATACAAAAAAATAACGTGCAAAAATTCTCAAGTGGCAAAGCAACGAGTAAAAAAGTTATAGTAGTATATATATATATATATATATATATATATATATATATATATATATATATATATATATATATATATATATATATATATATATGTATATATATATATATTTTAACTCCATCTGCTGACTTCCTACTCAGAAAATATTATCACATCCCTGCGGTAAAATCTCAAATTTTGGCACATATTTCCCCCTCTTTGGGAATTTGGGTATTTTGTTGGACAAAGTGCCAAAACTTGTTTGCCATTATTTTCGGAGTTATATTTTCTGCATTATTCCACAATTTATTTGTGAAATCTCAATTTTTTACAATATTAATTTATTTTTCGCAAAATTTTTTTTCTGAAATTTTCAGTTTGACGTGAAATGAAGCACAAAGAGTGATGCTTTAATAATTTTCTCTTATATATAATTAAAGCCCTAGCTCCGCTCTTTCCAAAATGGTATAATTTTTAATATAAAAATTGATTTTTTCTGCAACTTCCAGCATAAGTTTTATACTTCAAAAAATAAAACTTCCAAAGAAGGTCTTATTTTTGTAATTTATCTTTAAGAGGCCTGGACATTATTTCACTTGTACCTTTTTTTGTTTCTTCCTGTAGTTGCAATTATTTTAGATGAGTCTAAGGCCCTTACTGTGCTATTTGGGTCAAGGGACCTCCCCATTAGATATTCTCCAAAATTGCCAAAATTTTTAATACAACAATTTTTTTGTACAAATTTTTAAAAATCAAAGCAATGATTAGAAATGCATAGGTTTATTTCTTACTCAGGATGTATTACCACATGAATTTTCCAAAATTGCATTGCAAAATTAATCATTTTTTGTACATTTTACGTAAGGTTCTACAGGGTTTTCCAACAAGAGGTGTTATTTTGGTATTGAAAGAAAATGCCATTTTTTGAGATAAATGATCGGATGTTTATTTCATAATAAAGAGGAAGTTAAGCCGTTAATAATGAAAAACAACATCAGCCAAATGGCCACCACGACCACGCTTACAGGACCATATCCTTTTCATGAAATAATCCATAACCAAATCGCAAAGTAGCTGCCCTATGTCCTCGATACCCTCACGAATTCTATCTTTGAGGTCTTGAATCGACGCTGGGCTGTTGGCGTAGACCTTATCTTTCACGTGGCCCCAAAGGAAGAAGTCGCAAGGTGTTAAATCACAAGATCTTGGTGGCCAATTGTGATCACCTCGTGGAGAGATAACACGGTCGGGAAACTTTTCCCGTAAAAGACAAATGGTTTCGTGGCTTGTGTGGCACGTAGCGCCGTCTTGTTGAAAGAAAACGTTATCCAGATCAATACCATCCAACTCCGACCATAAAAAAATCATTAATCATCTCTCGATAGCGCAATCCATTCACCATAACTGTTGATCCAACCTCATTTTCGAAAAAGTAAGGTCCAATGACACCGCCGGACCATAAACCGCACCAAACATTCACACGATGAGGATAGAGAGGCTTCTCAACAATAACTCTTGGGTTATCCGAGACCCAGATGCGACAATTTGGCTTGTTAACGCAGCCACCGTGGTGGAAATGGGCCTCATCAGTCAAGATGATTTTTTGATGGAATTCCGGATCATTTTCATTCATGAATTTTAATAATTTCAATGCGTTCTTGAAGCGTGTATCGTTCCATTTTTAGTAATGACGTAGTTTCTACTTGTCAAAGAATAAAAGCTTCAAAAGTGACAGCTACCGAAATACCGAGTAATTCAAAATAACTCCTCTTGTTGGAAAACCCTGTACATGAATTTATTTTTCACTAAAAAATATTTTTTTTTTTTGAAATTTCCCCATTTTGGGAATTCGGGTATTTTTTGGTAGCAGAATGCAAAACCTTGTTAACCATTATTTTCGGAGATATTTTTTTGTACCTAATTTCCAAAATTTCTTAGTGAAATCTGAATTTTTGTAGATTTTACGTAAGATTCAATATGAATTTATTTTTTGAAAAATATTTTTTTTGCTGAAATTTCCCCACTTTGGGAATTTGATTTCGGAGGCATTTTTTCTACATTACTTCAAAATTTCGCTACGATATCCCAATTTTTGTAGATTTTACACAATGTTTAAAATGAATTAATTTTTCGCAAAAAATATTTTTTTTCAGAAATTTTCAGCTTTACGTGAAATGAAGCACAATTTCTTTTAAATGTATTTTACATATTATTAAAGTCCTTGTTAGTCTCTTTCCAAAATGGTATATTTTTCATAAGTTCAAAATTATAATAAGTTTGACCTCCCCCAGTGAAAACACCAACTACCATGGAAGACACTTTTTATATGAAGGCTATACCAAAATCTGAACTGATCTAACTAATTTTTTCACCAAATATTTAGAGCACAAAAAGTTTGAACTGCGCCAAAATTAATTAACCCTTAATAGTCTGCTGGTTCCGAAAGGACTCAGCCAAAAGAACTATGAGAAAAGTAGTAGAACACAAATTGTTCACAACTCAAAAAAAAAAAATCAGGATATTAAGTGTTTGATTTTAAAAAAGGATTCAAATTAGTATTATTTTGCATATCTTTTGACATCTAATACTACTCCACATCTACTTTCCACTCTTCCCTCGTACACATCTGTCCAAGTATGCGACTATGAGGCACAGGCTTGGCGAATAAAATGAAAATGTTGGTGAAAGGTGCACGAAAATCAATGAATTTTAAATCAATATCGGCGTGTTTTTTTTTTTGTGCTGTATCACATTCCACTCTTCTCTTATGGTTTTTGTCAGTTGCTGATGGCTAAATAAATAAAATATAATATGAAACAGAAACGAACTGAATCGAGTCGAGTCGAGCTGTACGGTGCTGAGGGATTTTTGTGTGGGAGACAGCCAGCAAACGCCCGCCCGCCCGCGTGCCATGTTTTATAGAGAAACCCCTACAAATCATTGAAAGAGGAAAACAAAAACGGGGCACTCGAAAAAAAACACAGAAACACAGCAACAGCAACAAAAAAGCCATAAAACTGATGATGATGATGTTGATGGCTTTGCCAAAGGTTTCATAAAAAACAAACGAATCTAGCGAATGCGTGTGTTGCATACGTTTATGAAAATCGAGAAACAAAAAAAGCGGTGGAAAGCGAAAAACAAAAAACAAAACAAGAAAAATTGAGTCTCAGATGGCAACGAATGAACAACATGAAGAGAAGAACAATTTAGTGCCGATAACGACCGAGCCACGGACACCACATGTGTGCCACAGGATATTATCACTCATACAGGCTCACACACAAACGCACACCCATACACACTGTCGTTCGTGTATGCATACATACATACATAATTTCATCGCATTGAAGGATGATACATTAATATTATAATACTGCTCGTATTCGTACTTGCATGCCATTCACATACATGTATTTTTTCTATTTTTTTTCTTGTGCGGGTGAGGGGTAGATCACGAATAGCCAGACGTAGAGATATGCGTATGTATGTACGTATGTGTGATGTTAAGCCATTTCTGGATTGCTGGAACAGTCAGTCAAATCCATGTCACCCCATTGAAGGTTTTCAGTTGTTCAGTTGTTGGATTGTGTCGCCCGAGTAGTAGTAGAGTATTCCCTCAACGACAGTGCTTACACCACAGGAACATCCTGCGCGGCAGTTGTGTGTTTTGCAATAGCATTGCAAAGCACAATAAGAAGAATATTTTGTAATGTAAAAAAGTTTATATATAATTCAGCAAATCGATAGTACTGTGCACTTTAGCATTAATTGATTTTGTTTTCTTTTTTAAGGACTTAACATTCTTTTTTAAGGACTTAACAACAAAAGAGTATGGTTTTTTTCAGCTTGGAAATCTCTATATAATTGTGAAAGTGGACACTAAAAATAACAAAAACTAAGTTCATCATTTTCTGGATCGATATTTTTATTTTTTTACAAAATTAATTTTTTTAAATATTTATACTAGAATTTTGAGAGTATAAGTCCGATCATTACCGCTACGTTCAATTAAAGGTAATTATAGTTGCTATAAAAGTTGCATTTTTACTTTTAATGTGGAAATAGTTGTTTGGGAAAAGTCGTCAAAATTGAGAAAAAATTATTTTTAGAAAAAAAATCCATCGAATCAAATCGAAAAAATATTTCCTATATATACAGCTAGTATTCTATAGACAAAAATGTCTATTGGAGCTCTTGTAGACGCAAGAGAATTCAAAAATATCATGTCATTTATTGCTGACACGAGAAAGGTCCAATAAAATGGAAAACAAACTACTTAGTGTCATTTCCTTAAATCTCGCTGGGAAGGATACAAGGTCTATTTGAGGAAAATCTGTGGATAAATGTAGAAGTTATGAGCTAGCACAAAAATAAAGGGATCTTAAAGGGCCACGATAATTGGGGTTTTAGTTAAACATATAAAAATCATCCATAACAAAATTGTGTTGATTTTATTTATCAGAATTCCTCAATGTTTTCTCTAACATGGACTGAAAATATCTCTAACATGTTGATAATTAATAACACTAAAAATACAATTTTTTTCCCGAGACCCAAAAATATTTTTATTTTGTTTTGAGGCATAACACTGTGCGACATTACATATTACACTTGAACCAGGTAATATACATCTGAAACTAGAAATAGAGAAGTAGAGTTAATAGGAGATTTTAACCTTTCATTTTCTCGTCCTTTTGTCCCTTAAAAGGACTACAAAGTTCCAAAGGATACACACATTTTCAAAAATTATTTTTAATACTTATTCGACGGTTAAATGCCAAATCAAAGAAGAGAGTATTAGTATTATTTAGTTTGATATTAAAAACCATTTAAAGATGATTCTCTTAAAAATCGAGATATGAATAAACTAGAAAAAGAAACTAACTAAACCCGTAATAAGTGTTAATGCTGAATTACTACAGACAGAAGCATGATATTTAAAGTATTTTTAATAGATGTTATCCTCTTTAATACCGTTGGCATAGGGTGCGAACAAGTATATATAGTATATTAAATATGATTTCGGGCATGTGGCCGCCGCGGCTGGCTCGAATATAGCCAATTCTACAGGTCCAATTTTCATCCACTTTCTCCAATTGCTGTGCACGGTGGCGAATCGATTCATTCGGGTCCTCTTCAACACTTTGCTCTACAGCGGCAATTGTTTCTTCGGTGCGCACTGTTCGACGTCTCTGCGGATGCGTATTATCACATAGAGTAAACGTAGTGCGAAAACGATCCATGGTTAACCGAATTAATTGCTCTGATGGACGATTATGTCGACCATAAAATGGTGAACTTCGCGAACTGAACCATTACTTTCGAAATAAATTTGCACGATTTGCAAGCGTTGTTCTTTTGTCAACCTGTTCATGATGAAATGGCAAACCAAACTAAATATCAATCACTTGACAGCTGACAAAATGGCCGCCAGTTAAAAAAGTGATGCCAACTTAAAGTTCTATACCCCAATAAAAAACACCCTTTATATATATTTGTTTTTTTTTTTTTTTTTGAAAAATTGTAGCTCCATTTTGCTATAGTTTCATATGTATATCATCCGGTTTGAAGTGTAACGACTTTTTTTAAATTTGTCGTAGGGTGTAATCTATTTGCGTTACCAACTGACTGACTTATCATTGACCAGCCCATTACATTTTCAGGGTAGTTCCCAAATATGACGTAGACGTCGACTAAGAAAGGGTCTTACGAAATACGTACTTTTAAGGGGTAAAATGGTACAAAAAGGGATAAACATCGAACCTTCGTCCTGACTAAACGGCAGTAGCTAGAAACTTGAAATTCGGCGTGTTCCTTGGAATGACCATACAGACGAGCTACAAATAGGGATTTTTCGAAATTTGTACTTTTAAGGGAGGAAAGATACAAAAAGGGATAAAAATGGTACCAATTTAAGTATTGCAGCTAGAAACGTGAAAATCGGTATTTACATTTCTCTGACAACGTAGACTTGCAACATAAATGGATTTGTACTATAACGGTACCAACTAAAGTATTACAGCTAGAATCATGAAATTTTGTATATAAATTACTCTGACAACATAGAAGCGCAATATAAATGTATTTTTTTTTTCGAAATTTGTACAGAGGGTGAGCGGGACAAAAAACGATAAAAATTGTACCAACTAAAGTATTGCTTTGGAGTGTAAATTCCTCTGACAAAATAGAAACACAATCCAAATACATTTTTGCAAATGTTTACTTATAGGGGGTGAGCGGGACAAAAAAGGATAAAAATAGATATTGCAGCTATAGTCGTTAAATTTGGAGTGTAAATTCCTCTGGCAACGTGGAAGCGAAATCTAAACGAATTTTTTCCACATTTGAACTTAAAGGTGGTGAGCGGTACAGTAGTAGTAGTACATCTAGAATCATGAAATTTGGTATGTAAATTCCTCTGACAACACAGAAGCACAATCCAAATGCATTTTTTTTAAATTTGTACTTAGGTGGTGAGCGGGACAAAAAGGGATAAAAATGGTACCAACTAAAGTATTGCAGCTATAGTCGTGTTTAAATTCCTCTGACAACGTAGACTTGCAACATAAATGGATTTTTCGAAATGTGTACTATTAAGGGGTGAGCGGGATAAAAATGATACCATCTTTAGTATTACAGCTAGAATCAAATCAAATAAATACTATCCAAAAACAGAGACTGACAAAACTATTAACAAATAACTGGCTTTTTCACGTGCGAAGCAGAGGGTACTGCTAGTGAGTCATAAAATTGGCATTTTTTTGTCGATATTTAAAAAAAGTACTAAAATTCCGATTTTCGTCGAAGTTATATAGATAACACACAGGACTACCGGTAGAGGGAGACTGAAATTTATGAGTGATAAGTCCCTCAACCCTAAATAAATTGGCATTTTAAAAGGAGGGACATATTATTATATCAATAATTAATCATATAAAGACGCAGAGCACATAGATATTTTTGCTTTACTATATCTATGTTACATATATCTAGAATTTAGAAGGATTTTCAATGTTTTTTTCCTTTAAGATTTAGAATATATTTATTGCTGAAACTAATCTATGCAGAATAAGGCGTATCAATCAATTGCATTATCTCGATACAAAGTAGTAAGATAAATATATATCGTATATTAACAGAAAAAGGATGTAACTCATAAAAAGAGTAACATAACAAATAACTGGATATTTCGCGTGCGAAGCAGAGGGTACTGCTAGTGAGTCATAAAATTGGCAATTTTTGTCGATATTTATAAAAAGTACTAAAATTCTGATTTTTGTCGAAGGTACCTTTAATATTTGTACTCTCATTTTCGAAATATAGGCACACCCGCTTATATGTCCAAGTTAAGGTAATTGTGATGGCTACAAATGCTGAGAATTTCCCTTTTCGTATAGAAAAAGTGGTTCAAGAACAGTGTCAAAAAAATTGAGAAAAAAGTAAAAAATTAAAAAAAATATATAATTATAAAATAAAACTAGATATTCTGTTATTGAATTTACAAAAGGGGTTTTTCGCGTTATTTAAATACGAATTTATAAAACCATGATTTTTTAAATTCTTTTGCGTCTACATAGAGGGTCATAACTTCTACATGATTCTTTTTACATGTAGACCCTGTTTTCTTTGTTATAAATATTTTGTTATACTACGGAAATTTAATTTGAATCTGTAAACATAAGTGGATGTGGTAAATATGCTTCTAATATGTTTCAACACTTCCATGTGAAGTCGACAGCTTCTAATCTACCGGTAATGCTGTGGAATTCATTCCATGATATAAAGTTCGGTCTGGTCGAACTTAACTCCCTTTTACTTGTTTTAATTGAACGTTAGATTTTTATTGATTTCATGCGTATTTTATGTATACTTTTTCTATATTTTTATTTTTCTATATTTCTTCCATTTTATTGTTTCTTTTTTAGCTCCATCTTAATGTACCTCGAATCAACAATAACATTGCCTAGACTGCTACTGCTACTTATTCACCTTCGACTGTGCCTCTATATATTTGTCGCCATCTATAGCCGGTGGCAACCATAGACGAGAGCCGTTCGCTGTTGAGACTTATTTGCTCTTGTTGTACATGTTCGGCAGCTAAACACGCACAGTCAATAAGTCAAACATAATAGCGTAACAAACAACAGATCGAGAGCATTTACAACATAACAACAACAACAGCAGCAACAACAACATAAAACAAAACAACTTATTCCGTTTGAGTTTCAGTTTGACTTTGGTCTGTTCCTGGTTCCTGTTACTGTTCTGAAATTGATGTTGTTGGTTGCTTGGTTGACTGGCTGGCTGGGGTTGTTGTTGGCGTTGCGAAATAAAGCGACAGGCAAACAAACAAATCTAGAATTTATACCATTTCAATGTCGCATTTATCAACGCAATTCCTGTTCATAATCGCCAAGGATTTGTGTCAATTTTTTTTCCTTCTTTTTTCTTTGGCAAGCACACCGCACACGCAGTCAAGGATATTACACACACACACTCCCACGCACGCACTCACTCACGCATACATGTGACTAAAACCCCCTCTGGCTAGGCTCGTCTTCTTCTTTGCTACACATACATGTATATATTGACTTCAACATTCTATTTATATATATATATATGTATACGAATTGAATGTGTGGAATCGTAAAAATTTCTAAGGACTAAAATGTTCTCACACACACAACGACAACAACTCCGAGTAAAAACGCTAATGGTTATTTATGCCGACATTTACAAATATCGAAAGTTACGACTTTATGCCCGTTTCGCTTGGCGTTGTTTGTAGGCATCGATTGATTTTTGTGTTGTGCTCCCAATACCAGGAATCGAAGGGCAGAGGACGACGAAACGAAGGAACTTCTTTGTGCCAGCCATAACTTTAGTGCTTTGTCGAATGTTTCCTTCTGGTGCTGTAACTTACAATTATAATGTTTATTCTATATAAAATAAATAAAACGAACGAACACAAACGAACTCACACACACAGGATATGCACTACATACACGCATACAGTTTGGACTAGGCTAAGAGCCATGGCCATTGCCATCGCCTAGTCGATAGCCTTGGCGGCATATGAACTCGTTATGAAACAATTACGTACATGAGTGACTAATAAAAATGATATACGACAATAGTTTATGCTACGCTGGAGTATGCCTATGTGTGTGTATGAGGATATTTTCTCTCGGCGTGTGTGCGTGTGCTAGTATTTGTGTTTGGCGGAAATGAAAAATAACAATATTCATATTTCGCACAACTAAATAATGGCGACAATATTTCCAAAACCAACAACATGAAGGACTGTTTTCTTTAGCGAACACCCCCACGCAAACGCACGAGACCTGTCCATTATCAATTTCGCAGGGAATAGAGATAATAAAAAGGACTACAGTTAGAGGGTGACTGACATTTATGAGAGATAAGTCCCTCAACTCTTAATAAATTGGCATATTAAAAGGAGGGACATATTGAAGAACATATATTAAAAATTAATCATATAATATCGAGCTTTTAGCGCGGAATTATCGTAAGCGAAATTTTCTGAAAATATTTTTTATTGTTGAATTTAAAATTTTATCGGCTGATACACAAATAAAAATTAACAAAATGTCAAAATTGTTAACGTTTATATAAATACAAGGGCTAAGATTTTATCGTAAGTCGCTGATCATTTAGGCAAAAACTGTCAGATAATGTAAGAGATATTTATAAATGTTTTAGATAGGTCTATCAATATATTGATGCAATAATAAGTGTATTTTTATACCCTCGGCAGTAGAATGAAGTGTTCGTCCGCTCTACCCTGAACAACTAAACATTTCAGTGGAAAAAATACAGACTTTGTGAGAAAGAAATAATTCCCAAACGATACCAACTTTAGTATTTCAATATGAATAGTGATCAAATCAAAAACACATTGGCTGAAAGCGACAACGAAGATATCGATATTGCCTAAAAACTATTATATGAAATTTAACCATTCATAGGAATTCAAATGTGTTTAAAATAGTTTTTTATTAACGATTTTAATTACTTTACTGTTCATTTTCTCTTTATAAAAGTAGTGTTATCTATTTGATAATAAAAAGTGTGTTTTACTAAAATTTCGAGCGCTATAGTTTTTTCAGTATTTGTAACCGCAAGTACAATATTTGTATCGCAAGCGCCAAAAGTACCGTATGGTGTAAACAAATGATAAATTTTTAATAATAATTCGTTGGGTACGGCGGAAGTAAAACGTTTTGCATTAAAACATATTTCATTTTATGCAAATATTTCAAAATAATCAATAAAAACCTTATCCTGTAAAATGTGTGTTTTGGCGCTTGCGATCATTCCGCGCTAAGGGCTCGATATAATCATATAAGTACGCAGATCAAATAGATAGAAGAATATCTAGAATTTAGAAGGATTTTCAATGATTTTTTCCTTTAAGATTTAAAAGGTATTTATTGCTGAAACTAATCTATGCAGGCGTATCAGTGTCAATCAATTGTATTACCTCTATACAAAGTAGTAATAATATATATCGTATATAAAAAGAAAAGTGGCGTAACTCATCCAAGGAGTAACATAATCTCACAACACCCCTACTCAAAGACACCCTGGTTCGGAATCGTTAAGTGGATCTGTAATGGTATTTTATTTCATTAGACACTCTTAGTTGGTTAATTTAATTATTCTTGGTTAACATCATCTGTAATATATTGTGTTATTGCTGTAGACACCCTGGTTTGGAATCTCTCAGAATAAAACATCAATTTTAACTCCTCCGTACCTAGTGCCTCATTTCTGATCTTCGCATATTTATGAAGAAGTGGACTTTGGCTAGTACAATCCAAGGATACGCCGTAATAGAGAACTGGAAAAAATATGCATATTTTTTGATCTCATCACATAGATTATAATAGATCATTGTTTGGAGGTACTCTCTGCTGTAGGGTTTTTGTGATATATTAAGCAGGTATTTTTGTTCGGCAATGTTCGACGCTTTATTAAGGGGTCTTGAAAAGCTTGACAAATATGGTGAAGTTCATTTCTTATAATCGTTATATGACAATAATCAAAATTGTCGTATTTTTACTAAAGAATAACCCGAAGAGACTCAGTAGGGAACATAAAATCCAGATTAAAATTCTATTTGCTACGGTTATGGGCTGGTGGTCATAATTGTTCGTCCGATATTTGCTGGCTAAAATTGGATAATATGATTTCGGCGATATTGGGTCCAGTGGTTGCAAAATGGGTCTAGTTCTCACCCTCCACTAGGATATTATGTCTTTGTGCATTTGTGTGTAACACCCAAAAGGAAACGAGATGGACACATCATTTCTTATACAGATCGGCTTAGAATCACTTTCTGAGTCGATTTAGCAATGTCCCTACGTCTGTTTGTCCGCCCATCTATTCTTGTAATAAAAGTACAGGTCGTAATCATTGTCCGATTCTAACAGAAAAATAAGTTCTGCGGGCCAGATTTAGACATAGCCCCCCTAATTTTTTCCGCTCTATAAGCCGCATATTTTATACGATTGCTTCAAATTTGGCACACTACCTTATAGTTCAACTAAAGGGTGATTTTTTAGCTATTATCTTTTTGGCAACACTGTTTTAAACAGCTGACGCACGTTTCGTGTTTTGTTTCACTATCAAACATCTTCAGTTTGGTATATAATTTAACCATGAATCGTCTTACAAACGAACAACGCTTGCAAATTATTAGTTCAACTAAAGGGTGATTTTTTAGCTATTATCTTTTTGGCAACACTGTTTTAAACAGCTGACGCACGTTTCGTGTTTTGTTTCACTATCAAACATCTTCAGTTTGGTATATAATTTAACCATGAATCGTCTTACAAACGAACAACGCTTGCAAATTATTGAATTTTATTATCAAAATGCGTGCTCTGTTAAGAAAGTTCATCGGGCGCTTCCATTTTATGGTCAGTTTAATCGACCCACTGAAGCGGCTATTCGGGCTATTGTGACTAAATTTCGCACCAAGTCTACATTGTTGGACATTTAACCACCAACACGCTTACGTAGAGTGCGAACTGAAGAAAATATCGCAGCTGCATCGGCCAGTGTCAATGATGACCATCGATTATCGATTCGTCGCCGTTCGCAGCAATTGGGCCTCTGTTACTCAAAAACGTGGAAATGCCAAAATTGGACTAAGCGGATGGAGCATTAGAGGCGCAGTCAAGGTCAACATTTGCATGAAATAATCTTCAAACATTAAATTATATGGACCGTACTATCGATTCAAATAAAGATTTCATGCATTTTTCTGAATTTTATGGGTTTTTTTTTGAAAAACTTTCCTATAGCTTTTAAAAAATCACCCTTTAGAAACATCTATGGTGAAAGTGGGTTAGGTCGGTTCAGATTTAGATATATTCAGATGTAGATATATGAGCTATATGGTTTTAATTCTTTATAACTTTTTTAATTATTATTCTTTCTTTGTTTTTTTTTCAGCATTTTGTAAAGGAGACTTGGGGAATTAATTATAAATCATTACACGATCGAACAACGTACAAAAATAATTGAATTTTTTTTTCAAACCAACAGTCGCAATTTGGTAATGAGCGATGAAGCCCATTTCCTTTTAAATGGGTATGCCAACAAGCAAAAAATACAGGATTTGGACTACGGAAAATCCAAGAGCAGTTCATCAGCGACAATCACACCCACTTATGTATACTGTTTGGTGCGGTGTATCCTCCGAAAAGATAATTGGCCAATATTATTAATTAGAAGCCCGATTAGAAACGCACGCAAAACTCAACATGTTCAGATCTAGCAGCAATTTGGTGCACAAGGAAATATACAATGCACAAAGGAAAAAATATAAAAAAATTTGCGAAAAAAAGAAAATTGAGTATTATGAGCAATTGGAATGCAAAATGGAAGAAATCTCAGAGAGCAAGTCATGGTGGAAGCTAGCAAGGGAGATAAGACAAGCAGAAAATGTAATAGGGTGCAATATATCTGCTAATGCTTTAAGAGATTACTTTAAAGACCTTTTATCCCCAAGCATTCAGCTATCCAAGATCCAATATGCACCAAATAATGTCGAAAGTGAGATATTGGATAGAAATTTTTCACTTGGAGAAATAAAATCTCAATTGAGGAAAACAAAGGAGAATAAAGCACCTGGAGAAGATAGAATACCGTATGAGTTCTTCATACACGCCCCTGACACATTCTTGGTTGCTCTGTGTAATGCATATTCCAGAATCTACAACGGGTACGATGATTTTGACGTATTCCAAACAAGCATAATATTCCCGATTTATAAAAAAGGCGACCCAAATCTAGTAAGCAATTACAGGGGTATCTCGTTTATGAACTGTATTGCCAAGTTGATGATGGGTATGGTGAATACAAGAATAAACGAATGGATAAATAGAAATCGAATCCTGAATGAATACCAGGCAGGTTTCAGAAGTGGCTATTCCACAGTAGATAATATATACAACCTAGTTGCAACAATAAATATAAAGTTTAATCAGAACAGTAAGGTGTATGCCTTTTTCGTTGATTTTAAAGCAGCTTTTGATCGTGTTCCCAGAGATAAATTAATTTACAAACTGTATATGAATGGATTTTCGGTGAAAATGGTGCGATTCATAGAAAACATATACACCAAGACCAAATCTGCAGTTTGGAATGGAAATGAGATCTCCGACTACTTTGAAAACAGTGTGGGCGTAAAACAAGGATGCTTACTATCGCCTGTATTATTTGCCATTTACCTGAATGACATGCATGACGCTCTAGGAGAAGGACTATACATCGATGATATAAATATTCGATTACTAATGTATGCCGATGACATAGTAATTCTAGCAGATGAGCCGGGAAAGTTGCAAGATATGATAAACAATTTGGCATTATACTGTGACAACTGGGGTATGGAGGTAAATCGGGACAAATCGGAGATAATGATTTTCAAAAAAGGTGGTAGAACATCGGCAAATGAGAAGTGGATGTACAAGGGAGAACACATAAAAATTGTTAGTGAATACAAATACCTTGGAATAACTTTGTCCCCAAAATTGGCATTCGTGAAACATATAGCGAGGAAAAATGATGCTGCCAAAAATTGTTTGAATGCAACTTGGAGGAACTTCATAGGGAAAGAGGGTATATCACTAAGAGCCAAATGGAAATTGTTTCTCTCGGTATGCCGCTCAGTGCAGAGTTATGGATGTCAGATTTGGGGGTACGGTTACTTTGAGGAAGTTGAGAAACTTTATCGCTATTTCATTAAACGGATATTGAAAATTCCAGAAAACACACCAAATTACGTTATTGCCTTGGAAACTGGTTATGAACCAGGGTATATATATACGTATGCAATGCATCTAAAATATGTAACGAAAACATTATTTGATTTGGATCCACACAGACTGCCACATAAACTTTCGCTAAAAATAGTAGGGAAAAATATTTCATGGTTCAAGGAACTATCAGATCGATTGGATTCACATAATATATGGTCTGAAAATATATACACCAGCAAAAGTAACTGGAACATTGCTTGTCACAACTTATTGGATCAATTAAATGAAATTGCTTATAATAATCACGTACGAAAGTCGCAAGAAAGCGAAACACGATTCTATAAGTATTTAAATCCCGCTGTTGGTGTAACGTATTGTAACGATAATTTCAATCAAAGACAAATTTCGTTTATTCTTAGAGCCAGAGGTGATCTGATGTATCTAAACGGTGACCCGTATCGTGATGAAGCTAACAAGTTATGTTCCATATGCAATATGAGAGAACACGAATCATTGTCACATTTTATCGGCCGCTGTCCAATATTTAATCATATTAGGTACAGAAACTTTAGAAAAGTTAATATTGAAGACAATGAATTAATTTATATTTTAAATGGATGTGAAGGATTTTGTTGGGTGAACCTTTATCATTTTCTGAAGGAAGCCTATGTATATAGACAGATGTTGATTAGGGAATTTAATTACTAAATTAATTATTTAAGCATAAGATTTTTCAAGCTCACGGTTCGATGGAACCAAGCTATATTTCTTTATTTATTTTGGTTTAAAATTATTACCTATAGTAACTAAAAGTATAATTTTTATAATTATGTGGAGAAAAGAAATAAAGAAGAATTATTATTATTATTAAAAAAAAAAAAGTAAAAAAGTTATAAACCATTTAAACCATATAGCTCATTCTGCGCCACCCTGTATCTCCCACACAAATTGCGCTCTAGAAACCAGATATTTTATCCGATTTTCTTAAAAATTTATATTTCTGCTAGAAACATCCATGGTGAAAATGGGTTCGTTCCGGGTTTTATTTTTTCCTCTCTAGAAACCAGATATTTTTTCAAATTAGCCACAACACCTAAAATTTTGGATAGAAACATCTACGGTGATAGTGACTCATACAGGTTCAGATTTATATATACATATATATATATATATATATATATCTCGCTCTTGCTTTGACTTTTTTCGCTCCAGAGACCACATATATACTACCCATACAAAAAATCGTCCCCGATATCACCTTTTTCCCCCGAATTCAATTGCAATGGAGTATAAAGTATAAAGTCGTTACTTTAGCCTTTGGCCGTTTTACAAATATGTTGGCCAGTTAATGTCGAGAAATCCTTTTCTTCAATTTATAAAAGACATTTTGGTACATTTTAATCAGACGGGACTAAAAAATTATTCATTTTATGTGAACTGTTCCATAAAATAAATATCAAAAAAAATGTTATGGATACTATTATTTTATATTTTATGAATGGCTGCATCCTGGTGAATAATGTTTATAAAAATTCCAATTTTCGATTTGAACTGGGATATTGTCCTGGCTCAAGACCATTTTGCATCTATATTTAATAGAATGCAAATTTGTTTATAAATGCATGGTGACATTTATTACTTGGCTGCAGACTACTACGATCATGATTTCGACCATGTCAAAAGTCTTTTCAAGTGACTTCGCAGCGACTTTTCAACATCAAACCCGGCCTCTATAAGGAGACGATTCTCACAAACGAACGAGAAGCACAACTCACTTGCCGAATTTGCGTTTAAAAAATCGCACCAAGTAATAAACTACAGATGCCGTCATACAAACATCTCATTGAGTTGCATATGTAAGTATGTGTATATGCAGGTATAGTTACCCAGCAATACTTCTGCCATGTTTAATTCCTCATTTGTTTAATTCCAGTTTTCGCCAAACATTTGTGGCATCATTTAGGCCCAATTATACATAAATATGCTAAGGGATATAAAAATTGTAGCGAATTTCACTTTCAAATAGAAATAGTGGTTTTGGAACAGTTACCAAAAAATTGATTTAAAAAAATATTTTTTTGATGGCACGAAAAAATCGTAAAAATTAGAAAAAGAAATCGTAAAAAATATATTATATAGAGTATTTTATGATGGTTCGTAAAAGCTCATTAAAAACAGAAAACAAAATATGTAGTTTATTTTATTTTCTTATAACTGACATCATAGTGAAGAAAAGAAGGCCTGATTGGAGAAAATCTATGACTGAATGTAGAAGTAATGACCCTTCTTCTTTGGTCTAAAATTGAAACACTAACGCCATTTTTGACAAAGACATGCTCACTCTTGCACCGAGTTGGTAAAAGATATAGTCAAAAAATGTGTGTCAGAACTACATAAAACACACCATGATTTTAGGGACAAACAACCGCAAACTTTTTTTCCTTCCATACAAACCGATCCGGCTTATAATACTTATGCCATATGCAGAGAAAATAAATTAAAATTTAGACTTCTCTCACTTGTTACTTGCAAAATATCTTGTGCTTATGCCTAACAATTTATTTTTAATGACTTAAGAAAATATGCCGTCCAGACTAAATCGGACTTCAATCGGATATTCTTCACTATAGAATATCTGAAAAATGGACGGCAAAATAAAAACATTTTAATCGCCCAAGCTGTAGGAGTAAGTAACATTGGAATAACATTTGGCAAGGTACCCTAATATAGGCTCCCACTGTGACGCCCTTATTACACCAACCGCAGATCTTAAGCTCGTCAACACACATATTACATTTATGTCTGTATGAAATTTCAGCGAAATCAGTTAAGCAGCTTAGAAACCATATTTATTCCCGAATTTAGGGTTGGGAAATAAAATTTTAAAAATATATGAGACTGCTTTTAATTTCTGTATATTTGATATAATGACACTTTAAAGAAATGAAAAAATATCTTTTGTCCTTGCAGTCCTGCTCAGCGACATTTTCTCTCATTGTGGAATATGTCACAAGAAGGCCTCCTAGCATGCCTAGCAGCAGACATATTTGAATCAGTAGTGAGTCTATTAAAAGCCCTCTTTAGCATAAGCCAACAAATTTCGACAGCTAGGATTTTATTAGAAATAAAATCTAAATATATCAACAAATTTAATAATCCTTTTCTCTCTGGATGAACTATCCATTCGTCGAGTAATATGATTATTAAAATCTGAATATCTCTTTTATGACTATCATCCAATTTATTCAGATGAATTTTGGAGAAAATTTATGAAAACTTAAATAAAATCACGATCCTAGTTCCTGTTTCTTACTTCAACTATTGTGGGCTAGATAGAGTTTCGAATTCACCCCACAAATTGCAGGTCTGTGTAATTTAGTGCCGGCAGTTTCGTCGAGGATGTAGTGCTTTGCACTATCCCACAGTACAGTTTGGCTGACCTGGAATTGATGTTTTCGCCCCTTGGCTGATGTTGATTCATCGATTCACTTAATGAATGTACATAATATGCTGTAACGTGCGTCTATAGACATACATGCTCGTTATGTATACATAAGAGGACATGTGTGTTTGTGTATATGGTTGGGATGGGTATGTTTGATTGTTTGTGTGTGGCATGGGCGGAAATTCAAATAAGAAAACATCCGCTGTTGTCTTTTAACGTTAATCAAATAAAGCGGACGGAATCAATCAAATAATATCCCCTGGATCTGTGCGACACATGTCACGTGACGCTGTGCCAATGTCCCAATGACGTCGGTGTGTTGTCTGTTTTCGTCAGTCGAGTATCCTGCGACACGTGTGCTGACTGCACACACACACACACACATTTTGCGGAAATGTTTAAACAATTTCTTGTTTTAAACAGAAAAACGTACACATATGCATATACACACATGTGCAAATGGATATGCATATGCATCTGGGGCATTAGGGTGGTGGATCAGAGGAAGACAATAAATTTTGAAAATTTCCTGTAAATGGAAGCTCATTTTTGATTTGTAGTTTTCAAGGCAAGAACTGCGAGGATTTAGAAGATTCTCTTCGGCTGATGTTGAGTTGATTTTATTTATTTTGTTTTATGTAAAGAAGGTCTCTGCACTGCCCCCCTTTCATGTTACAATATGAAATGAATATTTAGCTCGATTTACGATCTACAGAATGTCTGTGCAGTGTTCGCTTTTCATTTGAAAGTCCAAAAACCATTCAGAAAAAATCGGATAACGAATATATTGTTCGAGTTTTTAAATAATTTCTTTGTTTTCAATCATTTTTAATTTAATATTGAATTTAATATTTCATTTTTTAGTTTTATAAATTTATAATTCATTTATTTTTTATTAATTATATTATTTAGTATATTTTTCAATTCGCCATGGAAACTGAAAAGCTATTGACATTTATTGCAGTTTTTATTTATTTTCACTTTCAACAATTCTTCATTCCACCCTAGTGTCTCGTTTGTCTGCTCCCCCACCACCCCAAAGTGTCCTTATTTATCAGTTAATGTGTAATTATTCCCCATGCATTTGGGTCATGCAAACTTGCGGTGACGACGTTTATGTGTCAATATGCAAATAATTGCATTTTTCGAGAAATCCGCAGTCCGCCAACGACAGGATAATAAGGATAACGAGGATGAGCATACACACACACACATGTATTTCGAAATAGCATCATGCAGCATCCTCTACGAATTTGAGTCCTATATTTTTGCATGACAGAGATGACCGGATAATGTGTATTTCTCTGATGTATTTACATAAAATTGAATTGAAGTTGAATTTCCAAAGAATCCTTTAGAAATGAATTTTGATATTTAAAAAAGGGTTCCATGTTAATCTTGCTTAAATTTTGAACTAATCTCATTATCTTGGTGATATACCTTAAAATAATGTTTTGTAAAATTTATATCTTCTATTCATTATTTTAATAATATTCATTAATTGCACTGTGGTGCAGATATTTTACATATATATTATATCTATAGTTTTACGTTATTCGGTGACTTATAGTGAAATTTGATGCAGAATATTTTTTCATTCACACCATTGCCCTAAAATTCAGTTTTGTGGTAGAGTTTAGCTCCAATTCGGAAAAAGTACAAAATTAACCCCAAAATGAATTCGGAAGATTTTAGTTATTTCTGAAATTTAGGTTTAGTTTTGAGTTCTGGTGTCTGCAGAGACTTCTAGTAGAATTTTAGGGCAAATATTTTCTTAGAACATTTCGACCCGTTAAACCCCTGTTTTAGGGGCGTTTTTTACACATTTTCACAAAAGGGACCAAAAAGACCCCTACATTGAGCAGCTAGAGGGTTAATGTGGTCCAGAAAAATGTTCCTCATAGTAATTTAAGTAATATTGGCGAACACATCCGATACCTAGAATGTAACGATGATAGGGTATCATATGACTGTTTTCCTGTTTTAAGGGTGATTTTACCATTTTTCACAAAAATGGGACCAAAACGCCCCTACAGTAAGGAGCTAGAGGGTAAAAATGTTACACAAAAATATTCCTTGAAGTGTTCTAAGCAATATTGCTGAACACATCCAAAGCTTAAAATGTAAGGATCGCAGGGTTTCCTATGTATGTTTCATGTTTTCAGGGTGCTTTTAACAATTTTATAAAAAAAGCGACCAAATGACACCTACATTGAGTAGCTAGAGTGTTAATATGGTCCACACAAATGTTCCTCGTAGTATTTTAAGTAATATTTCCGAACACATACGATGCTTATAATGTAAGGATAACAGGGTTTCATATGCCTGTTCTCCTGTTTTAAGGGTGATTTTTTACCATTTTTCACAAAAGGGACCAAAAATAACCCTACATTGAGGAAATAGAGGGTTAAGATGTTCCATAAAAATGTTCCTCATAGTGCTTTAAGTAATATTGCTGAACACATCCGAAAATAGAATGTAAGGATCACAGAGTTTTCTAAGTCGATACCAAGGATGCTTTGTAAATTTTTCCAAAAAAAAAACGAACAAAAAGATCCCTATATGGAGAAACTAGAGGGTTAAAATGTTCCACAAAAATGTTCGCCGTAGAGTTTTAAGTAATATTGATACATACATCCTTACTTTAAATGTAAGGATCATAGGGTTTCCTATGTCTATTTTCCTGCTTTAAGGACGCTTTTACCCTTTTTCACAAAAGAAACCAAAACACCCCTATATTGAGTAGCTAGAGGGTTAAGATGTTCCACAAAAATGTTGCTCATAATGTTTTATGTAATATTACTGAACACGTCGGATATTTAGAAAGCAAGGTTTATAGGGATTCCTATGCTTATTTTCCTGTTTAATGGTGTTATTTACATTTTTACAAAAAAAAAAGCGATCAAAAAGACCCCTACATTGAGGAGCTAGAAGGTTAAAACGTTGCACAAATATGTTGCTCGTAGTGTTTTAAGTAACATTGATGAGCATATCCTATACGTAGAATGTATGGGTAGCAAAGTATCCTATGTCGATTCATCATAAGAATGTGGAAAAGGGGAAAATATTCACCTCCCCCCTAAAATAACCACCATACGTAAAAACGTCGATACACGTATATTCTTCGTTTACCCCCTCTATCAGAATTCGCTGTCAGATTCCATTGTTATTTTCGAAAAAGTTTCATTTTGTTCCACTGTAGTATATTTATCACTCAATAGTAGAGGGTATATAATATTTTTTCCCGCCAATCTTAAAGCTTGTTTACTTGTTCTGATTCCTCCAAGGATGCTTAAAGTCACATTTATATTTAGCCTTGAAAACAAAGCAGAAAGAACAATTTATATTCCAACAGACATGTTGTAATTACGATATAGACAACTTTGGCTTTGCGCTAGTTTTGTAACCTGTGAATGTGTCAAAACATATTAGTTTTGTTGTCTGCCGGCCATTCCATGGTCAGCGATATATTGACAGCTGGCTGGAACAATCAATATGACTTATTTGGATTTAATGAAACCAAATGATGATGATGTTACAGGATTTTCGAAAGTCAGTAAAATATTTATTGCACAAAACTCCGGCCTTTATCTCTTTTTAGCATATGAAATCTTGTGATCCCTACATTTTAAGTATAGCGTGTGGTCAGCAATATTACTTAGAACACTAACAGGAACATTTTGGTGGAACATTTTAACCCTCTAGCTCCTCAATAGAGGGGTCTTTTTAGTTGATTTTGTGTAAGAGTGTAAATACACCCATAAAACAGGAAAACAGGCATACGAAACCCTGTGATCCTTACATTTTAAGTATAGTACGTGTTCAGCAATATTACTTAAAAAACTACGAGAAACATTTTGGTGCAACATTTTAACGCTCTAGCTTCTCAATGTAGAGGTCTTTTTGGTTCCTTTTTGTAAAAGGGTAAAAAACACCCTTATGAATGGAAAACAGACATAGGAAACCTTGAGATCCGTACATTTTTAGTGTAGCATGTGTTCAGAAATATTACTTCAATTACATTATTACACTATGAGGAACGTTGTGTAATCTTTTGAACGTTAAGCTCCTCCATAGAGGGATCTTATTAGTTGCTTTTGTGTAAAAGTGTGAAAACACCCATAAAACAGGAAAACAGGCATATGAAACCCTATGCTCCTTACATTTTAAGTACAGCATGTATTTAGCAATATTACTTAGAACACTAGTAGGGAAATTTTTGTGGAATATATTAACCCTCTAGCTTCTCAATGTAGGGGCTTTTTGGTCCCTTTTGTGAAAAAGGCTAAAACACACCCTTAAAACAGAAAAACAAGCTTAGGAAACCTAGCAATCCTTACATTTTTAGCGTGGCATCTGATCAGCAATATTTCTTATAACACTATGAGGAACATTTATGTGGACCATATTAACCCTCTAGCTGCTCAATATAGGGGTCTTTTGGTCCCTTTTGTGCAAAATGTAAAAACGCCCCTAAATCGGTGGGTTTTATGCATCAAAATATCTACAAAAATATTTGCAATAAAATTCTACTATAAGTCTCTGCAGACACCAGAACTAAAAACTCAACATAAATGTCAGAAATAAGTCAAAACTTCAGAGTTAATTTTAGGGTTAATTTTGTACTTTTTCCCAATTGGAGCTAAACTCTTCCAGAAAACTAAATTTGAGAGGGGTTGTGTGGATGGAAAAATGTGCTACGTCAAATTTCACTATAGGTCACTGAACAAAAGAAAGATGTAGGATTGATGTCTAAATGCCAGAAGTAAGTCAAAACTTCAGAATTCTTCCGATAGTTAATTTCGTACTTTTTCCGAATTGGTGCTAAACAGATCAACTATAACATTGTCAAATATTTCCCTCAAAACGATTAAAATTTGTTCAATTTAGGATCTTTCAATCACTTCCCTGCTGAAAACAGGATTATGTATCCTTTTATGCATCTGCCCATCATTGTCAACGATTGTCATTGACATCGGGATAAATGAATCAATCTCAATTACAACATTGAGTTTGATGTTGCCTTATCACAGGTCCTTAAGAGATTTGAAGGGATTTTCAGCAAATCCAGTAAAACCAACGCTCAAGCAAACGAATCCAAACGGCAACTATCAAACTATAGGTTAATTTCAATGAGTGCCACGAAAAAACAGCAAAAATCAAACCCCAAGAATTCGCTAATTTCAACCAAAAAGGATGTCAAATAGAATGTGGATATATTTTATGAGGCGCCCCCTCTTGCACATAACCCCCAGTAGGCCACCCGGATGTTTGCCAAACAAGCGGCATAAAGGACATTTTAAGCGTTGAAGTCATTGGCGTGAAAAATAAAATAAAAATCCCCCCTACCCCACACACACATGCAATATTTTACAGCGTTACAAGACCAAAAAAGTGCGATATGGTGCTGTTGTTATTACAATGGTCGAACGGGCAGAGAGTGAGAGAAAACATTTCGCGCCAACTGATGATTATCCTTCAAAAAGGCTCTCGCATACGCAATTTTATGCCAAACTGGCTGTGTGTGCGTGCGTGTGAATTTCCCAGTGTGTGTGTGTGTGTGTGAATAATGAAACATAAATTGTGTGGAATGACCTTTTACGATAATCAACTTTCTGATAGACGAACGCAACGCAGGAA
Source organism: Polietes domitor (assembly GCA_947397865.1). NCBI lineage: Eukaryota > Metazoa > Arthropoda > Insecta > Diptera > Muscidae > Polietes > Polietes domitor. Next base: position 252,525,139 of record OX377618.1, on the reverse strand, counting down.
GAATGAGTGGCATGGCAGGGCAGGACGAAAAAAGAAAGGAAAGCGAAAGCACAAGAAAAAGGATTGTGAATTTCGCTCACATAACCATAACACAGCAAACTACATCAATATGTTGACTGGTGTACCGGACGACAAAGCAAAAAGCAATACGAGCGGAGCGGAGCAGAGCAGAGCGAGAAACGTCCGAAATATCGTTAAAGTGAAGAAAAACGTGGGTCAAATCGTTACATGCCAAATGCAAGGACAAAAAAATACGAATCCAATGGAAAAAAGGATATTTGAAAAAGTAATTCTTATTGGGGCCAGTTTAAGCGAAAGAAATTGCAGTGCCAAATAATGAATATTTTTTCAAATTTCTTTGTTGTTTTAAAGAAAGCGCCAATAAATAGGACAGTTTAAGTTTAGAGGTGAAAATGGTTAGAAAAATCATCTTAAAAATAAATACAAACACTCAGTTAACTTAGGTTAGCCTCAGTGAAAATTAAAAATAAAATTTCACATTGTGATATGTCCATAGAAGCCATCACAAATGCATTAAACGTGCATTGGAAAGTGGCATTGATAGCAAAAAGTAGGGTCTGTTGTAGTTTAAGGTATTTTCAGCGTTAACTTAGATTAGCCTCAGTGCAGACTTTTTCAAATATATATCGATTTTTAGAACATTTAACGAATAATTTTTAATTTAAAAAAAAGTATGGACTAGAGGCCAAAATTAAGTGCAGAAGAAAAGGCAAAACAGAATCTAAGAATACCGCGACCAAGATCTTGATAAGCCCATCTGTTACAGCAAAAATTGGTCGGGGTTCAAAAGTGTTCACTAACTAACTGGCACGGCAGAAGTATTGCTAGGTAACTATACCTGCATATACACATACTTACATATGCAACTCAATGAGATGCTTGTAAGATGGTATGTGTGCTTTATTACTTGGTGAGATTTTTTAAACGCAAATTCGGCAAGTGAGTTGTGCTTCTCGTTCGTTTGTGAGAATCATCTCCTTATAGAGGCCGGGTTTGATGTCGAAAAGTCGCTGCGAAGCCACTTGAAAAGACTTTTGACATGGTCGAAATCATGATCGTGGTAGTCTGCAGCCAAGTAATAAATGTCACCATGCCATTTGTAAATAAATTTGCATTCTATTAAATATAGGAGCAAAATGGTCTTGAGCCAGGACAATATCCCAGTTCAGAAATAGGAAAGTTTCAATTTAGTTGTGAAAAGGGTTAGAAAAATCATAAAAATAAACACAAACACTCCGTAAACTTAGAATAGCCTCACTGAAAATTCCACATTGTGATATGTCCAAAGAAACCACCAAAAAGTAGGATCTGTTAAAGTTTAAGGTATTTTCAGTGTTAATTTAGATTAGCCTCAGTGTTGATTTTTCAAATATTTATCGATTTACATGCGGTTTTGGAATATTTTTGAAATATTCTTTGTTTACAACTACTGTTTATAATTAAAAAAGAAAATATATGTGCCAGAGGCTAACATTAAGTGCACCAGAAAAATCACCAAAAAAATAAAATCAAAGATTACCGGTGCCAAGATCTTTTGCAGATCTGCTGCAAAAATCAGTCGGGGACCAAACGTGGTAACCAACAATTTATAGATTACTGCGGAGTAGGGAACGCTATGTAAAGGATAGGGTTTTAATAACGCTTACAGCGCGAGATAAACTCTAAATTTTTCGAATTCCACTACAACTATGAATAAATCGGTGGCAGTTCAGGCCACAATCCAAAATATTTTAAAAGCACGAGATATTTTAAAAGCGGAGAAGTAGAAAATTAAAAATTCCAGAAGCAGAGGTTTCAATTCGCCAAGCATCACATATCATTCACTACGCCTCAAGGTCAACGACTGAAAGAGGGTAATTTTTGTTGACGAAAATGTAGTTTATATCTATTTTTGCACTTTCTTATGACGATTCGTCATAGGAAACCTTGTGATCCTTACATTTTAGGTATCGGATGTGTTCAGCAATATTATTTAAAACACTGAGAGGAACATTTTTGTGAAACATTTTAAGACTCTAGCTACTCAAGGTATGGGTCTTTTTTATCCCTTTTGTGCAAACATTTAAAAACTCCATTTAAACAGGAAAACAAGCATAGGAAACCCAATGATCCTTAGATTTTAATAATATAGGATGTGTTCAGCAATATTACTTAAAACAATACGAGCAACAGTTTTGTGGAACATTTTAACCCTGTAGCTTCTCAATATAGGGGTCTTTTGGTTCACTTTTGTGCAAAAAGATAATAAAGCACCTCTAAACAGGGCTTTAACGGGTGAAAATGTTTGTGGAACATTTGAACACTGTAGCTCCTCAATATAGGGGTCTTTTGGGTCACTTTTGTGCAAAAAGATAATAAAGCACCTCTAAACAGGGCTTTAACGGGTGAAAATGTTCAATAAATTTTACTATAAGTCTCTGAATATACCGCAACTCAAAACTCAGCTTAAATGTCAGAAATAAGTCAAAACTTCCAAATTCATTCTAGTGTTAATTTCGTACTTTTTCCGAATTGGTTGCTGAATTTTAAGGGGTTGTTGTGAATGGAAAAATATTCTACGTCAAATTACACTATAGTCAGCGAACAAAAGAAAGCTGCAGATATAATGTATGAATGCTGGGGTTAATTTCGCACATTTACCGAATTAGTGGGGACATTTTAGTCCGAGAAAATTACGAGGTGTTGTGAATGGGAAACATTTCAAATTTCAATTTATTTAAACAAGAAAATATTCATTAAATTTTTCATTTAGCTCTTAGAAATTCTATAATAATTCTATTGATAATTTGAGCTCAGCAATTGCGAACAACTTTTAAGCCATATCAGAATTGGAAGAATATTTTTAATAATTTTGAAGTGAGGCTATCCTATGTTAACCGAGTGTCTGTTGAGGTTGGTTATATTCCAAATACCCTTTGCTGTGCCATAATTTTTTTTATTTTGTTCACCCAAGCATTTTCAACAATGAGACTCATTTTCATCTCAATGGCTTAGTTAATCGTCAATATTTAAAATAGTCCTAAGATAACTTTTAAAACAGCTCAACAGTACCTTCTTCCAGACATCATATATAAATGCCAAGAAGAAGGCACAAAAAAGGGACTGCCTCTGTATCAGAGGAGCACTAGGACTAACGGCCACAGAATCAGAAAAGTGATCGACGTAGAAGGCAATCTGGCCGCATGAGTATCTCTATTTGGACAGGCAGAGACTTCAGTAATTTTAGAATTTTCCACAGTTTGACAAGTATGAAAAGGGATGACTGGAGTAACTGAAGACAAGCAGGTCGCAGCTAGACACAAGAGTTTCTTTATTTTAATAGGCAGCGAATTCAGTTGTATTAGCATGATTTCGTAAGAATAGCAAGATATGACTGCAGTTCATCAAGCAAGAAGGCACAAAAAGTGATCTGTCTATGTCTCAGAGGAGCAATAGGAACAGGCCATAGAAGCAGTGAAGGTCCTGCATTATGATCGACATAGAAGACAAGAGGCCGCAACTAGATTTAAATGTATCTCGGGCATGGACATATTCTTCGACATATTCCATCTAATTATCTCTACCACAATAGAATGCTGCATGACAACTCAGTCAATGCGTCTCCCACCTTGCCCTGCGAGGATGTTGTGTGGCCAAAATCGAAGAGGTGGCAGATTTCATTTTATCAAAAAATTGCCTAGCTCTCTCTCTTTTATCGGATCTTTTTGTTCGTACGTTTTTTAGTATTCCTGCTGCGACTAGGGCAACATCGATGGCAATGGCGATGACTGTTGGCAAGCGATGGTGTTGCTGCCATTTGTTCTTACAGTTCCTCGGTTAGTGCCGCATCTCGTTTTGGTAACCCAGACATGTTTACGCAATAAAAAGGCAAACGGTTTGCCATTGAATGAATGAAATTTTACGCACCGAACTTACAAATGAATTCTTGTTAGTAGCAGTGGCAGTAGCAACAGAAGCAGCAGCAGCAGTGACACCACCGCCACCACAGCCACCACCATGACTTTGACGTATGACACACTGGCCAACTTAGCAAGCCAGGGCCAAGTGGCTGACGAACGGTCTGGTCTGGTGTGGTGCGGTGCGGTTGACTGGATCTCCAGCTAACGAACGTTTAAACAAATCTTATGTATGTTGCCAACACGATGTCAGGGGAAGTTATTTCGAGGGGCGAGAAATGAAAAACTGACCCTTTCCAATCGGAACATCAACGACATCAGCAATAGCATCATCATCATCATCCTTCTCCTCCTCTCAGCACTTTCCATCAACAATAACCGTCTTGGCCATCAGCTTTTTGTCATAAAAGTTATGGTTAAATGTGCTCAACATTGTCAAAATCAAATTGACATTTTTGTTAACACACACACACAACAACAACAACAACAGCAGCAACAAAAAAGAAACCGAAACGAAAGGAACCAAACGAACAACCCAACAACACTATTTGTCCGGTCATTACGGGCGTATGATTAATGTTGTGTGGCTCTCGGTCGGACGGATGGCTTCTAAACGACGCATCACATCTATAACTGATGACATTTATTATGACCATTTGCACAAAGCCACAACAAAGATGTTGTGCCAGCCCGGATGCCAGGACGGACGAGCGGTTGGCCGAGTTTACCGGGATCTGGTCAGTGGCTGGCCAATGTTATTAATTTGCCATAATTTGGTTTAAAATGTCCTTTCATTCGTTCAAGAGATTTATCCGATTTCAATCTGACGTTGCCCTTTCTCATTGCATTTTGGCAAATGAGAATAAATACGCTACGACGTCGGTGCCATTTAGTTGACTATGCCATTAGTGGAAGTGTAATTTATAATTAAATAGCAGGAGCTTGGCTGCACTAAAGTTAGAGTCAAATCCCACCCGTCTGCTATTTTTCTGGAGGAGGGCAAAAATCAACAGCGGGCTAAAACTTCCCTACCCTGTTGCACTGTGGCGTTTTGATAGAGCCACAGTAGTTTGAAACTGTCGATTTGTATGGTAGATATGGAGAGAATCCGATTTATCATCATCAGGATTTAACATGTGATGGAGGATAGCCTAAGGGGGCCATAAAAGACTGTTCAGCATCAATGTGGCAGCAGAGAACAATATGTTCTATATAGATGCGTGGAAGACGGCACGGAGATTGAGCAGACTCTGCCTCAGTGGAGCAGTAGGAACAACAGCTATGGAAACGAGGGAGGTCCTGCACTCTGCTGATCAACATATAAGGCAAGCAGGCCACAGCTAGACTTAAGAGTCGCATTATTTGCCAGGGACTTCAATTATATGAGAATTTTCCGTCAATGGTTCGACAAGAACTGCAAGGCATGGCTGGAGTGAAGGTCCTGCACTATGCAAATCGATATAGAAGGCAAGTAGACAGCAGCTAAACTTAAGGGTCTGTCTATGTAGACAGGCAGAGACTTCAGTCATTTGAAATTTTTCCGTCAATGGTTCGACAAGAACTGCAAGGCAAGGCCTTGAGGAAGAATTTACAAATAGTCAGAAAATCAATAGGAACAACGGCCTCAGAAGCAGTGAAGATCCTACGTCATGTTGATTGACATAGAAGGCAAGCAGGACGCAGATAAACTCAAGAGTCTCTCTATTTGGACAGGCAGAGACTTCAGTTATATGTGAAATTGTGGTCAATGATTCGTCAACAAATGCAAGGGATGACTGGATATTCTGGAGGAAGAAGATTGACCTGACACTGGCAACCATAGATGCAGTAATGGACATAGAAGGCAACTAGGCCGCAGATAGACTTGATAAAGTGTTTATTTGGAAAGGGAGAGAAGTGAGTCATATGAAAATGTTCCGTCACTGGTTCGACAAGAACAGCAAGAGATGAATGGAGCTCCTGGAGGAAGAATTTTCCGTCACTGGTTCGACAAGAACTGCAAAGTATTAATGGAGCTCCTACAGGAATAATGTACAAAGAGTACCCTTCCTCTGAGGAGCAGAGGAGCAATAAGAACGACGGTCACAGAAACAGTGGAGATCCTACATTATGTTGATCGACATAAAAGGCAATTATGCCGAGAATTCGTCGACAATGGTTAGATAAGAACTGCAAGGTATGAGTGGAGTTCCTGGAGAAAGAAGGTACAAAGAGTGGTCTGCTTCTGTATAAGAGGCACGAATAAGAACAACGGCCACATGAGCAGGGAAGGTCTTGTCATAGAAGACAATCAGGCCGCAGCTAGACTTAATAGTCTCTCTATATTTGGACATGCAAAGGTTTGAAGTTGTACGATACATTTCCATCAGTGGAAAGAACATAATTGCTGGGGAGGACTGGAGTTCTTTAAGGAAGATTGTACAAAAAGTGGCCACAGAAACAGTGAAGGATCTGACATAGAATGCAAGCAGGCCGCAACGAGGTGACACAATTATTTCCGGAGACGCCTTTACCAGGTCTTGTCATAGAAGCCAATCAGGCCGCAGCTAGACTTAATAGTCTCTCTATATTTGGACAGGCAAAGGTTTGAAGTTGTACGATAGATTTCCGTCAGTGGAAAGAACATAATTGCTGGGGAGGACTGGAGTTCTTTAAGGAAGATTGTACAAAAAGTGGCCACAGAAGCAGTGAAGGTTCTGACATAGAATGCAAGCAGGCCGCTGAGAGCATAAGAAGAGCTCGATTGTCTCTTCGTTGTCGCAGCAGTGATCTTTGAATTGTTGCTTTATTCTGTGCCTGGTTTTAAATTGGCCAGAGGCCACTCAGCACTACGATCATTCTTGATAAGTTCGTTCCTGTGCGGGGCACTAAGGAAAATAGCTATGGAAACATTACAGGCATATATCGGACAATAAACATTAACATTCGATCTATCAGGCCAACACATTGACACACACACATTAAAGAAACTGGCGACCGGTTAGTCCGAAATGTTGTGACAAATACTGCGTCAATAAATAGTCCAGTCTTGAATCAGATCCATAATCCCGGTGTCCCTAAATTCAATAAAATCTCAAGACTACCACGCAACTGTTCAGGACATGGCTGAGCGGCTTAGAATTCACTTTATTTGAGGGCCAGGGCATATTAACATCCCAAGGTACTGTAAATTCCTCAAGATTACCAGATTAAGAATGGCCTTCCAATATCAACTGAAACTTGTTTGATTTGGAACAAACCTTGAAAGCTGCAAATTTATGTTGGCAGACAACAGTTGGACAGATATGGATATGTACCAGATCACAAATCTGGAATCATGTCACATGATAAGACTATCCTCAGTTCTAGTGTTGTTGATCCACAGGAATAAATGCTCAGAGGCTACGTAGTGTTTGTAGTCCAACCTAATTTGAACTATGTATTAGATGAGGTTGAGGTTTTTGAGGTTGGCTATGTAAAGCAAACCCTAGACTAGGACAATATTCAAACTATTTTCTCCATAGGAAACCAAAAGTACGGCGCATCATTGTGACTCATTTCTATGAAAGCTGAGCATATGTAGAAAAGAAAACCCAGAGAATAGATGTCGTCAAAATATTATTGAAATATTATGCCTTCATAGATGATCATGCCACTTATTCCCTTTCCAAGCTAAGTCTTTGTGGTTCTAGATAATTGATCTGCATTGGCGCCATCTACATGTCAGTTAAAAAGAGATAATATGAACGATTTTTACAGAGTCTAACGAGTTTAGTGTGAGCAGTGAAGACGAGGATGAGTTGTTATCTGTCTCTCCGGGCTCTGGCTAGGATATATTAAAATCTCTATATTCTTCGAATGCCTGGTCGACTTGGTCATCAATAAACTTGGCCAGATGTCTTTATCTACATATAGGATGCTCTGAGAGTTTTGTTTTGTTACAAAATTAATTTTTGGAGGAGAGTCGAGAGGAGAGAGAGAAGAGAGTCGGAGGAAGTTATGTTGGAATAGTTGAAAAACGGAAATATTGTTGTAGGTCTTTGATCTCTACTGCCAATTTTGTTAAGAAGTTCCATGTGTTATGGAAAATTCTTAATAAAGTTTTGTGTGAAGACCAGGCCTATCAGTGTGTATGGGACAAATCCTAGGATGCCTTGGGATACATTAAGCTCTAAATCTTTGAAAGCCTTGTCGACTTGAGCAGTATACAGATTGGTTGCATTGAGGGCGATAAAGCCCTTGTTGTAACAAAAAGGCCTAAGTAAGTTAGGAGAGAAGAATAAAAAGGGAATTATATGAGGATTGTTGTAAGAACGGACCTTATCGGGTCTAAGTCAATCAGAGGAAGTTGTAGACTTATTTTAACTCCCTCCTCCATAATCTGTCATGTAGTTGGTGTATTAAAGTCAAATTTCTTTTGAAAGCCCAATTTGTCCTCAAACAAAACCTCTCACACATTTCATACGTAACGCTGAAGTAGCTTCCGAAATAAAAGTACACAACTAATGCCCATCCACTGTGCAAAGTGGCGTATGATGTGCCAGACTTCATTGTATATGTTTCACATTTTAATTCAGCAACAAAAGGATTTTACTTTTGCTATACAGCACATACAGTCAGTCCATACATGCAGACTGTGGCAGGAGGGTCTATAGCCAGAGAGATGCTTACGGTTTTGGAGTATGCTTCTTTGCTGCTGCTGTTGTTGTTGGTGATGTTGTTGTTGCAAACAACTCACTTGCAATGAATTTACCAAACGGCGTACCCTTGATGTACTGGTTGGCACACTAGGATAGGACATAACCTACCCACGAATGTCGGTGTTGTTGTTGCTGCGGCGGAGTGCATGCATGTTACAATTTAATGGAGAGAAGGAATCAGACGGAAGCACAAGTAAGCCACCTACTGTGTGTAAAGCAGCGTGCATTTAATCCTATATCGTATAAGCACACATACTGGGATATAGGAATACACATACACATACATACATTGGCAGCACTGTTCGTAAAACGGGTGTGGGTATGTGTGTTTTCGGTTTCATTTTTTTTTCATTTCTTGCGTAGAACAACAACCGAAACCTTGCCGAAGAGGACATGGCAGCGGAAGTCAGAGCTCCCATATCCGCTTTTAATCTCATTCGTTAAAATATTGAAAGAAACCAAAGATGAAGGAATACACACAGATACACAGAGCACACCCACACCGACACACACACGCACACACTCTCTCACTCACTCGCAAACAACACAAATAATTGCACGAATGAATACATCACTGGGCTGTGCTGTGCTGTTCTGTGCTGGGCGTTTGCCGAGAGTTATGACTTCAATTCACTACCCCCCACCCACCCACACACACACACCGCAAGTTTGCCAAGCAGCGGATAAAATAAGCCACATTGTAATCGTAAGTTCTTATGGGAAATTTAAATTTAACAATAAAGAAGAAAGAAAGAACAGATAAAAAATAAAAAACAAGACAAAATCCTTTAAATCCCAATCTATGATCTCTTCCGTTGTAATTAGAGCAAAATTCTGTAAATAATATGTAACCATATACCCGGAGAGAAGGAAACACAGCACCAAAGAAGATTGAAGAGCCAGAGATAAACGCATTTTCCGGTTAGCAAATTTCGCTTTAAAGGACCAAAGCATAGTCAAATGATAAGGATGGAGAGCACCATAAACCGGATTACAAATGATGGCAAAATTTGCGAGAATCAGCTAAACTGATGTATTGAATAAAGTGCAATAAGCAGGATAACGAGAATTTAGTCCAATGTCAAATGGGAGAGTTCGAAGAATCAAAGTTGCTGTATTGCTTGACCAAATGGGATATAAATTTATTAATGGCCACAAAGTCTTCTCAAGCAAATTGTTTAGTTTTTACAGTAGTTGCAAAGAAGTTTGCAACCCAAAGAAAAAACAGAATAAACAAAATTAAATACTTCGAATCTAGTAAATATGAATGTCTGTTATTTGTTGAATTATTGAAGATATTTTTTGAAATAGAAACTATCGGAAATGGAATAAACAATTGGGTTGACATGGTGGGCCACTGACAAGCTTACCAGGTATTAACAAAAATAATGAAGTAGAAAACTCTCGGAAGTGATATTACTTTTCTTGTAGGTATTGCCGAGTAGAACAAGAATCTGTATTTGAAAATTCCCAGACACACCCAAAGTCGTGAGTTTTGGTCATTCCAGTTCTCAGCTGTCATACTTTGACGAATTGAGTCCCAATAGAAATACTTAAAATTCGTCAAGATGATAAAAACGATGAAAAAATACTAGATTTTCATATTTTTTCGAAAAAAAAAAAACACGAATTCCTAAAGTGGGGAAAATGTGTTCCAAAATTAGGAATTTCTTATTAAAATGGTCGACATGCTTTCTATAAATTTTTTATCTGCTTTTATAAATTTTTTGTATTAAAAAATACTCGAATTTCCAAAGTGGGGAATTTGTGTCACAAAATTGGGGATTTTTTTATTAAAATGGTCCACATGATTTTTTTACAATTTTTATCTGTTTTAATGAATTTTGTGAATTAAAAAAAAAAACTCGAAATCCCAAAGTGGGGAAAATGTGTTCCAAAATTAGGGATTTTTTTATTAAAATGGTCGACATACTTTCTATAAATTTTTTTATCTGTTTTAATGAATTTTTTAATTTAAAAAAAATACTCGAATTCCCAAAGTGGGGAAAATGTATTCCAAAATCGGGATTTTTTTTTATTAAAATGGCCGACATGCTTTCTATACAATTTCTATCTGTTTTAATGAATTTTGTAAATTAAAAAAATACTCGAATTGCAAAAGTGGGGAAAATGTGTTCCAAAATTGGTGATTTTTTTTATTAAAATGGTCGACATGATTTTTTTACAATTTTTATCTGTTTGATGAATTTTGTGTATTTAAAAGAAATTTTTGAATTACCAAAGTAGGGAAAACGTATTCCAAAATCGGGAATTTTTATTTATTATTAAAATGATCGACATGCTTTCTATACAATTTTTATCTGTTTTAATGAATTCTGCGAATTACAAAAATATTCGAATTCCAAAAGTGGGGAAAACGTGTTCTAAAATAGGGATTTTTTTATTAAAATGGTCGACAGGCTTTATATACAATTTTTATCTGTATTAATGAATTTTGTGAATTTAAAAAAACACTCGAATTCCTAAAGTGGGGAAAATGTGTTCCAAAATTGGGGATTTTTTTTATTAAAATGGTCGACATACTTTCTATACAATTTTTATTAAAATGGTCGACATGATTTTTTTTACAATTTTTATCTGTTTTAATGAATTTTGTGAATTTAAAAAAATACTCGAATTTCTAAAGTGGGGAAAATGTGTTCCAAAATTGGGGATTTTTATTAAAATGGTCGACATGATATTTTTTAAAATTTTCATCTGTTTTGATGAATTTTGTGAAATTAAAAAAAATACTCGAATTCCTAAAGTGGGGAACATGTGTTCCAAAATTGGGGATTTTTATTAAAATGGTGGACATGATTTTATTACAATTTTTATCTGTTTTGATGAATTTTGTGTATTTTTATTGCAATTCAATTCGTAAAATAATGAGAGATGTGAACTGGAATTACAAAAACTTGTATCTTTGCAAAAATTTTGTGTTAATAAAAACTTCAACAACGCAGTCAATTTCTAAAGGATTTAAAAAAAAACAAAGCGGCGTTTTACACCTTACTAAATGTGTTATTAAAGCAAATTTACAAGTGGTACGGTTACCATGATTTTGTTTTCTTAAATAAGCTATATATCGATCATCCCATTTATAGATGAATGCCTATGTTGGTAAACAAAATTGCTGTGGAGGATACGACGCATACTAGGTTCAGCAGGTAATTTATTCCCTAAAGGTTACTGTTTGTTGGGGATTTTATGCCGGCGCATAGTGGAGCAGGGACAGAGGTAGGACCTTGAAATTTTGCACACAGCCCTTACGATATGTAAAATTAGATCAAAAACAAGTTTTAGTTTAAATCCGTCTACAACCACGCCTAACTTCCATGTAACATAAAACGAAAAACGACTCAAATTTCGTATTTGCATAGATACGTTAAAACAAATCATTAGAAACGATTTCACTTGAGTACGAAATTAAATGAAAATTGCCAATGCCACGCCTAACGACCACTTTCTTTTGCGGTTTTTGATATATTTTTTTGTGGTCTGTAATCAATATTTGATTTGAACTGGGATATTGTCCTTGCTCAAGACCATTTCGCATCTATATTTAATAGAATGCTAATTTATTTACAAATGGCATGTTGACATTTATTACTTGGCTGCAGACTGCCACGATCAAGTGGCTTCGCAGTGACTTTTCAACATCAAACCCGGCCTCTATAAGGAGATGATTCTCACAAACGAACGAGAAGCACAACTCACTTGCCGAATTTGCGTTTAAAAAATCGCACCAAATAATAAAGTGCACATGCCATCTTACAAGCATCTAATTGAGTTGCATATGCAGGCATAGTTACCCAGCAATACTTCTGTCGTGCCAACGCTCATTTGTTTTAGTTTATTCGTTTGTAAAAAAATATATTTTATTTTGTAATCGATGTTAAACGGCTATTATAACTTTATAAGTGACTTAAGATATATCGGCTTAATATTTAGATGCGCTCGCATGCCATAAACTGTACATCCCTAAAGTATGCTTTAAATAAATTTTCTCAAATACATTAACAGAGAACAACGAAGAAGTATTGCTTCATTTTTGCTTAGATGGTTGTAACATTTCAGTAATTAAATCGATATTTTAGCCTTAAACAGAAATAGTTCAACAATATTTGCACATGCCAAGGCATCGGTCGCGAATATATTTTTATACAGTAGAAAATTGACTATACTATATAAAACAACCTTCAGGTAAACCACTGTCTGATAAGAAAAGCGAAAACGTAATTACACTTTTTTAGATGATAAAGAACACCTCAAAAGCTCTTGTTTTCAACTAACTAATACAATTTCTTATACGACACAACCTCTATTATGGTGACATTTTCAACTTGTTTATTCGCGGGAATTGCAAAATCTTTTAGAATGTGCTTATTATGAAATTTAAGCAGTAAAGTTGAGATTTGGATGCATGAAATTTGGGAATTTTTCCCGCTGAAGAAATCAATATTTTTGATTGATGCCTAAATTGGCGGATGGAATACGATGTCTGCGATTTTTAGGTTTTCAGAAAAAATTCTAAGTATTTTTTAAAATGAACGCGTCATTTTCCAATAAGCCAATAAATTTATAAAAACTTAAAAATATGCAAAAGTGCAACGTAAAACAAATTTACCCCAATAAAACATTTTTATGGGCGTTTTTAGGAGCGGTTAGCTCAGAGATATTGACCAGAAATATTTTACTAATCACCAATCACCACTAATCCTATAGTTTTTTCTGGGGAATGAGTGGAAATATTTTTTAAATTGCGTGAATCGCGACCCAGCCGAGTGTGCTTACGTACATATTATTTTGCTTTAACCACCTCCACGCATAAGTGATATTATGATTTAGCAGAATATTAATCATACGCTACGAAGTTAAGATCAAGAGTATTCGAAAATTTTCAAGTTTGTAACACTTTGAAATATCCATCCGGATCCTATTAAATTATAAAGATGATCTACACCATTTTCAGTTGGAATTGAGAAAATACAAATTGAAATTGCGAATAAACAAATAGATATACAGAAATTTAAATAGAAAATTGAGCAAATGAACAGACATTTAAATTGAAACAATCTTGTTCCTAAGATTGTAAGGTTTCATCAAAGGAAACAGCTCGAAGGTTTTATAAAATACTTTTCACTCTTTATTTAGAAGGCCCCGTCGCTTATAACTACAAATGATCGCTTCTATTGTTCGAAGTGAATTGATTTTCCAGAGCAACTGTTCTGCCTTTTATACACAAATTTAGATGGAAACAATAATACACTCACGACCTAACTTAAAACAAAATTTCTACTTGACATTGAGAAAATTTCAATTGAAATTTATATTTTCCATTTGAAATTGAGATTTTCCTTTTGACTTAGAAAAAAATTCAATTGAAATTAAAAATTTCCATTTCATAATAATTCCAGTTGAAATTGAGAAATTCCACTAATAAATGAGAAAATTCCAAATGAAATTGTGAGTTTCCATTTCATATTGAGAAAATTCCAGTTGAAAATGAGAAATTCAATTGAACTGAAGAATTTTTCGTTTCATATTGAGAAAATTCCAATTGAAATTGGGAAAATTCCATTTGCAGTTGAGAACATTTCTACATTTGCATAAATATGTCTATATTGTGAAGTGGTTAATGTAATATAATAGACGATTTGATTATTCCATTTATTATGAAATGGAAATTCTCAATTTCAATTGGATATTTCTCAATTATAAATGGAAATTCTTAATTTCAATGGAATTTTCTCAATTTTAAATGGAAAATCATAATTTCAAATGGAATTTTCTCAATATGAAATGGAAATTTTCAATTTCAATTGGAATTTTCCCAATTTTAAATGGAAAATCATAATTTCAAATGGAATTTTCTCAATATGAAATGGAAATTCTCAATTGAAATTGGGAAAATTCCAATTGGAACTGGTGTAGCAGAATTACTCCCAGATGCGTTTGCATCAGCTAATTTTGCTGGCGACATTTATTAGAAATAGAAACTTGAAACAATTTTGTACAAAATATAACTCATCGGTTTTTAACATTAAAAAGATGTCAGGTTCTACCCAGATGACAAACCTTTTGACCTTTTTCCCGTTTGCGGAAAATAAACCTAAATAACTGAATTACTTTCAAAATAAATCTAGTTCAGCTGAAAGGATATGTAATATGTAATATTGCTTTCTGGCTTATATAGGCCATATATATCCTAGATACTGCTTGCCAACCTCGTTATTGACGTTGTTACAAAAAATAAATTTGTCGAAAGACAAACAAACAAATAATCGAAAGGCAACTCATCTCTTTCGTGGATCCTTCTGTGTGACACAGAATACGGATAGAATCGAGGCGGTCCTTCCAAGAAAATGAACGTGGGAACATGAGCATAATTTACGACAAACTGAAGTGCAGGCTGGAGAGACAAAAAAGGATAACAGAGACCCAGTGTCACTCAGTCACATTTAAACAAAAACAAAACACACACACCCACCGAACTGTTGGTTATGTCAGCAGCAGCATCATGAAGCAGACATTCATGAGGCCACAGAGACAGGACGACGGGTCTGCTACACTCAACACTCAAGGCCAGCCGTTTTCAGTGATACTAATGAGAATGTATGTGTTGGACCATTTTTCATCATTTGAAGCGAACCGAGCCGAACTGAAGTCATATAGCCCACCTTTTTAAAGTGGCGACAGAATTTCATTGGCAATTCTCCTAATCTGTCATATAATTCTCAGCGTTGGAAAGTAGGCTAAGTGCCAAATAACTTTTCAAATAATGCCCTACAGACAATGTAACACATTCGAGTTACACATGTAGGTATGTATGTATGTGAGGCTGTTAAAGCGACAGCGGTTGGGGATTTAGTCTTTGGTGTGGAGTGGAGCGGAGCGGTGTGACGTTGTGTTCAAATGTCGCTGACCGCGTGGCAATAACTAGGCTGTGAAAGAGTATAATGGCAACTGAATTGATAATAAAAAAAGAAATCAAGTCAAGGATAACGGTGATGATATAGACCACAGCTGGCCAAGAAATCATATTGCCAGTGCCACTGCCGCCACAGACATTAGTACCGAAGGCAAACCAAGCAACAAATGCTCGTAAATATGGGGAGTGTGTGTGTGTGTGCGCGTAACAGTGTCCCCTGTTCTGACCTGGCCTGAGTGCCGCATTAAATCCGTTTAAAACAGATTGCGCGTCAAGCCAGCCAAACCGGGGTGGCACACCCCATTGTAACTGGGAGCCTTAATAAATACTTTGGATGGGGAGGGGGTTGTATGGGGACAAGAACTTTTCAAACGGCGATAATGTGGTGGCAACATATTGCGCCTTAACGAGATAAATGTCAGCCTGTAAGGCATTTAATAATGCTTTCTAAGGACATCTCTCGCAGTAATGAGGTGGGGCGGCGACGTGTTCAATAAAATCCAAAACGAAGAACTAAAAATATAAGTAAAAGCGGCCTTATCAAATGCGACTTGGCATTGCAAATTAACTGAAATGACGGCTTTTGCACAGCTGCCATATGATGAACAGGGACATGTTTTGAGGCTATAATAACGACAAGTCTCTGAGTAACGTAATAACATATCGCGAGCACTGGGTACTTACATTTTTAAACCATGAATATGATGTCACGGGTGGCCGGGCATCGGCACGACACTTGAATGTTACATTCTGGCCCTCGGCTCTGGTCACCACTCGGCTGGGATCTTCGTTGGCCAAATGCACGGACACGGTTGGAGGATCTGTAACGGAAGGAAGGAAAGAAAAGAAAGAAAAAACAAAAGATATTATTGTTGTACATTTTCATTCTGCGAAAAATAAGCACAATGTTAAGCTACTACCGCTGCTGCTACGAGTAACTAAATAAATTGGGTAATTGGAAGGCGAGTTTAATGAGCGTTCACAAATTGAATCATAAAAAGCTAAATAATAAATTGAAATGGCTACAAGAAGGTGCTCATTCTCGCACTACCAAAGGAATACACACACATATATACATGCGGACGCTGATAAAGTAACACAAACATGGCCAAAACTAGCCTCACGAAGCTCGCTGTGTGCTCTAGGGCACCGTGGGACAAGGTAGTATTTTTAACGAAGAATACATTTAATAAAAAATCAATAAAGAATCTAAAAATAGTAGCTATTGTGAGTAAATTCGGTTCTTGTTGAAATTACACCTCGTCCATTTTCTTAACAGAATGTTGTCGCCAACCAGAATTCAATGGTTGGCACTTTATACTTGCTTTTTCTCCCTACAATCACTCCTGGATTCTCCAAATGAGACAGTTATGTCGTTTAACGAAGCCATTAAGATAAAAATGCGCAACAAATTATATCCAATATCAAAAGGAAAACTGGATCTTGGAAAACAGCGCTTTACTCCACGAACAATAATGTTTGACCGGCAAGGGATATTTGGCGCCCGAGCACAAACCTCCCAAAAGTAAACTTCAAGTGGATGAGGTTACCAAGCAGATTCTTCCCATACGATATATATGGTTCCTTATGTCTTACAACATTTTATAATAAAACAAGAGAATATATATTCAAATTTCCAGATATATTGACATCGAAGGAATGACATAGTCACTTGTAAACAGAAGGAGATACCATTAGAACCAAGTCAAAACACTGTGTGACAGTCCAAATACTCTGGGAGATGATATGATTTTCTGGTTGGTATTGTCGAGTAGAACAATAATCTGTATTTGAAAATTGAAATTTGTCAGATCTTGAGGTACGGGTAAAAACGGATATTACCTTTGCATACTCATAGGCCTGCAAATTAGTTGCTTATCAACCGATTTTCACTTTCTCATTGGAATTATGATTGAAGAAACAATAATTATATAGCTTGTTTAAGAAAACTTAAGAAATATGTGTGCTTTTGTCCAGCAAACACATTTTTTAGCCATTTTTCAAATTTGGCAATGTTTTTGCACATTATATTGTTTGGTAGCCGTACCACTTGTAAATTTATTTAAATAGCACTATTAGTAAGAAGTACGCTGCTTTCCCTAAAATATAAGTTTTTGGTAATTCCAGTTCACATCTATCAGTATTTTAAAAATTGCAGTCCCTTAAAAATACATAATATTCATCAAAACAGATAAAAAATTTAAAAAGCCATTTTAATAAAACACCACCATTTTAATAAAAAAATCCCCAATTTTGGAACATATTTCCCCACTTTGGGAATTCGAGTATTTTTTTTGAAATAAAATTCATCTAAACTAATAAAAATGTTAAAAAGCATGTCGACAATTCTAATAAAAAAAATCCCCAATTTTGGAACACATTTTCCCCACTTTGGGAATTCAGTTTTTTTTTTCTTAAAAAAAAAAATATTAAAACAGATAAAAAAAGTTAAAAAGGCATATCAAGCATTTTAAGAAAAAAAAAATCCCGAACTTTGGAACACATTTTCCCCACTTTGGGAATTCGAATATTTTTTGTTTTAGAAAAAAATTAATTCATCTAAACAGATAAAAATGGTAAAAAAAAGCATGGCGATCATTTCAATAAACAATGTCCAATTTTAGAAAATATTTTCCCCACTTTATGAATACGGGTATTTTCTGGAAAAAATTATATTAATCGAAACAGATAATGATTGTAAAACAGACATGTCGACAATGTTAATAAAAAATCTCTAATTTTGTTACACATTTTGTCCCCACTTTGGGAATTCGGTTTAAAAAATTCATCAAAACAGATCAAAATGGTAAAAAACATGTCGTCCATTTAATAAAAAATCCCCAATTTTGGAACACATTTTCCCCACTTTGGGAATTCGGTTTATTAAAAAAAAAGAATTCATCAAAATAGATAAAAATTGTATAGAAATCATGTCGATCATTTGAATAAAAAATCTTAAGTTTTGGAACATATTTTCCCCACTTTGGGAATTCGAGAATTTTTTGAAAAAAAAAAAAATAAAATTCATCAAAACAGCTAGAAGATAAAAATGGTAAAAAAGCATGTCGAGATAAAAAATCCCCAATTTTGGAACACATCTTCTTCCCCATTTTGGGAATTGTTTTTTTTTTTTTTGAAAAACAGATAAAAATGGTAAAAAAAGTATGTTGACCATTTTAATAAAAAATACCCAATTTTTGGAACACATTTTCCCCACTTTGGGAATTCGGGTATTTTGATGAAAAAAAATAAAATTCATCAAAAAATATAAAAAATGGTAAAAAAAGACTGTCGACCATTTGACTAAAAAATCCCCAATTTTGGGAAATATTTTCCCCACTTTGGGAATTCGAGCATTTTTTTTTTGAAAAAAAAAATAAAATTCATCAAAACAGATAAAAATGGTTAAAAAACATATCGATCATTTGAAAAAAATCTAAATTTTGGGACACATTTTCTCCACTTTGGATATTCTATTTAGTACTTTTTTGGAAAAAAATAGAATTCACCAAAACAATAATAATAAAAATGGTAAAAACATGTCGACCATTTGAATAAAAATAATTTCCAAATTTTTGACACATTTGCTCCACTTTGGGAAAACGTATTTTTCGTCGTTTTTATCATTTTGACGAATTTTACGTATTGGACGTATTATTGGGCCTCAGATCGTATAATAATGAGAGATGTGAACTGAAATGGCCAAAACTTTTGGGGGTGTTTGGCAAATTACCAATACAGATTCCTGATCTACTAAGTTTTACTTCATTCCTTTTTAGCACAGTGTAGTGTTCCATTTGTCTTACCAAAAAAACTGGTATTGGTGATGATATTGGTGGAATAATAGAGTTTCTTTCTTCCCTACATTAGTTCGACCTTTTTTCTAACTGCGATGTATACAAGATTTGTAATACCATCTTGATTTACATGGCCACTCACGATCACGGAAGCCTCAATTAGAGCCTTAAACCATAGTCCTGAATCATTGCAATCATATGTTAAACAAGAAATCCAGGGCTTTTAAAACATTCAGCGCCGTAGATTTCAATGACATCTTAATAAAGAAACGGGGAAAATGGTATTTTAATGCGTGATTAAGGGCTGATCCTATAAATTTACTCAAATAGAATTTACTTTTTACATTCGGCGCCCGAACACCACCTACCGTTCTTCATAAATCTAAAAGAGGATTGTGATGCCTAGTTGATGGCATTGACACAAGTGGAGTTTTGTTTTTATATTTGGCGCCCGAGCACAACCCACCGTCCTTCCTAAATCTTCTATAGGACCTACTACTGAATTTTGTTTTCTGGCATATGGTTGATGCCTCGTTTTCATGCAAATGGAATGCATCGCAGGGATTATGATGACTGAATCAAAAAGCTCTTTGGCGCCCGAGCACAAATCTGAAGGCACCATTTGAAATCAAGAAACGGGGAAAAGACACGATTTAATGCCTGATTAAATGCAGATACATTTATCCAAATGGAATTCTGTTTTTACATTATACATTTACATTTGTCGCCCGAGCGCAACCTACTACTACTTCATAAATCTTCTAAAGTATCTAAAACTAGAACCTGGTTAAAGACTACTATTACACAAAAGGAATTTATTATTTAGATTTGGCGTCCGATCACAACCCTATCACTTTATCCACCAATATAGTACATAGAATTGCCGGGAATATGATAATATGATGATGATAACTACACTTCATAATACACTTCTTCACTTGAAGTACCTACAACTGGATTTTGATGCCTGTTTAATGACTGATACTATATTAGCCAAATGGAATTCATTATTTAAATTAGGCTCCCGGTCTTCTTCTACTACCTAAATAGCTGGGAATATCATAAACATGGCTGATCAAAAAACTACTAACGTTACAGTGTCTTACAAGGGTCTTTACATTTGGTGCCCGAGCACAAGTCTCAAGGTAACATTATGAGATAATGGAATCTTAGTATTACCTTAAACAGGAAGCGGGAATATAGGATTTTTGATCGTAGCCATTAATGCAAATGGAATTCATTATTTGAATTTGGCGCCCGAGCACAAACCCACCCCACTTCATAAACCTTCTCTAACACTTAGAATAGCAGGGAATATCCTTAAGATCATATCTCCAAAACTTGTTCAAAAACTGTTTGCAAATCTCACTAAGATCTTATTTAATCAAATTGCATAAATTGTTCAATATTGACCCACTGTCTTCATCTATGAGACTGTGTTGTGGCCAAGTTCTCGGATTGTGTGTTTGTGTCTGCATCACTACAATTAGATTGCTTTTGTATTTGACTGAATACTGAGTGGGCATCCATCCATTCTAAGCCATTAGTTACGGTTGTGTTCGCATTCATCCGTTCCATTTCATGCTGTTTGTCCTCCCGGCACGTTCCAATGCCTGTGTGCAGCAGCTTCTTGCTGCTCGCACTCTCTCTCTCTCTCTGCCTCATCTCCCGCACGGTACATTCAATTGCTACAATGGACCATTATGTGGCTTTACGTAAAGAATTCGTAGAGAAAACTGCTGACGCTTCTTGTGAATTATTAAAATGCTTTCTTCGGCTTGTGCTGCTGCTTGTACTTGGCCCACCAAATCGAAACTAACCGGGCCAGCATAGCAAAAACAAGCCAACAATTTTGTAAACAGTGATATCCGAACCCACTCTCCCCCCCAAAAAAAAAAGGAATGAACTCTCACCGTTTAATGGCGACCCTCATGACGATGGGAGAATTCCTGTGGTGGTGGTGATGGTCCTGGCTGTGGTCATGTTGTGTCGCAGGAAACGACAGTAATTGTCTGCTTCCACTGCCTACGAAGCCGATATGTGGAGGAAGGGGATGGACACCACTCAAAGGCGATATTTAATAGACTAGAACCAAATAAATGTCAATGTCTCTCGATGTGAATATACTCATCGTCGTCGTCGTCGTTGGCATCGTCCTGGTCGTCGTGTTTATGTGCTGCCCAGGACAAAGGCCAAATACGTTGAAGAGCTCATAAAAGAGCTTAAACACGCACATTTCTTTGAATTCCGAGTAATAAAATCAAATAGGAAATTGTGTATTTTCCATAAATTACCAAGTAATTACTAAAGTATCTATGGCCAATCATTATAACAGCGTTTTCGGAAATGTAACCTAAATACAATCGACACAACACAATCTTCCTCCAGTCAATCCCCTCTATCGCTGCCCTCCTTGCTCTGCTCTACGTGAGTATAGGGGTGCATGAGTCAGGAGGCTATATATTGGCCTTGTTATTGGGCAGTGGGGGCAATATATTGATGGCTTGTCAGATGAATTACTTCCAGCAACTGCTGGCGCATTCCTGGGTGTTTTTGTGCTCTACGCTTTCTGGCAATTCCTTTAATCAAGTTTTCAATAATGATGCCAATGTACCGTGAGCGCATATTTCTACCAAGAATGTGTGTGTGTATGTTAGTGTTTGGAAACGGAAACAGGAGAATAGACAACAACATCAACTACGAAGAAAAAACTTGGCCAACTTACATGCTACACGTATGACTCGTTTATCTTCGATGGCGCCACCAGAAAACCGTATATTCGATGCACGACATGTTAGCTCAGCGTTATCATTCTCTGAAGTTACCTTTAATGTCAAAATGCTGGTTGTTTTGTTTGTATCCTACAGACAGTGGCAAGTGGAAAGAGAGAGTAGAAAAGAAATGAAAAAAGAAAATAAGAAAACTTTTTCTTGGACAACATATGGTGAACGCCTCGCCTCCGCTTACCTCTCTCACCGTAACCTCGGGATTACGTATTGGCTCGCCGTCCAGCAGCCAAGTGATTTTGGCCGGCGGATGGGAGCCCGTGGATTCACAGCGCAAAGGCACTGGATGTCCTGCGGTCAGCAAATCATTTGGTGTGATAATTTTCACTTTCAATGGTTTTACTGAAAAACACAGAGAGACACAAAAGAACAATCAAAATTAAATCTCGTTTGTTTGAGGCTTTCATAACATTAAGCTTGTACTTACGGTAGACTTGCAATGATACTTCTTTGGTCACTGGCTCTATGAGTTTTGTGCCTTGGGCTCGACATTGGATTTTAGTGCCATAATATTCTCGTGATGTTGTACCGATCAACAGCTGGTTGACTATGACCGTGGCTCCTTCTTCGACCGATGTATGGCTGGTACCGATTAGTTCGGTGTCACCTTTCCACCAGGTGACTTTCGGTGGAGGACGACCTAGGGGATGGAAAAAGGTACAAGGAAATGTTAAAGTAGGTGGAATTATAAATTGTATAAATATATTAAAAAGTAAGTGTCCGTGTTTTTTTGTCTAACCCCCAGTCTCAGCATGATTAATAAATACCATAACCTGGTCCTGGTGGTTAAAAAGGTGACAAATTATGAAAAAATAAACAAAGTATCTTATTTGAACAAGTATTGCTGCTACGCAGGGAGTACGCAAGGAAATAGACTATACCGCCATCTATATGTGGATGTTGCAGTTTTAATATAAACATATAAGCTGAGGTCGGCCATGGGGTTGATCTTAAAATTTTACAGTTTTATATATTAACAATTATTGCTGCTTCGCACGGAGTACGGAACCGACTGGGCTGAAGGAAATAAACGAGAGCGCCATCTACATGTGAATGTTACAGTATTGTTAAAACCGTATCAGCTGAGGACCGTATCAGGGGATCTTAAATGTTACTACAGTATTTTATGTTATCAATTATTGATGCTTCACACGCAGTACAAAGACCGACTGAATGGACAACCACAAAAATAACCCAAACTGCCATCTATATGTGGATAATGCAGTATTGCTATAAACGTATCAGCTGAGGCCGATCTTCAACGCCATTGTCTTTTCCAAAGAGTCTTTTTGATAATTGGGATCTCTTTTAGAAGTTTAATAACTATCTGTCAATCGTACAAAAACCGACTGAATTGACATACAAACCTCCATCTATATGTGAATGTGGCAGTATTCCAAAAAAGTATCAAATATTCATATCATATCTTAATATTGGTCCACAGTATATTATTTTAACAGTATGCAGCTTTGCAAAATCCAAGTGAATTGAAATCCAGAAAATAAACGATGCCGCCATCTATATGTGTGAATGTTGCAATATATATAAAAGTATCCGCTGAGGTAAAACTTATAGTCCATCTTCAACGCAATGGTATTTTCCATAGAGTGAATTTAGTAATTGTGATCTCTTTCAGGAGTCGTTAAGGTCGTTACAACAACCAGTATATAAACGATGCCGCCATCTACATGTTGATGTTACAGTATTGCTATAAACGTATCAGCTGAGGTCCTTCATAAGGCGGATAGTAAAATTTACAGATATTATTTTATGTTCGCTAATATGGCTGCTTCGCACGGAGTACACCAAACTGACTGAATTGACAACCGGGAAATATAAAATAGCGCCATCTACTTGTGAATATTGCAGTATTAGTACAAACGTGATCATCATAAGGTCAATCATTTGGCGTATCTTAAAAATGTTCCACAGTATTTTATGTTAGCAATTATTGCTGCTTCGCATGCAGTACAAAGAACGACTGAACTGACAACCAGAAAATAAACCAAACTGCCATCTATATGTGCAGCTGAGGTCTATTGTTTATTTTTTTGCAAAGAGTATTATGGTAATTGTGATCTCTTTCAGGAGTATAATAAATATCTGTCAATAGTACAAAAAACAACTGAATTGACAATCAACAAATAAATGATACCGTCATCTATATGTGAATATGGCAGTCTTCCAATAAACGTATCAGATGAAGTCAATCATGTGGCAAATCTTAAAATTTATAGATAGCATTTTATTTTAACAATTATTGCTGCTTCGCAAAAACGGAGTACAAAAACCGACTGAATTGAAAATCAGAAAGAACACGATGGCGCCATCTACATGTGAATGTAGCAGTATTCACTCTGACGTATCAGCAGAGATCTATCATATGGTATATTTTAAAATTTATCCACTATATTTTATGTTTGCAATCATCGCTGTTTCGTACGGAGTACAATAACCGAATGCGTTGACAATCGGAAATTATACGACACCGCCATCTACATGTTAATATTGTAACGTATCAGCTGAGTTCATTCATATGGTGGATTTTCAATGTCTTTTGCGAAGTTTTCTTTGTGATTTTTGCCTTTTTCAGGAGTATAATAACTACCTATTGTACAACAACCGACTGAATTCACAAGTAGGTAAACACGACACCGCCATCTATATATGGATTTTACAGTATTGCTATAAACCTTTGCAAAGATTTATTTTGGTAATTAAAATGTCAAAGGCTAACTATCTGTCATTCTGATTTTTTTGTAATATAAAAGTTAATACATAAATTTAACAGTAACTGATGAATGACCTTCGGACACCGACAAAATGTCTGTGTTTCCAGACACACAATGGTTGAGAAAATAAACTAAACAACCTTTTTTGTTATTTCCAGTTTGTTGATTTCCATTAAATCCGTTTAATAATGTTGTAAAATCCACAAACATAAATATATACTTTCGAGACTTAACACCCCAACACAATTTCAACAAACTCGAGACAAGGACTCGACTAGCTCACGAATATCCTTTATTTTCGAAAATACTCAGAAAGGTTGAACAACATTATACAAATTCATGTGTTTATATTATCATAGCCAAAGTTCATGAAAAATAAAAAAATAAAAATTAAAGGGACATACGAAATTCAGTAAAACTTCATAAAACTCATTTAAACTGAACAATTAATTTGAATATACAAATTGTAAAAATTAATAAAGTTTTAAAAGCCACAAATACAAAGGTATTCCTTCGAAACTTCGCGTATATATGTATATGAGAAACAGTAAGGTCGTTACTCCCAACAAATTTCAGTGAACTCCAAATGAGGACTCCACTAGCCCACGCATATCCTTTTTTTATCGAAAATTCTCAGAAAGGTTGAAGAACATTATAAAAATTTATAAAAATACAAGTCTTAGCCAAAGTTCATAAAAAATCCAAAGTAATTGCTTATTTTTATTAAAAAAATAAAATAACATATTAAATTATGAGCATCCCTGTGCCCAATGCAGTAAAACCTCATAAATATATTAACCTCAGTTAACAATTAATTTAAATATACACTATTGTATTGTAAAGATTAAGGAAAAAAAGGATATCCATGAGTATGACATATCCTAGGGCTTAAAATCCTCTAAAACTGTATGGTAATACAACGATTGAACAAAACACAATTGAAAGACTTTTTTGTGTTATATTTAAGTTTGTTGAATTATGAAATATAAATTTAATAACGCTGCAGAAGCCACAAACATATAGCAATTTCTTCAAAACTTCGAATATACATGACAGATAGCAAGGTTATCACTTCCACCAAATTCCACTTGATTCGAGACAAGGCCTCGACTAGCTCACGAATATCCTTTTTACGAAACTTCTCGGATAGGTTGAAAAACTTGTTTTCGATACTTTTTTGTAAAAAAAATCAAAGTAATTTTATAGTTAATTATAAAAAAATAATTTCGTTATATTTTTTTATAAAAATATTGTAAAATCTACAAAAATGAAGGTAATTCTTCGAAACTACGAATATATATGGCAGATACCAAGGCTATCATTAGCGCCAAATTTCAATGAATTTGAGATAAGTACCCGACGAGCTCACGAGTATCCTTTTTTTGTAAAAATTCAAAATGTTGAAAAACGTATGTGTAAAATTTTTGATTACGATTATTCCAAAAGAAATTGATGTGCAATATTTACGGTTTTAGATTTGGTTTTAAATTTAATAGTGCTGTAAAAACCACAAAAACTAAGCTATTTCTTCGTAACTTTGAATATATATGACAAATAGCATGGCTAACATACCCACCAAATTTCAATGAATTCGTGACAAGGACTCGACTAGCTCACGAGTATCCTTTTTTTCCGAAATTCTCAGAAAGGTTGAACAATTTATGTGAGCACGTTTGCCAATATTTTGGAGAATATCTAAAATAATTTTATTGTAAAAAAGGACATTTGAAAATATCCGTATTCATATGACGACTTAAACATAAAGCAATTTCTTCGAAACTTCGAATATATATGAGAAATATTTAGGATATCACTCCAACCAAATTTCAATGAATTCGATAAAAGGACTCGTCTACTTCACGAATATCCTTTTTTTTCGAAAATTCTCAGAAAGGTTGTGAAATGTATGTGAGCACATTTTTCAATATATTTGTGAACATTTTTGCGGTAAAAAGCTAAAAGGACATCTGACAAAAAGGAAAATGCCAGCAAAAACACAGAAACCTAAGCTACACAGTGAATGCGGAAAGACTCATTGCACCATATATTTCCAAAAGGGAGTCACAAACCCCCCTTAACTTGCCTTTAATTCAGAGATTACCATATGTATTAAGATCGAGTCCTGCCAGTTATTAAACTAAAAACAAATAAAATACCTGTTGAGACTTTTTGTTCAGTTTAATATTCCCATATGCGTAGACGCCATGCAATAAATTCGGATAAGTTTGACATTCGTAAGAAATTAAGTTTCAGAGCAATAAGTCCTTGAAGAGAATTCAGTAAAACTTGGCAAATACGGTACGGACGAACAATAAGATGGAGTAGCAAAATTAATTTGGCGACTGGCATATTACATTTATATGTGTTTTTATTGGAAATTTTGAGAAAAGACAAGTGGTTGGCTTGGCCAATACGCGAAACTTGACATAATAAGTATCTTTGGAGAACAATTTTCACAAAAAAGAAAAGAAAACTGAAGTGTAATCTACACGGGGGAACATAACTTACGGCACTGGCCACTTAAGCAATGTCTAGACGTTTTTTTTGTTTGCTCTCTTGTTCCAATATTGAAATGCGTTTTCTTTAATTTTCAATAAATCTAAATATACACAGTAATTTAGTCCCCGTGTCAAGGTGGGTGATGGCCTAATTTCATTAGTCAAGTCGATTTCCTGTTAATCCCATTATCCAGCTCACAAATGTCTACACGATGTTCTCATACAATTAGTTGAACTGACTGCAATTAAAAAGCTCCTTGTTAACTACTCATTCGCTCGCTGGCGCATATTTACCCTCATCCACGAAATTGAATGCAACAGTTTTCGGGCAACCTCAACTCTCAAACAACAACTGATTGTGGGCCGTTAATTTGCAAAAACAAAAAAAGAAAAAAAGAGAAAAACGAAATGAGAACTTAACGGCTGCCATGGCAAAAAACAACATCGTCATTGCCAACAACGAGACGAGAAAATCCAGCACAAACGGCATCCAGAATTTATGTTTATCATCGCCAGGCTGCAAAGGACACAGGCAGAGTGTGTGCTTGTGTGTGTGTGTCTGCGTGTGATCCAATGATGCCAGAAATGTTGGAGAATTTATGCACATATTCACACACATTACGTGGATAAACAAGATTGATGGGTATGTGCAGAAAAGTACAAATGAATACATATGTACTACATTACATACATATGTACATGTATGTGTGTGCGTGTGTACTCACATAAGTGTATGCGTAAGGATATGTTTGTGAAAGGGGTTATTTGTTTGGCTCATAAAGAAACGCGCAAACTATTAAAACAGATGTTCATGTTCGTGTTGTCTGTCAGTGGGGAGGCGGAACAAAACTGTCCAGGTTCGAAGCAACTCGATTTTAACGTTCTATTAAAATATCAACCACAGTTTACAGGTAGTTTGATATCCAAAACTAAAAAAATCTATCAGGTTTCCTCGAAATTAATCGAGATTTTTATGCACTTTCAGGAGGAAGGTATCCAAACATATGTTGTACCTTGCGACAGTACTTTTTGGACCCAAACAATATCATATACATATATAAGTAGAGATAATATGTTTAAAAAATGTGTACTCAGTTTTTCATTGGGTGATCTGTTCTCCTGTTTACAGGACTTATAATTTCCAAAGGATACATTTGTATTTATTTTCATGCTTTCGAGAGCCAGGCGATACAGGCGATATGGGTATCAAATGAAAGAGAAAAATGTATGTTAAAAGTCCTTAACATTCCATGCCTGCATCTGTATTACTTTAGCATTAACACGCATTTCAAGTTTTCCCCCGTAATTAGTACAAGATGGATAAACGAAATAAGTAAGGCGGAACTTGAAATGATGCCCTTACTAAAAAAATATTTTCGAAATTTCGGCATTGTTAAGTTGTATATTAAGTAATCCAACGAACTTCATATTCTCGCAACAACCTCTTGAACAATGGTTGTATAAAAACACAGACTTTATATCTTGTTTTACATCCCTGGATAATTAAATATGCCCGAGCGGCCCACGAGCGGTGGTCGAGTTGGTAACGTGCTTGGCTATCAGCGTGGTGGCTGTGGCTTCGTTTCCCACCAGAGGCTCTGGTCTGTCGCTGAAATAACTAGCTACAATGGTCTTAGTCACCCCGGCTCAATCCGTGGAAATTAGAATATAAATTTACTTCGTATTGTAATTCATAATAAATAAAATAAATTAATTAATTATGTCTTTTTAAACAAGAAATAAAAAAGACATAAATTTGACCCTGAAATTGAGAAGAATATTCCATTTTAAATACGTGTGATATATGAAAGAACAATGTGCTGGCATTGTTGAACAATATTTTAAAAATAAGAAAATATTTTTGAGCAAAATAATCTTCAGCGATGAAGCTAATTTTCTATCAGTTATCAAAATTGCAGGCGACATAATCAGACCATACTTAAAAAAATAAGCGGGTATTGAAGCACTGGCTGTTACTGGTGTTCGAAATCGCTGCATAATCGCGGTATTATTTCTTGATAAATTGGATGATATGTGGAAGTGAAGGACGCTCAGTGGAATATTTTCATTCAAGCTGCGGCAAAATCAGAAGTAATAGTAATAATAATAATAATTATATTGTCAAATTAGAACATATACTACTATTTCCCATGTTACATGCAATGACAAATCGTCATATATTACTATTTCAATATATACGTTAATACAAATCATTACTAGTGATTTCATTCGAGTCCACAAACAAATGAAAATTGTCAGTGCTAGATATGTCAATATATTATTACACATATTTCAACGCCAGAAAAAATATAGCCCCTAAAGGTATGCTTTACAAAAAAAATCAGCTGTTGTTTTGGCAACTGTATGCAGAATTTTCTTTATGCAATACTTAACTGAGACCCTAGGCTATAAATATTGATAGATTCCAAGTAATGGGTTGGCTTCACGATTATAGTTTTATTTATTCAGAATTACACTTTTTCAATGCAAAAGAACACTTCAAGGACATTTGTATTCCACGAAATTCCAATATGATACTTGGTTTCCGAAACAAATAAATTTATCTCTGAAACAATGAACTTTTCAACTATTTGAACATTTATGAGCATTAAATATTTTGCCACGATAGTGTTGGAGGAATTGCTGGACGCTTCAATTAAGATTATCGACGACCTGTTTGGAATAATGAAGAAAAAGGATGTGGAAAACTATTTATACTTAATTGATGCAACAGACAGTTCAATTCACGATGGAAGATGAACTTAACAACAGGATACCATATTTGGGCGCATTAGTAATTATCATAAACACAGCGATGAATTTTATATCAAGAGCTTTTGCAATAAGTGACATGAAGAAATGCAATATATAATAACTGAATGACTTCCCCAACAAAACCATTAATGAATTACCAAAACGAGCCACGAAAAGAAAAGGAAAAAGAAGCAGTGTCCTGATTCACACCAAAAATACACAAATTATACTTGGACTGTCTGAAAGATTTCAACAATTAAATATATGACAAAGATAACTAGCGTTTAAATCACAAATTACGAAATTACTAGAATATGAAATAACATGTAATGGAGACTGAAATGTGTAAAAAGGTATATGTATCATCACAGAAATCTGACCATAAAGCCATCGACTAACCTCTAGAACATAAGACAGCACTTGCAGTGTACACTGACTGAACATAAATCAAATGCTGACGATGTAAATGTATTAGTGGAAGAGAAAAAACACTTCAGACGTTATACTCTAGAGATGCTGGTAAACTTTTACAGCCGTGTATTTTTTAAATTTAAAATTTATTTTTTTTTAATTTTTATTTAAAAAATTTATTTTTTTAATTTAAAACAAGTAAGGAAAGGCTTAAGTCGGACGGAGCCGACTACAAACCACTTTCTATCCTATTACAATTCAATTCGGTAAAAAAGTGAAATCGGAAAGGACTTTTGTATCCTGTAAATGTATGGGTTTGACAAAAAATGTTAAATCGGAAAAGACATCTGTATGGGGGTATATTGAAACATGGAACGATGTGACCCGCTTTTACCATATATGTTTATAGATGAAATATAATATGTAAAGTTAGGCCTAAATCAGTTAAACAATTGGGAGCAACATTTGTATACATATAAAAAATTGTATATCTAAATCTGAAAATATCTTACCCACATTCACCATGGGTGTTTTTAGTTGAATTATAAGATGTTGTGCCAAATTTAAAGAAAATCGGGTACAATATGTGGTTTCTAAAGCGGAAAAAGTCAAATTGGGACCGACATTTGTATGGAGGCTATATCTAAATCTGAACCGATCTGACCGATTTTCACCATAGCCGTTTCCAGTTCAATTATAGGGTACTGTGCCAAATGTGAAGCAAATCGAGTGAAATATGTGGTTTCTAGAGCTGAAAAAGTCAAATCGGGAGCGACATTTGTTTGGGGGCTATATCTAAATCTGAACCGATTTGCCTCAAATTAAATAGCGTTCGTCCTTGATCCACAAAACTAAGCTTTGCCAATTTTTGTTAAGATCGGACTATAATTGCGACCTGTAATTTGATTACAACAATAGATGGACAGACGGGCATTGCTAAATCGACTCAGAAAGTGATTCTAAGCCGATCTGTATAATAAACGTTCCCTCGTTTCCTTTTGGGTGTTACAAACAAATGCACAAAGACATAATACTCTCGTGGAGTGTGTAATTAATTAAATATCAATTGTTTTGTCATTGTCTTTTAAAAATGCGAGAATAATCAGTTAGATCCCCTGAAGATGACTAGCGCTGTTAGTCGAAATATTGGGTAAAAATAAATAAATTTAGAAAAAATATAACTCATTTTTAGTTATTAAGGACCTTGAGCCGAACATAAACAATTTTTGAAATTTAATTATTTGCATCTCAGGGTGCGACTAAGTATTTAATAATTTTTTTGAAAAGTGATATCCTTTTTGTGAAGTGAAATATATATCTTTGTGAAGTGAAATATATCCTTTTAAGGGTCAACAGTATAGTTTCAGACGAAAATCATCCGGTTCAAGTGTAATAACACTTTTTTATTGTCGTTCGGTGTTTTTAAAAAATCCGCCAATAATCTGATGTTCCTCATAGGAATTTCAGGAATAAATATATATAATGCGAGTTATTGAAGTTTCCATTTAAAATAAGCTTTTAGCAAAATACAAGTTTTGGCCATTCAAATTCACATCTCTCATTATTTTGTGAGTTTTTCATTTAAGATACCCAAAATTCATCATTATTAATAATTAAAGCCTGCCCGATTAATGTATTTTATTTGCTTTAATTCTTTTTTTGTGAATACTGCATTTTTTTGGCTAACAATCCTGCTATTACAAAACTCGCCCAAACTACCAATTTTGCACCCCGGACAGTTCAGAAATGTTCGCCATACATGAGATTATGTACATATGGATGTGTACCGAGCGTGTGTACATAGATTTCATACATACAAATGATACATCATAATGAATACAGTATGGCGTATTGCGTATGGTGTATGTAAAAATGAGTGTAACATACATTCTTTATGACATGATAACATTTTCACATACTTTATTATTCCCAAGGATCCTGGCTGGTTGGTACCCTTTTGTGTGAGATGAGAGTCAGAGTCAGATGAACAGAACCGGCGAACGAGCCAACGAACAGGCGAATGAGAAATGAAAACATGTCACTTTATGACATAATGGTGGATGATGCTTCAAGCCTGTCGCTGACACTGCCGCCACCGCTACCTCTTTCCCAACAAGGCAGCAGCGGCACGCATTCCATAAAAGTGATGACGCGAATTGACTGCCGCCGCTATTGTCATGGTCAGGGTCGAGCACACGCTTTGGCAAATAATCGTAGGAATGTGAACACTTTCGCTTTCATCGATTTGGTGGGTCAGATAGAGAAGAGTTTTTATTAGCCAGTCCTTTCATTATACAAAGAGTAAAATTGTTTCCAGTCCGCTGTCCTTAGTTTTTCATGTTTATCCACCAACTTACCTCCTCTCACTTGACAGCACAAGAACATCTCGTAGCCTTCACGGAACGGACCGGCCTGGGCAATCTCATTACCTTGGGCATCGAATATGCGAGGCTCTTCGGGAGGAACTGTATAAATAAATGCAAGTAAACAAAAAGAAGCAAAAATGGAAGAAAGAAAAAAGATAAAAATTATTACGGACATATGAAAGTTAAGTACAAACACATAAATTTCTTCACGTGATTTGGTTTTTTCGTTCGCCCGCTCTCTCACTGTCTCTCGATACAACAACAGCAGGACGCACAGGACGTGAGCTGCATCCCGATACATTCATTAAGCACCAACAGTGTGTGTGTGTGTTTGGCATGTAACACACATGGGTGCGGGTGTGGCATGTTCGTCCATGTGCGTAATCACATTTCTCACATTCACGTACCGAGTCATCCAACAGCACTCCGCAAACACCACGCCACGCCACACCAGGCCACGTCAAACTTTATCGCGTTGCGGATAATGGAAAAAGCGTAAAACTTGATGTTGTCCAACCGGGAAAACGAATGAACGTAAAAACTAAAAAGTTTTCCACGACCAACTTTTCCTCGAAACGTGATAGCGAAAAGTGTCTCTTCTAATTTTTGCCATGTTTACATTTAAAACGTAAACACCAGCACCAACACTAACAGGCGCACGCACAAGACGCACTAACATAGCCATGACACAACCACACATACACACAATCATGTAACTTTAACGCATTGACACAGTGGGGAGTTTGTGCAAATAATCCGTTGGAACATACAATTTTAATGAAATTCCGCAGAGTTGCAGCTGAGGTTTGAGGATTAGGTTTAAATGTTGGATCTCTCTTATAGAAACTAAACTACGAAGCCATGTCTACATAAGAAGCCTCCTAAACCCAAAGAACCTCTGCAATGTAAGTCGGGGAATTTGTAGAATTCCTAGCAGAAGCCGAAATTCTTCTGGGTTGCAGCTGAGGTAGACCTCTCTCATAGAATCTGACAAGTTAGC
The DNA here is from genome assembly GCA_947397865.1 of Polietes domitor. Lineage (NCBI taxonomy): Eukaryota > Metazoa > Arthropoda > Insecta > Diptera > Muscidae > Polietes > Polietes domitor. The sequence continues at coordinate 252,491,265 of OX377618.1, read as the reverse complement.
CTATGTTGACATAAGAACTTCCGAAGAAGCCTCCTAAATCCAAAGAACCTCTACAGTGTGAGCTGGGGAATTGTAAAATTAGTAAAAGTCGTTATCTATATATATATATATATATATATATAGATATATATTACACAAACGGCTCTAAAATTGATGGCATGGTGGGGCTTGAACTGCACTGCAAAGAGCTTGATGTTGACTTGGGGCTACCCGATACCTGCAGTGTTAGGGCGTACCTCAAAAAAAAAGTTCGCCGTACACCTTCGAATATGAAGTATTATTGAAAGGTAGTTTCAAAAAAAAAATTTTTATTTTTTTATGCCGAACGTAGGGGTCGCGCTTTTACATTTTTCTATATAACTTGTATTTATAAACGGATTTTAAAGTGTGATACATCGATGTTTTTGTCTCGACGAGGCCGATTTTTTTGTCTTTGAAGTCATTGAGCTCAAGCACCCCCTTCTGGTACTTACCCATCATTTCTCAGTTGCTACTACCCTAATGTACCACTCTAATAATCGAAAATTAAAGCTCGCATAAAATCATGAATCATGTTTGAGCTCAATGACTTCAAAGACAAAAAAATCGGACAAAAACATCGATGTATCACACTTTAAAATCCGTTTATAAATGCAGAAGTTATATAGAAAAATGTAAAAGCGCGACCCCTACGTTCGGCATAAAAAAATAAAAAAAATTTTTTTGAAACTACCTTTCAATAATACTTCATATTCGAAGGTGTACGGCGAACTTTTTTTTTTTACTTGTAACCTGGTACACTGCAGTGCAGTGTATATAGATATTATAATTGCGGAGTAGTTGTTTCGCAATGTTGTGACGAACACTGGAGACAACATCTACTCGATTGGTCAGGCTGCCATCAGATCCCAGGATTTGTGACATTAAATTCAACAGAAGAGAGAATCTGGAGCTGACCAAATGCTTGGTCATGATATTCACCTTATTTGGGTGCCAGGGCATAATGCATCCCAGGGAACTGTAAAGATGATGAGCTTTCCACATTAGGAATGACCCTACAAGGAACTTGCTTGCACAGCTACACCCCTGTCCACACACGTAAGCTACAGCTTGGGCAGGCGCCGAAGTCGGGTCAAAGTATGAAGGTCGAGCTAACTTCTTTCACTTGAAAAATTTAAATTGTCTATGAAATTGATTTCAGTACTGACGAGTCACTGGCTAATACTGGGCTATGTAATTTTTTTTTACTTTGAAAGGTAGAATAACGTTAATTTTTATTTTCAGGGGTATGTTTGACATTTGTAAAATTCGCCATACGCTCGAACAAAGTTGGGAAATATTAAGTAGTGAGTCTTTAACGCAAATTGTCAGAAATTTACGTGGAAAATTTTCGAGAAGAGATCGGCCTTCAGTTCAGCCTTCATGAAGCTCATTTTCATCTCGGTGGCTTTGTCAATAAGCAAAATTGACGCATATGGGGTTCAGAGAACCCACACGTGCCTATTAAGAAGACAATTCATTCACAACGAGTCACTGTTTGGTGTGAATTTTTGGCTGGCGGGCCAAATACTAATACTACTAATACTACTAATACTAATACTAATACTAATACTAATACTAATACTAATACTAATACTAATACTAATACTAATACTAATACTAATACTAATACTAATACTAATACTAATACTAATACTAATACTAATACTAATACTAATACTAATACTAATACTAATACTAATACTAATACTAATACTAATACTAATACTAATACTAATACTAATACTAATACTAATACTAATACTAATACTAATACTAATACTAATACTAATACTAATACTAATACTAATACTAATACTAATACTAATACTAATACTAATACTAATACTAATACTAATACTAATACTAATACTAATACTAATACTAATACTAATACTAATACTAATACTAATACTAATACTAATACTAATACTAATACTAATACTAATACTAATACTAATACTAATACTAATACTAATACTAATACTAATACTAATACTAATACTAATACTAATACTAATACTAATACTAATACTAATACTAATACTAATACTAATACTAATACTAATACTAATACTAATACTAATACTAATACTAATACTAATACTAATACTAATACTAATACTAATACTAATACTAATACTAATACTAATACTAATACTAATACTAATACTAATACTAATACTAATACTAATACTAATACTAATACTAATACTAATACTAATACTAATACTAATACTAATACTAATACTAATACTAATACTAATACTAATACTAATACTAATACTAATACTAATACTAATACTAATACTAATACTAATACTAATACTAATACTAATACTAATACTAATACTAATACTAATACTAATACTAATACTAATACTAATACTAATACTAATACTAATACTAATACTAATACTAATACTAATACTAATACTAATACTAATACTAATACTAATACTAATACTAATACTAATACTAATACTAATACTAATACTAATACTAATACTAATACTAATACTAATACTAATACTAATACTAATACTAATACTAATACTAATACTAATACTAATACTAATACTAATACTAATACTAATACTAATACTAATACTAATACTAATACTAATACTAATACTAATACTAATACTAATACTAATACTAATACTAATACTAATACTAATACTAATACTAATACTAATACTAATACTAATACTAATACTAATACTAATACTAATACTAATACTAATACTAATACTAATACTAATACTAATACTAATACTAATACTAATACTAATACTAATACTAATACTAATACTAATACTAATACTAATACTAATACTAATACTAATACTAATACTAATACTAATACTAATACTAATACTAATACTAATACTAATACTAATACTAATACTAATACTAATACTAATACTAATACTAATACTAATACTAATACTAATACTAATACTAATACTAATACTAATACTAATACTAATACTAATACTAATACTAATACTAATACTAATACTAATACTAATACTAATACTAATACTAATACTAATACTAATACTAATACTAATACTAATACTAATACTAATACTAATACTAATACTAATACTAATACTAATACTAATACTAATACTAATACTAATACTAATACTAATACTAATACTAATACTAATACTAATACTAATACTAATACTAATACTAATACTAATACTAATACTAATACTAATACTAATACTAATACTAATACTAATACTAATACTAATACTAATACTAATACTAATACTAATACTAATACTAATACTAATACTAATACTAATACTAATACTAATACTAATACTAATACTAATACTAATACTAATACTAATACTAATACTAATACTAATACTAATACTAATACTAATACTAATACTAATACTAATACTAATACTAATACTAATACTAATACTAATACTAATACTAATACTAATACTAATACTAATACTAATACTAATACTAATACTAATACTAATACTAATACTAATACTAATACTAATACTAATACTAATACTAATACTAATACTAATACTAATACTAATACTAATACTAATACTAATACTAATACTAATACTAATACTAATACTAATACTAATACTAATACTAATACTAATACTAATACTAATACTAATACTAATACTAATACTAATACTAATACTAATACTAATACTAATACTAATACTAATACTAATACTAATACTAATACTAATACTAATACTAATACTAATACTAATACTCCCATCGTTCGTCACAAAACCCCATAAATATTTGGAAGCCTCTGCCATTGTACGAGCAGCACTTCATTAGCACTGCCCAAGAAGCTCGTGAGATCCATGAGTTGTACATGGTCCATACGAAAGAAACTTTCAAAGAAGGCCGATTGTTTCTACCATCAGTTATTTAGGGGTCGTTACAATAATCCTTTAAAATCCAACGACGAAAACCTAAATGCCCATCGTTTCCCCATCCTCTTGTGAAATTTGCCGATATATCCAATCATGACTTTTTCAGCGACCAACTATTAGTTGTCGGGGGTCCTTACAAGAAACATGCCAAGAAGAATCTTGGATCCAAGCGCAGAAACCTATGCTCCACAGAACATTAACACTGTGACCTAAAGAATTTCCTTCAACGTCATCGTAAAATTACAGAAATATTTTTCCAAACCATTGCCCATTGTTCGACCTGCACTTCATTAGCAAGTCGTCGTCATCATTATTGTCATTATAGTTCTCAACTCTTCTCTTGTTTTGTAGCTGTTGTTGTATCGGGTACAAGTTACTGCCACTGCCGAGCGTTTAGAAAGGATGTTTGTTTACTTACCAACCAATGTTAAATTTATCCTATAGTTACGCGTTGGGAAATTGAAGAAATCTATCCTACACCGATATACACCGCCGTCCGTTGGTTTAACATCGCGTATCTGCAAACGTGAGTCCTTGGGATTATCGCCGATGGAAAAGAATAGTCGCTGACCCAAATCGCTAGCTATGGCCGAGTGTGTGGCTAATTTTACATTTCCTCCGCGTGAGTCCAAGCTGTAAAAAAGAAGGACGAAACAAAGCATAAGACAGCTATCCTTATTGTATATAGAGTTGTTGTTGTCTGTAAACAGTAGTTAGTACTCATAGATTGCAGCGTTGTTATTACTACACTCTATTATCACGATAAATTAGTGGCGAAAAACAGTGCAGTGGCTCTTAAAAGTATACGACACGAACATGTTGTATGGCAAAATACAAATTGGTAACAAGCTCAGTAGCCGGCAAACGAGCTTCAATTCCGACAAGACAATCTGAAAGCTAGTCCAACAAATAGCATATAGAGCTTGTTCAAAACGAAAGGTTCCATGCAATGAGTACAACATTTCAACTTAATGAACAAGAGAACAAGACCATCTGAAAGCTTGTCTAACAAATAGTACGCGGAGCCTGCTCTAAATCAAGATCCCATGGACTTTTGAGGAACTACTTTTTTATATAATTTTACAATATGGAAAAATAATAGCAGAATATTATTTTTCTCAAATTTGCTTAATTCTCGTGTTACTTGTTTCCTCTTTAATTGTATGTTGGCTGCCGAAATTCACTTTTTCAATAAACTCTGGAAATTACATATATACATACGAGGAGTTATGCTTGGCATGTAAACAAATTGTAAGCTAGAAAAACATTTTAATTTTCATCATCACCCTGGCATTTGAAATATTTACCGCGAATTTGTTGTTAAATATTAATTAGGAAAAATTGCTTTAATTATATTAATTGAAGTGGAATTTAAGCAAATATGTGTGTGAGTTTTTCTGTTGCAAAACTACCATGAGAAATTTTTCGGGGAATATGTTCTAAAGGGTTAACAAACTAGCACTACACATATAAACATCTCTAGAGGAGATAAAGTGCAAAATTTCTAAATAGCTTTGGAGATAAGCAAAGCATGAACGCACAAGGAAGGATTTCATGGTATTTAAACAGCAAAAAAGAATTATATACAAATGATCCGTCCATACGTCTAACAGTTGGTCATCTACTAATTTTGGGATAAATGGGTTAATAAGTAAGCAAAATTGTTACATTTGGACATAATTCAACTAACTTTTCCTATAGAAAAGGCCAGTCACAGTGACTAACTTTTCCTATAGGAAAGACCAGTCACAGTGACTAACTTTTCCTATAGAAAAGACCAGTCACAGTGACTAACTTTTCCTATAGAAAAGACCAGTCACAGTGACTAACTTTTCCTATAGGAAAGACCAGTCACAGTGACTAACTTTTCCTATAGGAAAGACCAGTCACAGTGACTAACTTTTCCTATAGAAAAGACCAGTCACAGTGACTAACTTTTCCTATAGAAAAGACCAGTCACAGTGACTAACTTTTCCTATAGAAAAGACCAGTCACAGTGACTAACTTTTCCTATAGAAAAGACCAGTCACAGTGACTAACTTTTCCTATAGAAAAGACCAGTCACAGTGACTAACTTTTCCTATAGAAAAGACCAGTCACAGTGACTAACTTTTCCTATAGAAAAGACCAGTCACAGTGACTAACTTTTCCTATAGAAAAGACCAGTCACAGTGACTAACTTTTCCAATAGAAAAGGCCAGTCACAGTGACTAACTTTTCCTATAGAAAAGACCAGTCACAGTGACTAACTTTTCCTATAGAAAAGACCAGTCACAGTGACTAACTTTTCCTATAGAAAAGGCCAGTCACAGTGACTAACTTTTCCTATAGAAAAGGCCAGTCACAGTGACTAACTTTTCCAATAGAAAAGGCCAGTCACAGTGACTAACTTTTCCAATAGAAAAGGCCAGTCACAGTGACTAACTTTGACTTTTCTTATAGAAAAGCTGAGTCGCAGTGACTGACTTTTCCTATAGAAAAACCGAGTCAGGGTGACTGACGTTTCCTTTAGAAAAGGCAAGAACAGGCACATTGCCTGATTTTTTCTGTATAGACTGACTTTTCCTAGAAATGACAATGAATACAATTTTTTCAGATAAATGGCTTCGTAATTAAGCAACATTGTTACATTTGTATAGAAGCCACTAATTTTAAAACTTATTTCCGTTAGTTTTCTTAATGTAGAATTCTATACAAATGCTCCGCCCGTCCTGCTAGTCGTATAAAACTTTTTGGATAAATAGCTTCGTAAATAAACAAAATTGTCGTCGCACTTGTTGAGAAACAATCGTAACTGAAGTGTAATAGCAAATGTCTAAAAGAAGAACGCCAAATAAATCATCTGTCTGCCCAGTTAACTGCCTACCCAGTGACCATTTTCTGATAATTAGCTTTGTAGGTAAGCAAAATTGTCGCACATCATAAAAGAGTTTTTTAATTATAATAATATTAAAGAATAAAAAAGACATTTAATGTGTTTTAAATAAAAATACTGCAGAATGCATCCGCTGCTGACCATTTTATATTTTTTGGATAAATGGCTTCGTCAGCAAGCAAAATAATAGTATTTCGAGTGAGGCCTTTGTAATTCAAGAATAAGAGTTACAAGAAAAAACCTTCAAAAATTACCGGTTTGAAGCCCGGATAGGGATCATATATTGTTTCGGATAAATGGCTTCGTCGTTACACAAAATTGTTGCACTTGTTGTGAAACTATTGTAATTTAAGAGCAACTGTAATTGCTTCAAAATATAATTCTATAGAAATTACCTGTATGTTCTTCTACTGCTGGTCACATACAACGTTTGGATAAATGGCTTCGAACATAGGGGAAGTTGTTGCACTTGGTGATAAGCAATAACATAAATGTCTGAAAGAAGATCGCTATACAAATCATATATCTATACAGCCTTCTTTCAGTTGAGTATAACGCAATGGATAAATGGCTTCGTAACCAAGCAAAATCCAAAAAATGCTTTGACCCATATGATCTTTCTAGTTTAGAATTTGTCCATTAGTTAATGCTTTATATTCAAATACAAAATGTATAGTTCTTATATGAAAGTCCCTTCTAAACCCTCATTCTCGCATATATCCGAGTATGGCTGAATATTCAGAGAAATTGTTATTGGTCCTGTGCGTGCGTGTGTTTCACTATAAATTACAGCAATTTGTTTCGTTGCTGCAGTTTGATAAACACTTGAACACTTTGCCTCCCCGCCTCCATCATCGTTTTTTTCTGCTACACTTTGCTTTCTGTGCTACTTCTGGTCTTTGTTGCTCTTTTGCAAATTAATGTTTATGTCGTGTTTTTCTTATAGCAGCATATTATTAAACTACTAATGTTTCAACAACGAAAAAAGAGAGAGCAAAACAAAAAATGGAATAGCATTTTACTCCGTTCCACTTCACCAAATGCGAGAGATGGCGGCAGCAGCTCCAGCACCAGCAGTTGTTAGCCTTATCCATTTCATTTAGCAGCAATTGCCAAAATGAAATAAAAAGTTGGGTCGCGTTGTTGGCTGGCTGGCTGTGTTGTGCATGACGATGATGGTGGCGGCATGAAAGCACGAAAAGACTAAAACATGAATAAATATTGGCTGTGAAGTGTTTAAATATTGCACGACATACATTCGCCCACAAACCGCAGCCACCTCTCGCACACACACACACAACCCAACTCCCATTGCCCTAAAGTGCTGGCCATAAAGTTGTTCTCACTCACATCCACTGCCGTTTGAGTTGGAGGCGTATAAATGGCACTGTGCTGTGCTGGCTGTCCCGCTGCTCTCCTCAAATCAAGTGGTTAAATTCTAAATAACCGCCTTTTTGCTAATAGCCGATAATTAAATATTTTCCATTTTCACATTTTTAATGAACCGTGGTGGCGTATGAGCGACGACATGCAATCGTGCTACGGAAGCAGCTAAACACACGCTCTCGAGCACACACACACCCATGCTGGCGCTGACCGACTAACAACATGTTGCCACTTTAGCGGCAGTTACGGTCGACAACAGGTACGTGTTTGATCGCCATATATCATAAGTCCATAAATAGTGCGATAAAAACTTCAGAATAAATTGTATTCGCCCATAAATATACCGATAAATACTTATGTGCAACAATGTCACGAATAGTTGGGGTGCTGTGGCAACCTCATATCAACCACAAAGCCAAGGACCTTAGCAAAAGGATTAGGAGCAACAGAAAGTTTTAGGGAAATATTTGCAAATAGTACAAAGTGAGGACATAGAAACCACATAAAACCACAAACTCCTAATCTTTCTTGAGATCCTTGTCGTTCGTTGTGGTTTCCTTTATCCCAAAGGAAATTGAGCAATGAATGAGATTTGTTATTGAAATTATTATAAAGTAAGTTTGTGGTGTATTGTGTCTGAAGCCTAATTTTCAGTCTGGAATTTGACCAAAGAAAAATAACCAAATAAAAAACCTTAAACGCTTTCCAAAAGGAAATCCCAGTCACTGACTTGTCCTATATGGGGAAAAGGCCAGTCACAGTGACGGACTTTTTCTATAGGAAAACCGAGCCAAAGTGACCAACTTTTCATTCTGAAATACTTTAAAAGCTTCTGTTTCCATGGGATTTTTTTTCTAGTCTCCACTAGCAGGATTATGCGGATCACATCACTTTTGTGGATGTGATTTGCTCCAAGTGCAACAATTTTGATTGGCTACGAAGCTATTTATCCATTAACTTTTATTTGATCATTCGACTGATGGTTTTCTTTTAAACATTTGGTAACTGAAGTACAACAGTTACAATTGCTTTTATGTAAGTGCAACAATTTTTCCTATGTTCGAAGCCATTTATCCGAAAATATTTACAACATCAGTCGTAGATGGATGGATTTTTTATTTAAGGTGACCGAGTCACAGTGACTGACATATTCTATAGAAAAGGCAAATCCCAGAAATAACTGTGACATGGCTTATGGCACTCGATTGTAAGGCGAGAAATCTCAATGGAAAGTCCTTAGACATATCAACGAAGTTTGTCATTAACAATGAGCTGATGGATACTCCATATGGAGGGCGCTCAAAGTATGTTTGAAACCTAATCCATAGTCCATATTGCGGATGCTTCCAATGCTCGAAAATATAAAAGTGGATGTAATGCTTTCGCTGATACTCCGAAGTGAGAGTGATCAAAGTATATTCCAATCCTTGCTAGCTGGAGAGTATATGTAATATGGTTACATCTCAGACGTAAAGGGACAGAGTAGCTGTATAAGAGCTGTATATAAGCTGTTTGTTATGCCAACAAAATTCGACATTAAGATTGATCTACTGAAAGTGTATCATTCTACTCCGAAATGAGGGTGCCTAAAGTATCTGCCAATGCTCGCCATCTCTAGAGTAGAAGTACTTTGATTATATCTCAGAGATAAAGGGGCTGAGTAGTTGTGAAAGAGCATTAGCCTGTAGAATGTCCCTTCATTATATCAACTAAATTTAAATCTATACAAATGATCCAATGAAAGCATTTTACTTATACTCCGAAATGAGGGTGATCACAGTAACTTCCAATCCTCACCAACTCGAGAGTAGATGTAATATGGTTATATCTCAGAGATAAAGGGACATAGTAGAGAGTCATTCATTATAGTAACAAAATGTGACATTAAGAATGATCTAATGAAAGGCTTTCGCCTTCATTATATCAACTAAATGTATCTATACAAATGATCCAATGAAAGCCTTTCACTGATACTCCGAAATAAGGGTGCCAAAAGTATCTTCCAATACTCGTCAACATGAGTGTAGTAATAATATGATTAGATCTCTGAGATAAAGGGACAGGGTAGAGTATTAGCCTATAGAGTGTCATTCATTATGCCAACAAAATTTGACATCAAGAATGATCTAATGATAGGGTTTCATTGCTACTACGAGTATCTTCCATGCCTAAAGTATCTTCCAATCCACGCCAACTCGAGAGTAGAGGTAATATGATTATATCTCAGAGATAAAAGGAGCCGTGAAAGAGTATTAGCCTACATAATGTCCCTTCATTATATCAGCAAAATTTGAAAGAATGATCTAATGAAATGGTATCGTTGCTACTCCGAAATGAGGGTGCTCAAAGTATCTTCCAATGCTCATCAGCACGATAGTAGATGTAATGCGAATAGATCTTAAAGGTATAAGGACCCAATAGTAGAGATATTTGGGAGAATATTTGTTTGTAGCAGGGACAATCTTTAACAATAATAAATCAAGCTGAACCCACATGAGGTGAGAAGAAAAGTTTTGCTGGCGAAAATGGTTCCTTAATAGCTCTGCTCTCGGTACATGTTGTCCAATTGAACTCAAATATAATAGACAGTGGTTCTCACAAGAAAAAAAAGTCCACTCCACTTTGTAAGTGGAAGATAGACATTTGTTTAAATAAATACCTCAAATAAAATGAAAACGCCAGCAACAAAAAGGTAGACCGACATTTTGTCGACAGCCTTAATATATGGGCAGCAAAAAAAAGAGAAGTGCCGAAGACGCGAATTGCCAATATGTCTAGGTGTATTATGTGTTAAAATATATATATACGTGTAGCAAGCCAGCGATATAACGCTCTTATCCGCCTGGGTTATGACGCAATTTCCAGTTGCAGTCGTTACAACGCTTAGAAAGGAAGGAAGACGTACATTCTGGCTGGTTGGCTGGCAATTACCAACATAATTTAAAGCAAAGTTATTATCTTCATAAATATATTTGAAACGTTGAAAATATTAAATTTGCAACGATGTTTGATACGTCGTATCAGCGTTCAACGTATACAACGTTCTAACATAAAGACTACTTTGATTGCCGGCCAACAACAACGACAACAAGAACAACTCTTTGATTATAGCCAAACCGATTGCCTTAAGCCACAAAATGTAATAAATTTAAGGCAAACACGAAAGTTAACCAACCAACCAGCCAGCCAACCAACCCAAAACAGCCACGCAGTCAGCCAACCAGCCAGCCATCCACCCACCTTGGCCAACGTAGAAGCGAGCAGAAGGATTCTAAAAATAACCACAACAGGACAAATCCGAAAAGAGTCCTCAAAACAAATTGTCAACATGGACGATGAAAAGCTGATGTCGAAGTAGAAGAAAACGACGACGACGGAAAAAACCGTAGAATACACGTAATCCGAAACACCATGAGGTAAAAAAGGGAAGAACGTTCAGAACGTTCACACACAATTACAGCAAACAGCGTTGGTGAGTGTTTGCGTGTGCGAGTGTGTGTGGTAGTTGTCCAACACAGTGGCTTCACAAACGGCAAAAGGTGGAAAGAGTGACATTAGGGTGGACTTCAAGGGAAGAAAAGAGCAAGGAGCATGAAATGATCAACAGTTGGGACTCCAAGGGATATGGAAACAAACTACGCTGACAGAAAGTCTTGAGTTATATTAATGAAAGTGTTCTTTGGCACTCCATATTGAGGATGCTCAAAGTATCTTCCAATCATCGCCAAATCGATGATACTCGATTGGAGAGAATTAAGAATTAAAAGATATTTGACATTAAGAATGATCTGATAAATGAGTTTCATTGATACTCCATATTGAGGATGCTCAAAGTATACTGCAATCATCAGCAAAATCGAGAGCAGATGTAATTCCGAAATGGGAAGGCTCAAAGTACCTTCCAATGCTCACCTAAACGATAGTAGATTTAATCCGGTTAGATGTTGAAGGAAAAAGACTAAGTATCAGCGAGTTTTAAAATGAGAATTAGGAAATTATTTGCCAAATCCTTCATTGTATCTACGAAGTATGTTCATGAGAGTTCTCGAAGTATCTTACAATGCTCGCAAAGACGATAGTATATGTTAGATCTTAAAGGTAAAGGAAAAAATTAACACGAATTGTAAGATGAGAAAAGTCAGGTTATCTATCAATTAAAGTCCTTCGTTATATCTACAAAGTATCTTCATGAGGTTCCTCAAAGTATCTTCCGATACCCGCCAACACGATAGTATATGTAATGCGGTTAGCTCTTAAAGGCAAAAAGACAGAATTGTTACATACGATACTCAATTGTCAAGAGAGCATTATCTAACGGAAGTATTGCGATGATAATCCATATTGAGCTTAAAAGGACAGTGTAGCTGCTTATTGTTATCGATTGAAAGGAATCTATCTGCATATGGAAAGTACTTCATTACATCAACGAAATTTGGCATTTAGAATGATCTAATGTAAGCGTCTCCTTGATGCTCTGAAATGAGGATGCTCAGAGTAACTTCCAATCTTCCGTAACTCGTAACTCGAGTAGGTATAATGCGGTTAGACCTGGGAGGTAAAATGTTAGAATCGCTTATGATTCCCTTTTGCAGGTAGAACATTAGGAATTTCTCTAGAAATGAATAGTCAGTCAACTATTTTTTTATAGTAATATATATATATATATATATATATATATATATATATATATAGAACGGCATTCGGTGATACTACGAGCGGAAGTTGATCAAAGCATCTTCCAATCCTCGTCAATACGACGATTAAACGACTTTACTGGGAACCGACTGTATTCGGTCCATTGTGGTTCACGTAAGTAGAATGGTAGAGGAAGGGTTAAGTCAGGAGAGGAAAGATTTTTGTGATGAGTGAAGGAAAATATGGTTTTATTTCCTATTGTTCTATTAAACCAGAAGGATTTCTCTGTAAATCGATGTATGAAATAAGACGAGTGAAATAAGAGGAGCATCTGCTAGGTCGCTAAAGACATCGAAGAGTATGCACCCTTGATAGGCGAGATGATACTCTTGAGGAAGGGTCAATTCAGAGTAGGAAAGTCCAAGTGATGATTGAAGGGATTTCTGCCTAACCTGGCACACTCGTCTTTTAGTTCGTCGTTGGGATGGGATGTTGTTATGTCATGGTGTGATGTTAAGGGCCTGAATTTGGCTTATGGAGAATAATTGCTTTTTCCAACAGGTGACAGTCATAGAGTGCCTCAAACAATTGTTTCTCGAAATGGACTAGTCATTTCACCTTCGATATCATTTATTTAACGCTGGTGCGCAAAACATTGTCCAATGAAAAATCACACAAAAAATATGAAAAAAATGACCCACAAAATTCCATACAAAAATGGGCGATTTTTCATATGAAAAATCACCCCAAAAGTATTTTTGGGCAATATTTCATATTTGTAATTTGGGCGATTTTTCTTTAATAAAAGTCACCCCGTTAAAGACCGGCAACGCAGAAATCCTTTGCCTCCGAAGCTTTACTTCTGGCGTGCCCCTGATGAAATATATTATTATATATTTTGGGCGATTTTTCATATATAAAATAACCAAATTTCATATGAAAAATCGCCCAATTTTTTCGGCTATTTTTCATAAAAAATAACCCAATTTTTTGGGCTATTTTTCATAATAAAAACAACCTAATTAGTTCGATTTTTATAATAAAAATAACCCAATTTTTCAGCTTTTTTATATAAAAAATGATCCAATTTTTGGGCTATTTTTCATATGAAAAATTACCAGATTTTTTGGGCGATTTTTTATATGAAAAATTAACCAAATTTTTGAGCGATTTTTCATATAAAAATGACCCAATTTTTTGAACGATTTTTCATATGAAATATTACCCAATTTATTTGAAGATTTTTCATGTGAAAATGACCCAACTTTTTTGGGCTATTTTTCATATGAAAAATGACCCAACTTTTTTTGGGCTATTTTTCATATGAAAAATGGCCCAACTTTTTTGGGCTATTTTTCATATGAAAAATGGCCCAACTTTTTTGGGCTATTTTTCATATGAAAAATGACCCAACTTTTTTGGGCTATTTTTCATATGAAAAATGACCCAACTTTTTTGGGCTATTTTTCATATGAAAATGACCCAACTTTTTTGGACGATTTTTCATACGAAAAATGAACCAACTTTTTTGGTCTATTTTTTCATATAAAAAATGACCCATCTTTTTTGGGCTATTTTTCATATGAAAATGACCCAACTTTTTGGGCTATTTTTCATATGAAAAATTTTTTAAGCTATTTTTAATATGAAAAATGACCCAATTTTTGGTGATTTTCATATTAAAAATGACACATTTTTTGCCGATTTTTCATTATTTATTTGGGTGATTTTTCTTTTATTTTTGGGCTTTAATTCATATTTCGGTTTTGGCCATTTTTAATTTTTTTATCAAATTTTTATTTTGGGCGATTTTTCATATATTTTTTGGACGACTTTTCATTCGGCTATTTGGAGGACAACATTGATGCATGAAGGATGGATTATAGAAACGAAGAAGTCATATAGTCAGCACGTCCATCGTATGTTAACCTCACTTTCCAGGCAGTTTAATTTTTCCGGGCCTTTTGCAACCACTGTGTCACGCGTTGCTTTTATATCGAAACGCCAACTTCAGGATAACAGGAAGATTCTTAAGTGGACGTTAAAAACCACGTAAATATAGTTTGCCATTCTTTAACCGGATATAAGCACACAAAGAGAGTGAAAGAGAGGGGGAGCTACACCGAAAACCAGTTCGAGTGGTCGTTTGAGGGTGTCTCTGTGTGTGTCTTGCTATAGCCTTTGATAGAGCGGACATGTTGTGTTGGTGTGCTGCAGTTGTGGGAATTGTATAAAACTCCGGCAAAGAAGCGAGTGAAAAATCAATTTCCTTTTAAAATTTATTACATTTACGATTATGAAGGCATTAACAATAAACTGTGGACCCAAAGACCAAGACGAGGGGGAGGGGGAGGGAAAAGGCCATCCACTTGTCCTGAGTAAATGAGTACCTTGTGCTAAAGGGGGAGTGAGGGGCGAGGGTGGCTGAAGAGGAAGCAACATAAATTGAACTTAAGTATGTCTTAAAAACGAAATGAAATATGGAATTGTTACAACTACTACTGGCTGCTGCTCGGCTTGGTTGGATGGTTGGTTCGTTGGTATTTTCATATATATAGAGTACCAAGGGGTTGCTGGCATAGTTACCTGTAGAGTGGAATTCCTGTTGTATCCTTGAACCATAGCAATAGTTTCACGGAATCCTGCGGCGTTGGCGGTGTCAGATCGCACGGCAAATCGACGCTTTTGCCCACTGCTGCCCAGACAAGACGTGCAGGAACTGCAAAGAAAATAAATAGAAAAAAAGAAAATATGTAATACAAAGTGATAATAAATATGTAAGTAGGCAAGAAAGGGAAGAAGAAGAAGAAAATGACTAAAGCGGATATTAGTTTCATTTCATTACTGATTATGTGCGGCACAGACTGCAATGCGAATGCGAAAGGTGCTGCTCATAAACCTGACTTGTAACAGCCTCCTGGCTGGCTGACTGAAATCGAGCAAACCCACCCACTTGGCCGGCCATGTCACGTCACGTTAAAAGTCTTAAATTCAATATAAAAGAAATAAATTTAATAATCAAAGTAATGCGCTCGTGTTCGTTCATGTTTCAGGGCTTCCTTTTTAATTTGTGTGTTTTTTTCTGCTTTTGCAAAATTTCAAAAAAAGAAGGACCTTACAGGGCTTCAGGCTGCTTGTGGCAGCGCGAGCGCTCACACACATACAAATGAAACGAATAAACGGGTGTGTGGGTGCCAGTGTATCGGTGTGAACATGAACATGAGTATTCAGTTTGTTTGATTTCTACATCGAACAAGCACCACAATTTCCTTTATTGCTTTGCCATCTACTACTTTTTGCCTTTCGATGCTGCTTCTGTGTCGGCTCCTTCTAAGTGGAACTGACTGTTGCGCTTTTACCATGACATCCGTTGCCGTCGTGTACTTAGACACATTCACACAAACACACCGACACCCACACCGACATTCGTGTTCATACACCCACATCAATTCTGTGTATGTATGTGTTCGCTCGCCGTCCCGCACTTCCCTTTTGCTGCTTCCGCTTCCTTTCGGCCATCCTTTTTGTTTGTTTAATAACTTTGATAAACAATATGACTGCCGTTCGATTTTATTGTTGTTGTTGTTGTTTATACATTGTTGTTGCTATTGCTGTTTTCCACTTGTGTGGATGTATGTATTTAATTTTTGCTCATTTATTTTTTATTATTAATTTCCAATTTCGTTTTAACTGACATTTTAAATGACATTTTTGAGTATCAATCATTAACACAGCTGTTCATTTCGGGGGAAAATTATCGTCGCTATTGACTTAAATTTTGCTGATGCTACATCTTTTGTCGGCTTAAAGGATTTCTGCTTTAAATCCGCGATGATTATAAGAGCGAATGTCACATGTCAGAAATTAAAGTGAATTATGGATTTTGTGGCAATTTCTTAGATGACAAAAATATATTCGAGATTTATTGTTTGTCATTACCTACTCAAAGTGAAAATATTCCAACTGAATTGCCGATTTTCAGTTTGAAATTGAAAATGTTTTGAAATCCTCTGACATGGTACAAGAATCCCAGTTAGAGTCACTCGAACACATGACTTTTTCATTTCAGAATTTTTATTGTCAAATTGTCAACATAAAAATTGGACTGCATAGACTCGTAAAATAAAATAGTTCCAAAATTCGTACTTTAAAGCGATAAAGTGGGAAAAGAGGGTTAGAAATGGTACAAACCAAATGGCTGCGTTTAAAATCATGAAATTCGGTTCCGGCCGGAAAATAAAGAAATTTGTTTGACATTTTCACTCTTAGGATGAAATTGAGGCGAAAAGGGATAAAAATGGTACCAACCAAACGGCAGAAATTGAAATCATGAGATTCTTCATATGTATTCATCTGACTGTGTGGGCTCGCAACATAAAGGATTTCTTCGAAATTTTTACTCTAACCGAAAATCGTTCTTTTAGAGTCAAAATGGGCAAAAAGGGGATAAAAATGGTACCAACCAAATGGGTGAGTTTGAAATCATGAAATTCAATGTATATATTCCGCCGACCGCAGCATAAATCAGTATTTCAATATGTTTACTCTTAGGAGGAGACTAGGGCGAAAAGGGATAAAGATGGTACCAACCAAACGGCAGAAGTTGGAATCATGAGATTCGCTATAAATATTAATCTGACTGTGTAGAATCGCAACATAAAATATTTTTTCGAAATGTTTACTCTTAGTAAGAAAATGGGGCGAAAAGGGATAAAAATGGTACCTACCAAATAGCTGCAGTTAGTGCTTTGAAATTCGGCTAATACGTTACTGTATAGATGTTATTGTTGTATAGATGAGCAAAACATAAGGATTTCTAAAATTTGTACTTTTAGGGTCAAAATGGGAAAAGAGGGATAAAAATGGTACCAAAGAAATGACTAAGTTTTAAGTCATGATATTCGGTTATATATTCCTCCGGCCGCAACATAAAGGATTTTTTCGAAATTTTTTACTCTTAGTAAGAAAATGGGGCGAAAAGGGATAAAAATGGTACCCAGCAAATTGCTGCTGTTAAAAGCTTGAAATTCGGTTTATATTTTACCCTGTCAGTGTACATGAGTAAAATATAAAGATTGAACAAATTCATTCTTTTAGGGTCAAAATGAGAAAAGAGGGATAAAAATGGTACCAAACAAATGGCTAAGTTTGAAATCATGAAACGCGGTTCATATATAGCTCCGACCGCAACATTTTTCGATATTTTTACTCTTAGGAAGAAAGTGGGGCGAAACGGGATAAAAATGGTACTCACCAAATGACTGCAATTAGCACCTTGAAATTCGGTTTATATCTTCCACTGACTGTGTAGATGTTCAAAACGCAAAGATTTCCCAAATTCGTCAAAATTGGAAAAGAGGGATAAAAATAGTACCAACCAAATGGTTGAGTTTGAAATCATGAGATTCGGTGTATATATTCCTTAGACCGCAACATAAAGAACATTTTCGAAATGTTAACTCTTAAAAGGAAAATGGGGCGAAAAGCGACAAAAATCGTACCCACCAAAAGGCTGCAGTTAGCACCAGAAAATTCGGTTTATATGTTACCCGGACTGTGTAGATGCGTAAAATATAAGAATTTAACAAATTCGTTATTTTAGTATCAAAATGAGAAAAGAGGGATAAAAATGGTACCAACCAAATGGCTAAGTTTGAAATCATAAAATGCGGTTCATATATTACTCCGGCCGCAACATAAATGCATTTTTCGATATTTTTACTCTTAGGGCGAGAATAGGGCGAAAAGGGATAAAAATGGTACCCGCCAAATGGCTGCAGTTATCAGCTTGAAATTCGGTTTATACGTTACTGAATAGATATTGTTATTGTATAGAATCGCAAAACTGATAGATTTACAAAATTCCATATTTTATGGTCAAAATAGAAAAAGAGGGCTGAAAATAGTACCAACAAAACAGTAGAAGCTAAAATCATAAAATTCGCTATATATATTAATTTGACTGTGTAGGCTCGCAACATTAAAGAATTTTTCGAAATTTTTACTCTTTGGAAGAAAATGGAAACGGAAGGGAACGGAATGGTACTAACCCAACGGCTGCTGCTAGAATCTTGAAATAGGGTGTATACGTTCCTTTGACGCACAAAATAAGATGGTTTCCCAAATTCATACTTTTGGGATCAAAATGGGAAAAGAGGGATGAAAGTAGTACCAAACGTCTGAAGTTGATATCATGAGTTTCGATGTAATTTTTGAAACAGGCCGAAAAGGGATAAATATTGTACCAACCAAATGACTGGAGTTAGCACCGCGAAATTCGGTTTATATATTCCTCTAACTGCCTACACACGCAAAACAAAAGGATTTCTCAAATTCGTGCTTTTGGAGTCAAAGTGGGAAAATATAGATAAAAATAGTACCAAACAAAAGGCTGAAGTTGAAATCATGATATTCGGTGTGCAGCATCCACTGACAGTGTGGGCGATAGAGATTCAACTGAATTCTAAAAGTGCGGAACATCATGAGAATGTCTTTATTAATGTACGTTCACTTTTATATAATACTTAAGCATAAAACACATTTAGTCCTTTTAAATATGCACTCTCAAAAAGCACATAACTTTATTAGGTCATGTATTTCACAGATCATTGCGTTTATATTGAAAAAAAACAACAACAAATACGAAAAAGGTTTTGCAAAAATTCGACAAAAATATATAATTCTTCGAAATATCATTATATGCATTTTAGGCCCTCCATAAAACATGAGCCACAAGTAATTGTGACACAATATACATAAACACATCAGAAAAAAAACCTTGTCGCCGGAATAAATTTAGCAAATTGTTGAAAAGATCAAAAGGTAATCAGTTGGAAAATGTATGTTTTTTCTTGCTGCTTGGAATTCCTTGGAATTATCAAAAGAAAAAAATATCCAAACAAATTCACAGAACCACGGCCATCCAAAACATGTTGACAGTCAGGCAATTATAGCTTCTGTCTGCATGGTTTTGCACTTTTAAAATGTTCCCAGAATTGCAAATTTTCTGAATGATTTAATTCTTGTAATAATTCGTAGGCTCGTGTTAATGTGAATGCCACGAGCCTATTTGTTGTAAGAAACCTATCGAACAGCCGTTGGAGGCATACTTCAATGGGTACAGTGTACAATAGGTATTTCTATTTCACGATTAAATCCATTTTATTTTACTTTTTGGTAAAACTAGATACACAACGTAACAATATTACACAGTTTTCCATTTACTTTACACTTTCTTTTGAAATATGTCTTATGGACGTTTTTCCTTTAAACATGTTCTCTATATATTTTTTTTGGTAATAATTGGGATGTTCAATGCTAATCTTTTAGTTTAATGTTGGGATTAAAAATATAGAAGAAAAAGTTCAATGAATAAAAACCTTTACAAAACCATTTTGGTACCAATTTTATCCCTTTTGGTCTATTTTTCTCACATAAGTTTGGCAATAAAAGTACCAATATCTAAAAATTCCCATATGTCTGGAGTCTACGCAGTCAGTGGATTGTATAAACCGAATTCAAAGATGCAATCTGCATCCATTTGGATGGTATCATATGTATCCCTTTTCTCCCCGTTTTCCTCCTAAAAGTAGAACCCTTTATTTTAGTTTCTATACAATCACCGAATTTCTTCATATCAACTTCGGCTATTTGGTTGGTACTATTTTTATCCCTATTTTCCCTTTTTCACCCCAAAGGTACTAATTTGTCAAATTCTCTTGTTTTCCCCTTTTTCGCCCTAAAGGTACGAATTTGTCAAATTATTTTGCTTTTAACTAACTTGAAAAAAGTTATTTTATGTTGAGCGTCAGAGGCATGTACTCACTGCATTTTATCATTCCAACTGCGTTTTTTGTTGGTACCATTTGTATCCCTCTATCCCATTTTAACACTAAAAGTACGATGGTATATTTTTCTTTGTTTTGCGTGTCCACGCCGTAAGGGGAACGTTTAAAGCAAATTTTAATATTCTAGCTGCACCATAATATTCTGCTGGTACCGTTTTTATCCCTTTTCGCTCCGTTTTCCTCCTAAAAGAAGAAATGTTGAAAAATTATTTTATGTTGCGAGTCTACGCTGTCAGTGAAATCTTTACACCGAATTTCATGATATCGTCAGCTGTTTTGGGTGGTACTATTTATATCCCTCTTTTCCCATTTTGACCCTAAAAGTACGATTTTGCAAAATTCTTTTTTATGCGCATCTAAATAGTCAGAGTAAGGTATTAACCAAATTTTGGAACATCAAGTTGAAGTGTTTGTACCATTTGGTTGGTACCATTTTTATCCCCTTTCTTGTCTGCCAAAAGTTAAAATTTTTGAAAAATATTTATACGCCGTGTTTCATGATGTCAAGTTCAGCTGTTTGATTGGTACTATTTTTATCCCACTTTTTTCATTTTAGCCCTAAAACTATGATTGGGAAACTTCTTCTGTTTTTGTCCGTTTAGATTCGTTCAAGATTCTAGGTGGAGCCGTTTGTATGGTACAATTTTTAA